>CM049378.1:8387297-8874797 GCA_026937815.1 Etheostoma perlongum | reverse complement strand
TTTCTTGGTTTCTATAAGAGGGACCATGACACACACACACACACACGCTTGTTTGAATTGTCTTATAGTAATCCAATCTTTCATTCTACAAATGTGTACATGAAACACACATACAAACACACACACACACACGCACGCACACACACATACACGCTTGTTTGAATTGTCTTATAATCCAATACTTCATTCTACAAATGTGTACACACGCAAAGTGTCACTCTTTGCATACAACAATCCCCCTTGAGGAGATCAAGGAGAAGGTGCAGATAGAAGAAAATGGAGGACACACTGTGTGTGTGTGTGTGTGTGTGTGTGTGTGTGTGTGTGTGTGTGTGTGTGTGTGTGTGTGTGTGTGTCTGTGTGGGCATTATTTCCCCAACCGTGCATGTATGTTGGTTAACAACTGGAAGCTGAAGATTACAACACACATACAGGGAGATAAAGAAGAGTTGGAGGGAAGGAAGGTTGTAAAAGGTGTCTGAACAGGAGGAAGGATAGTAGAGGCTGAACGAGGAAGGAGAGGAAACACGTAGGGAACATAAAACATGGAAACAGGGAGATTAGGAAAAAGAATCCAGCACAGGAATGGCGGACTCTGCCACTACCAATTAAAGAAAAAACTATATAGAGAAATAATTATAATATATTGACTGTCTATTGCTGACAAAACACCAATCATAATTAGTCCAACAAATGGGGTTTACAGTAATTTATGACAATGTTTGTAACTTTACAATCAAAAGCAGTTACAATTAATATTTCTATAATAACAATGTATGAAATGACAATGTGAAAAAAGGTGAATTGAAAGGGCTTGTAGTGATGAACCTGAATGTCCCCTTGTCATTTCTATTTCCTCTGTCTCCAAAGCTTAATGCTTGTTTGAGGTTGTGGATATTTCTGTTGCAGTTTCCTGTTTTGCATATTGATTGTTGTTATGGGGTATCTTTCTGTTCTCCTGTTCTAATTGTGTATCATTCTGAGGACTGTTTATGTTTCTCTTTGGATGGTGTATGAGTGTTTTATTTTGGTAGTCTGGTTTTCTGTCGTGTCTTGTCTAGTTTTGCTTCCTTTGTTTCCCCGCCTGTCACCTGATCCTTGTTACCCCTGTGTGTCTAGGATCTGCATTCCCTTTGTCTGTTGTCAGATCATTTTGGGATTGTTCTTGCCAGTGTGTTGTCTCTGTCTTCCCTGACGTATCTGGGCTCTCGTTTTGTTATCCTGATTTGATTTGATTTATTTTATTTTCACAACAAAAACATGAATTATTTGTTATATGTTTCACAAAAAGATGTGATGGACAATTGCCGAAAAAACCTCAAGGGGCTTAATAAGTGGCAATCTCCATAGAAACAATTACTGTATATTTACCAATTTTAAAATATTTATATATTATTATTAAATTGCATTATCCTGCTTTTTCCCTTTTCTGCATTCTTAGTTTTTGTCTACCTCAGTTTGAACTGCTTGTGTCATTTGTTTTTTGCATTTTTGTATTTGCCCTGGTTTTTCTCCTGCCTGCCTGCTCTCTGCGTTTCAGTCCTCTAATCCCCCATTGTAACAGAATGATCTGACCACGCGGACCCAGCAGATAGACGTTTGTTCAAGGACAAATGAAACCAATCGGTGCTACCTACACCAAGTTATCTTCCTGCTAGAGTTAGCACCCAACAAGCTTTTAAATGTGTTTTTAGCCTCTAAACATGATCAAAATGTCATTAAAAGTGGCTACCCATGTGCAGTGAACACAGTGAATCTGACTGCAGTAGTGTGAAAAAAATGCATGAAAGCTGTGCTAATTCTCTGTTTAGTTCCTGTGTTGAGACGGCAGTTAGAGAGCTTAGGGACCGTCTACTAACTACAACACAGACGATGACAACACTCATAGATTAAGATAACAAGGTATCTTAACGCTATAGTGCTTAGTTTCTGTCGCCCCCATGACGAATTCAAAGTAAAACAAAACTGTTGGCGCGTCCACACGATACAAGCCTTCCGTGAACGCGCATGCGCCCCCACTTCTTGCAGCAGTGTCTTTTCTGCAAGTGGCCAAGAAAACCACTTCCAGCAAGTTGAATGTACATGCCATAACAACAGTCTTTCACTAAATGGAAAGCAGTGGATAGTTTCCATGCACAGATAATGATAATGATAATGTTGTGACACAGGGACACCGACGATCCAGTAGACTCATGTTTAGCTTTAGGATTGATCAGGCTGAACTGACTGAAGGAGGAGACAACATGTGCAGCTGCTACCTGCCTTGTCTTGTAAAATCAGGACATAGCAGCGTACATCTTCATGGTGAACTGTTCCAAAAGCCGTTTCAATAGGAAATGTGATTATTACAGTATGCCAATCTCTTATTGCTAGCTGATGCTCTAACCTGCATGGTCGGTCAGGTTAAAACATCATCAACATTCTCTACAGGGCTTGTTTATATGGCAAGTTTGCAGGTCAGATTTCAACATAATTATACAATATAGATAGTCCAAGCTCAGACACTAGACACCACTCTTCAATTCATCCATCACATACACACAGTATGCTTTAATGGAAGTGAATGAGATGAGGGGCAAATGTCTCCAGTCTTTTTATTTTTGCTACATCTTTGGAACAAAGTAATCAGTGCCATGTTTCCTCACATGTGATCTCATGAGATCACATGTTAGTCAAACAGTGTGGTCCATGAGATATGTAGCTACAGTATATTTTACCCCGTGAAGTCTCTTAGACCCTTCTCTATTTTTTCATTTCCTGGAAAGGCTTTTCTTTGATTTGAAACATGTGACGAGGGAATCTTATATCAGATGTATCAATATTTGTGAACTTCTGATGAAAAGGAAGAAGAGAGGACAGTGGAGAGTGGAAAAAAAGAGTAGGACGAAATGATGAAAGAAGCAGAAGAAGAGAGATGAGCAAGTTTTACATCAAAAAGAACAGGAGTAATGGAAGGACGACAGAGATATTACAGTAATGACTGCAGAGACATGAGAAGTAAGAGAAATGAAGAAATGACGTGTGCTAGATGTAAGGAAGGAAAGAAGGGGGGATGATGGAAGTAGGAGGAAGAAGGGAAAAAGCGGACGTGTGTGTGTGTGTGTGTGTGTGTGTGCGTGTATGTGTGTGTGTGTGGCGGTAGAGACTGTGGTCCCTGTGAGTCAGATGGGGAGGAAAGGAAGGAAGAGGGGAAGCAAAGGCACTTTTCCCTTGGACTTTTAAACCTATTTTAAAGGGGCTGCACTCGACATTCAGAACATTACTACAACAGCAAGGAAATATTTGCTATATGTAAAGATATAGTGGAGTAATGGCGTGAAGTCACACTCCCTCTGTTTGTGTAATCCAAGCTTCTATGTTCCTTTCATAGGCGGTCTGCCGTGCATGCAGCCTGTGGAAAAACAAAGGTATTTGACATATTTTCTTTTAGTACTTGGAGTACAGCACTTTTAATGAGGAATCTTTCACTTTATGTCTGTGCTGCATTAAAAAAAAATAAAAAATAAAACCTTGAAAATTGCTGCAGTCGGCCCACTGAGTGGAAACTTAGAGAGAGAGAGAGTTAGGAAGCGTTTCCTTCGGAGAACAATTAAAAGCCAAATATATGTTGTGGCTTTTATTGGGATTATCGGGATGAAGCAGAGACGAGACCTCTCCAAGACTTGGAGCTTTTTGAGCCAAATCAGATAACTGATACTCAACTTGAGAGAAGTGGAGGTCAGACATGTTAAAAAAATAGTTTGACATTTTGGCAAATACATTTATTTGCTTTCTTGCTGAGAATTTGATGAGAAATTGAAAAACCAGTCTCATGTCTGGACAGCTAAAAATGTAGCTGGAGCCAGTCATTGGTTACGTTAGCTTGGCTTATAGCTAACGTAGCTTGGCATAAAGACTGGACACGGGACTCTAGTGTGGCTCTGTCCAAAGATAACAAAAGTTGCATACCAGCAAATGAAGTTCACTAAATTACACATTATATCTTTTTTAATTAATCCATACAACAACCTAAGGTGGCAGCAGGCAACCAACAAAGACTCCAAGGAGCTAATGGTCTCGGCCAAGAAATAGTCACACATAACCCCCTCGTTTAATTCAATTTTATTTTATTTTATTCATAGTATCAGAACGTAACAAGAGTTATCTCAAGACACTTTACAGATAGAGTAGGTCTAGACCACACTCTATAATTTACAAAGACCCAACAATTCCAGTTATTCCCCCAAGAGCAAGCACTTAGAGTGGCGAGAAGCTAACTGTTGTTTTTACACATCCGTGGTAGACATTGGCATGGTTAGCATTATCACTGTGAACATGTTAGCATGTTCGCATCAGTATTTATCTAGTGAACAACCTTACAGAGGTGCTAGCATGGCGTTCTTGTTGTGTACATAGTGTTTTGTCACGAGCTGATTGGACTTAATGATTTATTTAGACGTAAATGTACCATATGTAATTTTCTGTTATTAGAGGTCTCAACCAAAACATTAACGAAAGACGGTGAAAATGCTGTTATTGCAGTACGTTTTTTTTCCGGTATCGATTCCTTCAATGTTCATCTACAGGAGGTTTTTACTAGATGAATTATCCGCGGAGGTCTTTTCAAAACAAAACAAGAAGAATAACGCGGCTCCATGTTTTACCGATGCGGTTCGGCTCGTCAGCGGAGGGTCTTTGAGCCGAATCCCCACTAACGTTCACTTAGCTTGTTTCTGTGAAAACTTAAAGGTCCCATGACATGGTGCTCTTTGGATGCTTTTATATAGGCCTCAGTGGTCCCCAGGGCTTGGTTTATACCTATCGCCATTCATAGCCACTGGGGGACCATAGGCAGGCTGGGGGAATGCTTATTAATGTTAAAAAAAAACTCATAAAGTGACATTTTCATGCCATGGGACCTTTAAGATCCAGACTTCAGGAGGTTTTTACCAGAAGCTGAATTATCTGCAGAGATCTCCTCCTCTCCAAAGCAAATGGACCCAGTGATGAAAACTGAAACATTGAATAAAGCAGTTTTACGTAAAAAAAAGAAGAAGCTCAGATTGTTTCTCTGCTAAGTTTAGAACCAGACATTTGATGACTAAAATCCTTCATCACGTTAAAATATATAGTTGAAAACGACCAAGATCTAAAAAATGTAATGTAAAAATGTGCCAACATTTTTATTAAAAGTAACTTTATAACAACTTCTAGCAGTCCAAACCAACAATGCTGACGCATGCTCAAAGGGAATATTGCACCAATGAAACAAAATTAAAATTACAGATTTCTCTGGGTAAACATATGGGATATTTTAAGTAACCAACAAGACTCGACAAAATACAGTGGGTACGGAAAGTATTCAGACCCCTTTAAATTTTTCACTCTTTGTTTCATTGCAGCCTTTTTCCAAAAATCAAAAAAGTTCATTTTATTTCTCAGTAATGTACACTCAGCAACCCATCTTGACAGAAAAAAACAAAAATTTAGAAATTTTTGCATATTTATTAAAAAACAAAAACTGAAATATCACATGGTCATAAGTATTCAGACCCTTTGTTCAGTATTTAGTAGAAGCACCCTTTTGATCTAATACAGCCATGAGTCGTTTTGGGAAAGATGCAACAAGTTTCTCACATCTGGATTTGGGTGTCCTCTGCCATTCCTCCTTGCAGATCCTCTCCAGTTCTGTCAGGTTGGATGGTAAACGTTGGTGGACAGTCATTTTCAGGTCTCTCCAGAGATGCTCAATTGGGTTTAAGTCAGGGCTCTGGCTGGGCCATTCAAGAACAGCCACAGAGTTGTTGTGAAGCCACTCCTTCGTTATTTTAGCGGTGTGCTTAGGGTCATTGTCTTGTTGGAAGGTAAACCTTCGGCCCAGTCTGAGGTCCAGAGCACTCTGGAAAAGGTTTTCGTCCAGGATATCCCTGTACTTGGCCGCATTCATCTTTCCCTCGATTGCAACCAGTCGTCCTGTCCCTGCAGCTGAAAAACACCCCCACAGCATGATGCTGCCACCACCATGCTTCACTGTTGAGACTGTATTGGACAGGTGATGAGCAGTGCCTGGTTTTCTCCACACATACCGCTTAGAATTAAGGCCAAAAGTTCTATCTTGGTCTCATCAGACCAGAGGATTTTATTTATCACCATCTTGGAGTCCTTCAGGTGTTTTTAGCAAACTCCATGCGGGCTTTCATGTGTCTTGCACTGAGGAGAGGCTTCCTTCGGGCCACTCTGCCATAAAGCCCGACTGGTGGATTGCTGCAGTGATGGTTGACTTACTACAACTTTCTCCCATCTCCCGACTGCATCTCTGGAGCTTAGCCACAGTGACCATTGGGTTCTTCTTTGCCTCTCTCACCAAGGCTCTTCTCCCCGATAGCTCAGTTTGGCCGGACGGCCAGCTCTAGGAAGGGTTCTGGTCGTCCCAAACGTCTTCCATTTGAGGATTATGGAGGCCACTGTGCTCTTAGGAACCTTAAGTGCAGCAGAAATTTTTTTGTAACCTTGACCAGATCTGTGCCTTGCCACAATTCTGTCTCTGAGCTCTTCAGGCAGTTCCTTTGACCTCATGATTGTCATTTGCTCTGACATGCACTGTGAGCTGTAAGGTCTTATATAGACAGGTGTGTGGCTTTCCTAATCAAGTCCAATCAGTATAATCAAACACAGCTGGACTCCAATGAAGGTGTAGAACCATCTCAAGGATGATCAGAAGAAATAGATAGCACCTGAGTTACATATGAGGGTCATGGCAAAGGGTCTGAATACATATGACCATGTGATATTTCAGTTTTTGTTTTTTAATAAATATGCAAAAATTTCTAAATTTCTGTTTTTTTTCTGTCAAGATGGGTTGCTGAGTGTACATTACTGAGAAATAAAATGAACTTTTTAGATTTTTGGAAAAAGGCTGCAATGAAACAAAGAGTGAAAAATTTAAAGGGGTCTGAATACTTTCCGTACCCACTGTATATGTGCATACCTATGTGCAGTGATTCCTTCCAAGTGAACACAGTGAATCTGACTGCAGTAGAAAGGCATTAAAGTTGTGTTAATTCAGCCAGTGCACATACCTCTGTTTATTTCCTGTTTTTTGGTAAAGTCTTATCACAACTTGTATGCCTTCCTGTCACATCTACTGCAGTCAGATTCACTCTGTTCACTGGGAAGGAATCACTGCACATGGCTAGGCACTGGTAATGACATTTTGAACATGTTTAGAGGCTAAAAACATGTTTAAAACTTGCCCTGTTTAAGCCTGTTGGGTGCTTTTAACGTTACTTCCTCTTCAAACAAAGAGATCTCTCTATTGCATTTAGTCCATGGCAACATGCTGCACACCTCCCTGTGACAGGTGCATCTTGGCTAGCAGCTCCTCCAACCTTTAGACACACCAGCTAGCAAGACTGCACTGCCCTTTGCAAAACTTACCACCACATTATTTGTTTTCTATTAAAAACGTATACCTGTTATGTAACTTACAATGATGGGAGACTTGTGCGCTTGAGGGCTTGACCACCAACGTCCTAATAATGTCCTTTAACACAGATGGCTTAGAGTGGGGAACCTTCAGAGCATTTTTTTATGCATTTTTATTTTTTACGGCCAACTTCTTCTTAAGAAGGATATCACTGTTGTTGCCAACTTGGCCTTTGTGATTTTACCATAGACTGTAAATATTAACAGTCTATGGGTGTGGTTGATTTACCTCTAGTCTCTAATCTAAAAAAAAAAATTTAAATGTGTTATTTATTGCTGCCTTTTGAGTGTTCACATGATTTCATACATTAGCCGTTAAATTAATGAATGCATCATAATCATGAAACCGTGATTATTTTTCAATCTATAATCGTACCAACAAAATCTATAATCATTGCAGCCCTAGTCTGGACTAGCCAGACCCTCTTCCACAGCGCAGTGAAGGAGGGTCTGACCTTCCTTCCTGCTTTGCGCCCTTCATAACTACTAGCCACTAGAGGGCGCAGTCACTATAAACGTAGATATAGGTCGTTATTTCTGCTTAAACAAACAACTTATGTGGCCGTTTTTCCAGAGGCTTTATTATTCTCTCTATTATTCAGCTTTTCCTGCTGTGACATGAAAAAAATGCCTTTTTTTTTGGTATCACAGGTTTTGGGTTATGATGTATTCAGTATATCATTTCCTTGTTTTTCTTTATTTCCAGAGACACCTAGGAACAACCCTCTTGCTGCCGCTGAGACAGAGCACCCTCAACCTGAAACATGTTCAAATCAATGTGCCTGTATTTGTGCATTTGTACTCTCTCTTCTGCTTTTTATCCCTCCTTTATTTCCTTTGAGAAGCGTTTTACAAAAAGATTTTTTTTTTTGCAACAATGTTTTATAAATATTATGAAATGTCTCCCCGGGGACTGAGACATTGGATGTTTTACACTGACACACTCCTGTATGACAGGAATAGGAGCACTCCGTTGTAAAGATCCATAGTGATCAAAGGCAGCTATTAATACTAGTTCTAATTATAGGCTATTATTAATCTTAGACAATTTATGTTAGAATAGTTTGTTTCAGTGTATAGGAAGGTCAAAGGTAACAGGAAGCTCATAGACACATCAACCTCACATCAACACACACACAGAGTTTTAAATGAACAAAGATATTTGTATGTAAATATCAGCCCATATTAAGACATAAGGAGCCTACGATTCCCAGTGTGCCGTGCTGAGGGACAGAGTGAGTGAATGAGATGACAGCAGCAGCAGAGGAGCGTTTCCTGGTCAGGTGACGCTGAACGGAGCCTCCAGAGACTCTGCTTAGCAATAGGAGGGGCATAGATGTGATTCATTCATCATTTATCTCCATCGGTGGGACTTTTTCTCCCTCCCCCCCCCCCACGGTGTGACCACACTCCCATGGGATCCTCATTCCATCCATCCCCCCCCCCCACCCCCCCCATCCACACTGCTTTGACATCCGTAGTAGCGTGATGATCAAAGATAACAACGATGAAAGTTATGGATTCAGATCTCCAATTCAATATTTTTCATTAAAGACCCACTCCACCAATTTTACACACCAAATTTAGCTGACTCGTCATGATATTTTCCATGTTGAGTATATGATTGATTCATTATGTATATTTTAGACATGTGTTACAAGCACATTGTAACAGTGGAGGGACTGTATTAAAATCCATTTTGCAACCTGTACATATTTCATAAAACCACTTAAATAAATGGTTTCAGCAGTTGACAGATTGAAGTTTACAATATAACTAATTGGTGATTCCAGTGTAAATGGTTTTTTGAGGTATTGATAAAAATTGCAAAAAGTGTTACAACTGTCCCTGGTCTCCCTTACAACGTAGTCAGAGAAAACGTCTTCTGTGCAGATTTTTAACAGATATGATTTGTTACAAACTGTGGGCACTTTCAGACAAGGACAGTAATGAAAGGCGCTATCAAGTTGCATTATGCCATAATGCAACTTGACCGTACACTTTCCCATAATGATTATGGGAAAGTGTACGGTCCAGGGTTTTTGGAACTGATTTTGACCATTGTTTTGTTTTTATCTGTCTTTTGTAAGTCCACAACTTTAAAGAAGTGCAGTACAACATTGCTGTTATGCCCCTTATCATTTAACACATTTTGCTTTAATAGCCCGTTCATTGCATAGTTAACTTGCAAGGTGGGAATCACAGGAGGACCCTCTACTCCCGGTGTGTCCCATCGTCTGCTATGTAACATGGATGGATCTGCTGCGCTATTTTACATGTACAAGTTATCTCATTGAGCAAAGGTATTAAAGGCTCGGGGGAAATATGAGTAAATAACATTTTAGGATACATATTCCACTCTCACGCAGGAACGAGCCTGCTGTATCCACAACCTTTAGGCAGTTTTCTTGGTGATCTGTCCCGGATCGGACCGCTCCTGCAGCAGCGATGCTGCAGACTAGCGGGGACAGCTACGGGACCCTCGAACTTGCAGAGCAGAGTCAAGTCTAGAAGACCGGGGGACGCAGGGGGGACGGGGGACGCAGTCTTTAACAGAAGACTATCAGCAATGAACAGGCTTAATAATCAGGTCAAAGTCCAGATCTGCATCTTACTCACAATGACTCGCAGCCACAACTACTCCAAACATGCCCGCTAAGCCTATTGACGCGTAAGATGCGCATTGTTCAGGAATACAAATTTGAACGGAATCGCTCTAATATGTTGAGTATAGATTACTTACTTAGTAGCAGAGCAACAGGCAAGAAGAAGAGGCACGCGGAGTTCATCAGAGATGTCATGCTGAGCCGACAAGGCGTCCTCCGCGCTCACAGGTTTCAGGCGTGCGCCGAAATCCCGAAGTAGTTCTTCCAAAAGAAAAAGGCAAGACACGCTGTCCCGCTGCCCGGTGCTGGTCAAAGTGTCTCCCTCCCGTCCGCGGTGCAGCTCTGCAGCCTTCTACAGTCGGTGGGGGGGGCGTCCACAGCGCGCTCATCCGCTCCGCTGGAGGGGAGGGCGCGTCCGCGCCTATAGGAGGGGAGGAGAGGAGAGGAGAGGAGAGGAGGAGTAGGAGGAGAGGAGGAGAAGGGGGAGGAGAGGAGGAGTGAGAGGAGAGGAAAAGCAGGAGGAGGAGAAGAAAGGAGGAGGAGGAATGATAGAAAGGGGAAGGAGAGGAGATGAGGTAGAGAAGTTGAGAGGATAAAGGGGAAAGAGAGGAGATGATGTACAGAAGAGGAGGAGAGGATAAAGGGGAAAGAGAGGAGATGATGTACAGAAGAGGAGGAGAGGATAAAGGGGAAGGAGAGGAGATGAGGTAGAAGAGAGGAGGAGAGGATAAAGAGGAAGGAGAGGAGATGAGGTAGAGGAGAGGAGGAGAGGATAAAGGGGTAGGAGAGGAGATGAGGTAGAGAAGAGGAGGAGAGGATAAAGAGGAAGGAGAGGAGATGAGGTAGAAGAGGGAAGGAGAGGAGATGAGGTAGAGAAGAGGAGGAGAGGATAAAGAGGAAGGAGAGGAGATGAGGTAGAAGAGGGAAGGAGAGGAGATGAGGTAGAGAAGAGGAGGAGAGGATAAAGAGGAAGGAGAGGAGATGAGGTAGAAGAGGGAAGGAGAGGAGATGAGGTAGAAGAGAGGAGGAGAGGATAAAGAGGAAGGAGAGGAGATGAGGTAGAGGAGAGGAGGAGAGGATAAAGGGGAAGGAGAGGAGATGAGGTAGAGAAGAGGAGGAGAGGATAAAGAGGAAGGAGAGGAGATGAGGTAGAAGAGGGAAGGAGAGGAGATGAGGTAGAGAAGAGGAGGAGAGGATAAAGTGGAAGGAGAGGAGATGAGGTAGAAGAGGGAAGGAGAGGAGATGAGGTAGAGAAGAGGAGGAGAGGATAAAGAGGAAGGAGAGGAGATGAGGTAGAAGAGGGAAGGAGAGGAGATGAGGTAGAGGAGAGGAGGAGAGGATAAAGAGGAAGGAGAGGAGATGAGGTAGAGGAGAGGAGGAGAGGATAAAGAGGAAGGAGAGGAGATGAGGTAGAAGAGAGGAGGAGAGGATAAAGAGGAAGGAGAGATGAGGTAGAGGAGAGGAGGAGAGGAGATGAGGTAGAAGAGAGGAGGAGAGGTCTACAGCAGCTCAGAGTCCCTGATGAGCAGTGATGGAAGAAGTATTCAGATCCTTTACTTAAGTAAAGGTACTGATACCACCCTGAAAAAATACTCTGCTCCAAGTAAAAGTACTGCATTGATTGAAAAAGTAAAAGTGTTTATGTATCAATAGGAAAATGTACTTAAAGTATTAATAGTGAAAGTACTCAATGCAGAAAAACTCACATTTTAGAAACTGGAAACGATCAAATCCTTTCTGTCAATCAACAAAGTGTTAAATCGGCTAATGATTTCAGCTCTATTTCTAGGCCTGTATATGGTTGGGTAGTTTCATTTGTAATAAAACCTTGTTTTTTATAAACTACTTTGTGTTTTGTGTGCAAAAATCTTAATTTGTAAAGTAACAACTAACTAGCTAGTAAAAAAAAAAAAACTAGTAAAAAGTGTAATATGTAGTGTAGTGTACTCTGAAATGTAGTGGAGTAGAAAGAGGCATGAAAAGAAAAGACTTAAGTAAAGTACAAGTACCTTGAATTTGTAATTAAGTACTGTACTAGAGTAACCAAGAAAATCTAAATCTTCGGCATACATACATACAGTGCCTTGCGAAAGTATTCGGCCCCCTTGAACTTTTCAACCTTTTGACACATTTCAGGCTTCAAACATAAAGATATAAAATTTTTATTTTTTGTGAAGAATCACCAACAAGTGGGACACAATTGTGAAGTGGAACGAAATCTATTGGATATTTTAAACTTTTTTAGCAAATAAAAAACTGAAAAGTGGTGCGTGCAAAATTATTCGGCCCCTTTACTTTCAGTGCAGCAAACTCACTCCAGAAGTTCAGCGAGGATCTCTGAATGATCCAATGTTGTCCTAAATGACTGATGGTGATAAATAGAATCCACCTGTGTGTGATCAAGTCTGTATAAATGCACCTGCTCTGTGATAGTCTCAGGGTTCTGTTGAAAGCGCAGAGAGCATCATGAAGACCAAGGAACACACCAGGCAGGTCCGTAATACTGTTGTGGAGAAGTTTAAAGCCGGATTTGGATACAAAAGATTTCCCAAGCTTTAAACATCCCAAGGAGCACTGTGCAAGCGATCATTTTGAAATGGAAGGAGTATCAGACCACTGCAAATCTACCAAGACCTGGCCGTCCCTCTAAACTTTCAGCTCAGACAAGGAGAAGACTGATCAGAGATGCAGCCAAGAGGCCCATGATCACTCTGGATGAACTGCAGAGAACTACAGCTGAGGTGGGAGAGTCTGTCCATAGGACAACAATCAGTCGTACACTGCACAAATCTGGCCTTTATGGAAGAGTGGCAAGAAGAAAGCCATTTCTCAAATATATCCATAAAAAGTCTCGATTAAAGTTTGCCACAAGCCACCTGGGAGACACACCAAACATGTGGAAGAAGGTGCTCTGGTCAGATGAAACCAAAATCTAACTTTTTGGCCACAATGCAAAACGATATGATTGGCGTAAAAGCAACACAGCTCATCACCCTCAACACACCATCCCCACTGTCAAACATGGTGGTGGCAGCATCATGGTTTGGGCCTGCTTTTCTTCAGCAGGGACAGGGAAGATGGTTAAAATTGAGGGGAAGATGGATGCAGCCAAATACAGGACCATTCTGGATGAAAACCTGTTGGAGTCTGCAAAAGACCTGAAACTGGGACGGAGATTTATCTTCCAACAAGACAATGATCCCAAACATACAGCAAAATCCACAAAGGAATGGTTCACAAATAAATGTATCCAGGTGTTAGAATGGCCAAGTCAAAGTCCAGACCTGAATCCCAATCGAGAATCTGTGGAAAGAGCTGAAAACTGCTGTTCACAAACGCTCTCCATCCAACCTCACTGAGCTCGAGCTGTTTTGCAAGGAAGAATGGGCAAGAATGTCAGTCTCTCGATGTGCAAAACTGATAGAGACATACCCCAAGCGACGTGCAGCTGTAATCGCAGCAAAAGGTGGCTCTACAAAGTATTAACGCAAGGGGGCCCAATAATTTTGCACGCACCACTTTTCAGTTTTTTATTTGCTAAAAAAGTTTAAAATATCCAATAGATTTCGTTCCACTTCACAATTGTGTCCCACTTGTTGGTGATTCTTCACAAAAAATAAATTTTTTATATCTTTATGTTTGAAGCTTGAAATGTGTCAAAAGGTTGAAAAGTTCAAGGGGGCCGAATACTTTCGCAAGGCACTGTATGAAAAATTATTGTAGCCTAAATAATTCAATTACAGATTTCCATGTTCAAAAAGGAGTATGAAGAAGTTAAAAGAAGTTTTCTGTGTAAGCCTACTTATAGTATAAGAGTCTTGTTATTCAGTAAAAATACCATTGTGATTGATATATTATTAATTATGACATTATTAGATGGTTGTAGAGATGATTAATGGGAGGAAAGAAGAATAAAACATATCTGCGTTATGACCTCATAGACAGGCACACTGCTTTTTTTTATAGGGGCCAATATTGGTTGGGAAGCAGTGATTTAATCATTAACATGTATTTTGTAAGCTTATCGTTCAGTATTTTTATTGTAAAATATTTATGTAAAATGCAGTTGAACAAAGAAAGTGGCGTATGCATTACATTGTGGTCCAGTAAAAGTATGAAGGAGCATGACGTGGACTCAAGTAAAGAACAAGTACCTTAAAATCTGCTTATAAGCAGTACTTATGTAAATGTATTTATTTACTTTCCACCACTGAGGAGTCCATGAGCAAGGCTCGGAGTCCCTGCTGCAGGTTTGATGCTGTTCTAACTTTGTCTATGGAGGAAAACAAAGCAGCTCACCTGAACTATATGTCAGTACTAGGGCTGGGTATCTATACCTTTAAGGTATCGGCCAATATAACCCAGTACAGAGTAGTACTCAATCCTTATTGTACGCAGATCTAGAAAAAACAAACATTTGTATGGTTTTGCTCAAAGCCAATCACCACAAGTGCGCCTCAATTTAATGCTACATGAGATTGGCCCACCCAGTCGGTGGTGTGGTGAAGTCAAGAGTGGTGTATTTGAAGAGTTGGCACTTCAGTGTGCCGAGATGCCACCGAAACATTTAAAAGTATGGTCATTGGTAGTGATGGCCAAATGAAGCCTCATGAATCTTTGTGATACTAGGTCTCGTACGAGACCTAGTATACTAGTATACTAGTATACTATAGTATACTATATACTAGTATACTTGACCTAGTAAACTAGATGGTGCTCTCTGTTCAACAAAGAAATGAAAGCACACTGAATTGCACAAATTAAACAATACCCAGTCCTGGTGAGTACTGTTTCTGGAAGTACAAAACCCCCAAACAAATGAAGACACAATAAAGTGAACAAGTCTTTTTTTATTCCAAAAATGTTAAGGGTAAAATAAACTGTAAAAGATACAACATAAACATCCAAGCAGATGGAAATGAACAGAATGAACAAGGAAAAAATAACATACACACTTGCCTCAGTTGTTTCTCTCACACAGCTCCCACTCAGGGTAACGCAGGAGTCCACCTGTCTTTCTACTCTGAGGACAGTAAACTGGGCTCTGTAACTGAAAGGTGAAGGTGGTAGTAGTCAAAATAGGACATGTCTCTCTGTGTTGCATGATCAAACATCTGTTCAAATCAGCTGTCGTGGTAGTCATGATAGTAAACAAAACAAATTCTCCTCTGCTGTGCTGTTTGAGTCTTGCTTCAGATCCGACATTTTAACGACATAAATGCTTTTCAAAGAGAAAGGATAACGGGATAATGCTCAAACAGTACAAGTGTTCTAAAGGCCCAGATGGAAACAAATGTTGAAGTGAATCATGGAGGATACAATAAGGCACTTGCTAGACAAATCCAACTTAACTGAATCTACAGATGTCAAATGAAATCAGCTCAACGATGTGGCCACCCTGCATTTAAACGATGATGCGTGTGTGTAAACGAGCTGTACACAAAAGCTAAAACTGAGACTGAGAGAGCAGGAATGATTTCTGAAAGCCAAAGAAGGGGGAACAGTCCAACCACGCGCTGCCTCCTGGAGCCTATGAGACGGAACTGCACATTCCATTTACAAACCTTATTGGAGATAGCCTGATAACATCATCAGTAACAATCAGGTTTAGGAAGTGTTTCATTATGTAGTATAACTAGTTTGACAACTCTTAAAGCAAGTATACAAGTCTTACAAATGCTAAATGTTTATATAAAAAAGGGAGGGAGAGACATTGTACAGGACAGAGGTGTACACATGGACGGCTGCCAAACCTCATGTTGGGCTCCAAAGATTTTAGATTCAAAGGGGGATTCTTTTCAGCCTGGAGGACCGTCACAAATATTTGTTACATTTCAAAAAATGTTATTTCTCATCCTTTAACCTTAATTGTATTCTTCAGAGACCCTCATTAGAATTATTAGTGAAAACAAGACCAGATGGAGAGCAGGATATACTTTCCTTCCTGAATCCCAACGCAGGAACCAATTCAATTCACTTTCAGTAAAACAATTCAGCGTGTCGATCCTCTTCAAAGCACTGAGACTGATTTGGCCTAGCAAGGTTGTCCTCTCCAACCTATTAAGAAATAACTGAAAGAAAATATGCCACCAACATCAAATGGCTTCTATTGTTACATACTTTTGGTTGCCCGGATTAGCTTGGATGTTTGAAAAAAAACCCGAACACAGCAGAATCCTGCAGCAACCGAATTCCAAGTGGGCTCTAGCGTAGATGCTGGTATGTATTGAAGAGGAAAAAAAGAATGTGTCCAAGTCTGCTGTTTGCTCGTCAAGCCAAAATACAAGGGGACATTTTGAGGCAAACCATCTCTTCTCAAAAGAACTGGGGGTGTTTGGTCTCATGGACCACTCCGCTGAACATTCTTTGAGTCTTGTGCACATTTGGATGAAGGGGCATCAAAGGAGTGTTATGTATGATGTGTCTGGGAGACGGAGACGACCAGACATTTCAGGGCCTTTCTGAGACAGTCTTTTGTTTCTTGATGGGGATAAAAGGATGAGAGACAACCAGAATGCCTCTTGGGGGAACAAGCAGCAACTTCAGAGTCGTCCGAACCATTATTGTCTTGCACTGAAGGTATGTCCAGGAAAAAATAAACCTGTTTCCTAACTTGACACCTCAGGGGTGCAGGTAGAACAGGGGGAGGAAGAGCTGGATTAGGGTTGTGTGGAGGACCAGATGGGAACAGCAATTCTTGAACCAAGCCAGAGGTTTCAAACTCGTCTTCCATCTTCAACCAACAGCGCGTCCCGTCCCCAGCTCCAAGAAACGTCCCCAGCTCCAAGAAAAGAATCGTTGCTTTCGCCTCTAAAACCTACATGGACTCGTAAACAAAAAGGGACTCATGATCTGTATCCATGTGCATCTGAGGAAACGACTCTTTAAATGGAGGACTAGTGGCTGACGAGACCCTGCAGCATCATCATCAGGCGCCGCGCCCTCTTGCTGAGCGGGCTGTGTGGGTCCTGCTGCAGGAAGGCAAAGAGCTTCGGTCGGACCTGGGCCAACACCGAGGACATGTGGTCTCTAGTCAGCGGGTCGCTGTGGTCTAGATTCATCACTGCATCCTCCAAGTAGCTGACCAGGGACACAGAGGGACAGAGACATTAGATAACGATAAAAGAGCATTTCCAGGCAGACACATACAGCATCATCTAATGTAGGTATGAGCAGGTAATAATGGTTAAGCCAAGAACTACAGTCTTTGGCTGTGATAGGAGGCCATGGCCATTTATGTTCTATGTGGAGAAATGATGATATAAATCAAGTTCCCATCAAGATTCTGACTCTTCATTCATTCTGATATAAAAGCAGTCCAAGGTTAACTTGCATATACTGTGTTTTGACCCTTGATGGGGCTGCAGGTGAATAAAGGAACTGATTCTTTCAGTGTCTCAACTAATTCTTCGCAGTTTGAATGTCGAGCGCTGTCCTTGACCACCTGCCTGGCTGCTGGCCCACTGTGGGTGTGTGTACTTTGTGTTTTCCCTCAAATATCACAGCAGAAATGTTCTGCCACTGTCAGCCGTGTCCTGTCCTCTCACTCAGACTCCACTACATTTAACTCCTCAATGAATCGTTTGAGTCAGACATCTGGCGGTTAGACCCCCCCCCCCCCTCTGTGCCTTTACAGTTTAAACGAGCATTTATCTCCACGTCCGGAGTTCTACCTGATCCCGGTCTAACATCAGAGCTGTTCCCACATTGCCACCTGGCCTCTGGCCAGAGTTCCCCTCAACACACACATCAGAGGTTTATCAGCTCTCCATAACACAGTGCCAGCATGACATTGGATTTTACTGCATTGCACTCCACAGATACTGACTGGCTAGTTTATGTCTTGCAGCAGATAATCTGCTAACTAGATTGTTTCCACAAGATAAATTAAGTTTCTCTTTATGCATCAACTCATCTACTATCAATCAGAAGAACAGAAAAGTATGGCTCCTCTTTGTCATCAAGATGACAAGGGATGCAAGGATTCATTAGAGAGAAGGACATCAAGTGAGTGCGGCGGGGCTCTCTGAGCAGTCACATTCATACGCATCTTGAGAATTGCAGCACGACACTTTTAAGTTAAAAGAACATGAAAACAGAACAGAATAAAACATAGCATCCAAGCAGATGGAAATAAACAGAGGACAGGGCATAGAAAGAACAGAACGATAAGAGGCCATCTAAAAATTGTGAAGCTATTCACAGAATCATTCGTGCTCCCAAGACAGCCATGTAGCAGGGCTGCAGACGGGGCCGGGTGATGGGGTCAGCAGTTTAGCACCGTTTAGCACTCAGGAGACAAGGAATAATGGACATACAATGGAGATGAGATAGGGAGCAAATGTTTAGGCAAAGACTGGCTTTATTACCGGTCACAGATAGCACCGGTAGGATCAGGCTTGGGTGGAGAGAAGGCGTGTAATGCAATCTGTTCACTATCGCTTTGTGAGAAAATGGACTTAAAATTGACATTTTGGAAAAAAGAAAGCTTAGTTTATACAGCTTTTTGATACAACCCAAGTTATGGCTGTTAACCGTTATTACATTGAACTACAGTGGTGTGAGATGATATACTGCATGCATTTCATGTACAGTATATTCACACATCCTGCAATTCATTTCCTTCATTTAGTCAAGGTGGTTTTAATTACAAGTATAGAAGATTACCAATACTTCATTGTAATAACTGTAATTTAGACTATAGTGGATCTGCTGTGGGGGACATGGTCAACCACAGTATTGTACCTGGGCTTCCTTTATCATGCCTGTATTCTTACTAGGTTAATAAACATTGTTTTTTTTAATGTGGTACTGCAGTCACATGGAGATTGGTTGTCATTGAGTTTGGCGGGTTTGATGGCGAGCAACCCAATATCATCGCTGCCGTCATTTTGATTTCCTACTACTACTACTACTACTACTACTACGTGTAGGGTAGCCTTCTGCTTCCAAACATTAATTATTATTCTGAAATCTCAAGACATTGTCATCTTCATGAAAGTGTTCACCTCAAACATTGTGAAGCCCACGCTGGGGTAGCACGATATTTTGTTTCATCGTCTACATCGCGACGTGCGCGATAGTCACATCGCAGGATGTTGATGCCAAAACTTTCTTGCTGCTTGATAGAAAAGTAAACTCACCGTTCACCTTTTACATGATTGTTACCGGCT
The DNA here is from genome assembly GCA_026937815.1 of Etheostoma perlongum. NCBI lineage: Eukaryota > Metazoa > Chordata > Actinopteri > Perciformes > Percidae > Etheostoma > Etheostoma perlongum. Next base: position 8,855,554 of record CM049378.1, on the reverse strand, counting down.
GAGCCTTCCCCTTTAAGACTAAGAAGCTATGTGGGCAACATGTGTATGAGACGCAACGTATGTCCAACGGGGTTTATCGTTAATGGAAGTGTGGCCCTCTGTGTGTAGTAAAGTACCGCAAGTTGCAGCTGACGCAGACACAGTGATGCACTTTTTCATGTGAAACTACAGTAGTCAGTGTTGTTCTTTGCGAAGACAAACTAAATCTCCTGATTAATGCCACGTTATGACGTCTCCTGGACATTTTTCAATACAGAAAGCTGCTACCAGCCAGGCTAAAGCTAATATATTTAGCCTAAAGAAACAAGTCGTTTGTCCCAACAAATGTTACGGTTCGGAGCCACAACACTAGAAACGATGATCTACAACAGAAGTCTGTGTCTGATTTAACGTAATTCACACAGCTTCAAGTGTTCTTGGATACAGTTTGTTGCTAGTGCACATGACATGCAGGTCTGCATGCACAGCCAACCACCAATCACAATCAATGTTGATCACTTTATCAAACACACAGGCCCCGTTAGTCGATCACAACCTTAAATTTAGAGGAAGCATGAATTGCATGAATTATTCATATAATTCACTTTGGCCTGGGTTGACAGAATTATGTAAATACAATGGTGCCATGTCAGTCAACTAGCGTATTTCTAACTAATTTCCCTTTACAAAATAACTTCAGAAGAGTAGTCCCAGCGCTTACTTGTGTTAGTGTTTGTAAAGCATTAAAGTTTAACAATAAATGGTTCATATAAGAATTTGTTTTCATTTTAATTTTCTATGTAGAAAATCACACTGTAAACTCACACAAGTAGCCCAGAATGATTATTTCCAAATTTATGTCATCTTGTACACACACACACACACACACACACACACACACACACACACACACACACACACACACACACACACACACACACACACACACACACACACACACACACACACAAACACACACACACACACACACACACACACACACACACACACACACACACACACACACACACACACACACACACACACACACACACACACACACACACACACACACACAAAAAGCCCAGACTATGTCTACTATAATTTGACTTTCAGTGGGTTCTTGTACAATTTAAACACTGTATGTTTCTTGTGACCCCTGGGGAAACTTATGTAATCTTCAAGTAGGGTATAATGTAACTATGGATGCAAGTTGGTGAAAGAAAATCCCATACTCGACCAAATAAAAAACATCTGAAGTGTGCTCACCTGATTTTAAGCTCAGAGCGGGTTGTGAGGTTGGAGGAGAGCTGCTGGATGAGCGACAGCAGCACAGGCTGGCTGAGAGGGCAGGGGTGCTGACCAAACACCTGCTGAGAGTCGATGGTCTCACACACATACAAGACCAAGTTCAGATCAGTCGCTGAAAGAGCCTGGAAGACAGAAAGAGAGGGCATTATATTTACACCCCCAAACGCATTAGGATACGTTTCTTTTCATTCATTTTGGACAGGCAGAAGTTTAAGTATCAGACAAAGTCCTCTGGGGACTGGGGTAGCCAGTTGTCCCTGCCAGTATACGGCTTAGGAGGAAGTTTATGAGCAGAAAAACAATGTGGAGAGCATCATGACGAGCCAACGTAGGGGACGGCATTTAGCTCACTGGCAACTTCAATAAGATTCAATAATTTTAATAATTATTAAAAGGTAACACTTTATTTGAAGGGGTGTGAATAATACAGACATGACACCTGTCATGAAGGAGTCATTTTGAGTGTTAGTCATTAAGTGTCATTCGGTAAATTATGACACTTTAAATACAAAGTTAGCATTGTCCGAGATGTCTTTGTCATGACAACTTGACATTAAAGGGCAACTATTATATAGTACTTCAAGATTATACTTACATTTAGTGTTTGTAATAGATCATGTTTACATGCTTTATTGATAAAAACACTATTTTTCTTATGCTGCCCATAGCTGCTGCACCTGTATTCACCCGCTGTATGAGACGCTCTGCTGGAGCGCCCGTCTCCTTAATCACGCCTCCCCAAAAAGTCTGCTCTGATTGATAAGGGTGTCACCATTCTCCAAATCTTTGATTCAATTACATTTTTGATTCTAACGTCACGGTTTGATTCAATTCTCAATTTTTTCTTTTTCCTTTTAAAAGCAGGTTGTTTTTAGACTACACTTTTATGCACTATATCTGACTTTTGTTTGCAATGTACCACACAAAATTTGTCAAATTTAAAACATTTATTAACATAATGTAACAATAATTTCTATCTTTAGTTAACTGGAAAATTAAGCAAAATAACCTGCCATCTAGTTTCTCTTTGTAACTGCAGTCTTCTTCACAGAAGATGACATTCAAGTTCACAACAAAACAAACAAAAAACAATAAAACAGCTATGTCCATAGCCTTCTCTGAACAATTAAGTGTCTCAACAAACTATTTCCAAACAGTTGAACATATACCACACAGATAACATTTAGTCTTGCTGCCAGTGGAAGAATATGGTACATGCACATAGCAGAGCTTGCAAACTGACTTTTTTTTGTGAACGTTATCAACATAACTCACTACAAATTCCACACCGCCTACTGCAGTGAAAAAGGAGAGGGTTCAAGTTCTGTCAATGGGTCTCCTGCATCTGCCATGCTAACTTTTGACTGGCCGTAGCTAAATAAATGGAGGTTGACCGGCAGCACTCCAACACTAGTATTGATGAACTGACCAAAGAGCCGGTTAATTAACCCGTTGTGTCACTGAACCGGGAAAATTAACCAAATCACTCCTGCTGTTTTACCTCATTCGTGCCATCAACGCTTCGCTTAAGCTGAGTGTGGTCGGTGTATAGTGTGTGTGTGTGTGTGTAATAATCTAACTCATTAACACCTCCACTGGAGTTGTGGTAGAATGAAGTTCCTTTAATACATCCATGCAGGCTACACGCGCATGTTCTTCCAATGACGATTCCTTTTTTTTGTATTCGAAATTGTAACTTAATTATGGAGGATTTTGTGATACCTTTAGAAATGAATCTTTTTTTATATGCTTTTGTAAGTACAATGCCGAATTGTTCAAACACTGTATACTAGGCCTGCACAATATTGGAAAAATCTGACATTGCGATATATATTGCGATTTGAAAAAAGAAAAAGTAATTTTTAAAAGACAAATATCTCTATTTGGAAATAATAAATCATTCTTGACTACTGCAGTGATTTTGTAGGGGAGGGCATCGACATAGAAGAAAAAAATGAAAAAGGATGTTTTCTAATGTGAACCATTCTTTGTTGAACTTTAATGCTTTACCAACACCAAAGCAAGTAAGCGCTGGGACTGACGTTACTCTTCTGAAGTGATTTTGGAGAGGGAAATAAGGTAGAAATATGCTGGTTGACTAGCATGACACCATTGTATTCATATAATAATCAATCCAGGCTAACGTGAATGACAGTGACGGCATGTTGCTTCCTCAAAATTTCAGGTTGTGGTCGACTGCGGGGTCAGCTCATTAGTTTGATAAATCGATCAGACCTGCATGTCACGCGCACTAGCAACAAACTGTGTATCCAAGAACAATTAAATCAGTGTAAATGATGTTAGATCAGACACAGACTTCTGTACTAGATTAGTGTTACGTTTCCAGTGTCCCGGCTCCGAACCGTAACGTTAGTTGGGACAGACGGACCCCTTGTTTCTTTAGGCTAACTATATTAGCTTTAGCCTGGCTGATAGCAGCATTCTGCGGGGGAAATGGGCGGGAGATGTTCTAATTATGTTGCATTAATCATGTGATTTAGTTTGTATTTGCAGCGAACATTAAACACTGACTACTGTAGCTTCACTGACTACCCATCAAAAACTATGCGCATCACTGTGTCAGCGGCAGCTGCTGCCTACGGGACGTTGCTACACACGGAGAGCCTCACTTCCCATAACAATAACCCCCGTCAGATTAACGTCACATACACGCGCTGCCCACATGGCTACCTGCCTTAAAGGGGAAGGGTTGGATGGTAATAATCATGTAAAAGGAGAACGCTTTTTTCTATCAAGCAGCAAAAAAGGATTGGCGTCAACATCACAACATCCTGCGATGTGACTATCGCGCATGCGCACATCGCGATGTCGATGCTAAAACACAATACAGTTCAGCCCCACTGTATAACATATTTGTAAAAGGAGTATTATAGCAGGACTTTGTACCGTGAAAAATCACCAATTAAGGTTTCTAAACCAAATATTACATATCTGGACATGTCCCAGCAGTAAAGTGGCGGGAATTTGGGCAGAAATGACCAGCACTGGCCGAGATTACAGCTATGTCGTGTTAGCATGCAGAATTTAATGACACTGGCAGCCAAGGTGACACTGTTTACTGCCGTTAAGATGCGGTTACATGGGACAATGTTAACACCGCATTAGCTCAAAAAACACTCCAGTCCTGCCTACTTGGAGCAGATGACCAATCATAGAAGGCCGGCTTAGAGTTGCGTAACACTTAGCTGAGAGTAGAAAGAACTGTTCAGGAGTGTTAAGAATAGTTCACAGGGGATATGTCACAGGGATTTGTATCCTATGTATAACATCCTTGACCTCAAGTAAAGTGGAACCATTTGGACTTGTCATAAAGATGTCTTAAAAGTTATAAGACTAGTTTGACGACCATGAATGCAGTACCCAGGTGATTTAATGAATCTTAAACAGATAATAATAATAATAATCTTTATTTATAGAGCACTTTTCAAAAACAAGTTACAAAGTGCTTTAACAAGTGTAAAGACAATAATATCCAAGACTTAAAAGAGTTCACTGACTCAGCTGACCTGATTTCCTCGGGCAGGCTGTTCAGATAAAAAGTTTGATAATCAGGCTTGTGATGACATATTTATGACAGGTTATGTTGTCTAGGTTAATGTCAAGTTGTTATAATACAGAGATTGTTGTATTCATTAAAGTCAAATTGTCATGACAAAGACACCTTGGACAATGCTTTTGAAAACTTTAAATTTTGAGTATTCATGACTCATTATTGTGCTAACCTCAGCATATGCCTAAAGGTTTAGGAGCAGAACTTGCACTTGTGAACTTTGGTTCTGCATTGTGCATTAATCTACATACTAGAGCTGTGACTGAAGAGATTATTTTTCTTACAGTGGTGAAGAAGCAACGTATCACCGTGATATGGCGGTTAAACAAACGTCATATTAGTTGGTTCAGTCAGTTCAACTGCTGAGGCTGAAATATATACAGTGCTTCACCTACGCGTGTGTGCGTTTGTGTGTGTGCCCGTGTCCGTTACCTGCTGGAAAGCCTGGTTGAGCTGGCCCTGCTGGAGGAGCTGCAGGATGTTGGCCTGCTGTGTCTGGTAGTCTAGGTGTGCTGTGGGTACAGGTGTGCTGGCCGCTGACCTCATTGCCTGCATGATGCTGGAGGTGACCACGGCCTGCTGCTCCTTCATGGCCTGGCTCACCTCCCCTTTGACAATTCGTTGCACATGGCTAAGAATTGACTCCTGCAAACTGGGGAGGAAAAGGACCGAAGAGGAAACGTGAGAAACGTGCATTTTCATCCACTATCTTGCTGGCTAGGTAAAAAACAACAACATGCAATCACTTTCTGTGAGTGTAATCTTGTCTCTTTGTTGGCACAAAGTTTGAATTTTGAATCAATTTGAATCAATGTACTAAACATACAAGGTAATACTTAAATCTGAGTTAAAAACTGTCTGGTGTTGTTTCCTTTTCAAGATTTTAAAGTTTAAGTTGGCCAACTACTTTCTCTCTGCTCCGCCCCCGACAAATGTATAAACTCTAGAGGCCATGAAATCAATTGCAGTGGGAACAAGAGACTCGATCAAATTTATGTTCTTACATTAGCCCCAGGATTAAGCCTCGCTTGTTTCTACTCTCCAGCCCATAACACAGCAGAACAAGGCCAGAGCTGCTGGCACAGGCACCTGCTGATATGCATTTGTGATATTCAAATGATCCCCTTGGAATGTCAATCAATGTTACCAGACCCATCGCTGCAAGTAGTATCAGTGAAAAGCAGGATTCTTTAAAAACTTATCATCTAATAACAGTAAGTGGGCAATGTCAGTGTGTGTTTTTTAGTATTGTAAACTGTAAAGTGTTTTGATGAGAGCAGGGGTGCAGTGTCTGATTGTTATCGAGTTATCCTTCCCGTCCAGATACCACGCTACCACATCTTTGAATTATTATTAGTCATCTTTTGTCGGGTAAATTTAGCTAACTGTAAAGACGGCTAAAAGTTGTTCTGACTCCGGTGTCTGGGTCTGTTTTCCGACGGTTCAGTAAACTGACGTTAGCGTCCTCAGCCCCAGAATTAAGTGCTGACCGGGCTGGCCGCTAGCTGGCTGGGGGCTGACTGTGGATGTGTCCCCGGGCTGGGGCTGTAATGATAGTGGATGGCTGCTAGCTGGCTGGGGGCTGACTGCGGATGTGTCCCCGGGCTGGGGCTGTAATGATAGTGGATGGCTGCTAGCTGGCTGGGGGCTGACTGTGGATATGTCCCCGGGCTGGGGCTGTAATGATAGTGGATGGCTGCTAGCTGGCTGGGGTCTGACTGCGGATGTGTCCCCGGGCTGGGGCTGTAATGATAGTGGATGGCTGCTAGCTGGCTGGGGGCTGACTGCGGATGTGTCCCTGGGCTGGGGCTGTAATGATAGTGGATGGCTGCTAGCTGGCTGGGGGCTGACTGCGGATGTGTCCCCGGGCTGGGGCTGTAATGATAGTGGATGGCTGATAGCTGGCTGGGGGCTGACTGTGGATGTGTCCCCGGGCTGGGGCTGTAATGATAGTGGATGGCTGCTAGCTGGCTGGGGGCTGACTGTGGATGTGTCCCCGGGCTGGGGCTGTAATGATAGTGGATGGCTGCTAGCTGGCTGGGGGCTGACTGTGGATGTGTCCCCGGGCTGGGGCTGTAATGATAGTGGATGGCTGCTAGCTGGCTGGGGGCATCTAATCAATAACAAAACGATGTATTGTGGCCAAAAAATAACTCTCCTCCAAAAATAAGAAGAAAGAATCAAGGTTTGGGTTTGGTGTATCGTTACAGGCCTATTCAGAAGAGATTCACTTCTAATAAAATGTAATAAAACAGCTTTCCAATCATAAGTAGTTGTCAGTGTGGTCGATGAGGGATAGCTAGGATACATACTTTCCCACCATCATCTGGATCTGGTGCTGGACCTCTGCCCGGACATTAGCTGTGATGTTATTGGCCAGCTGATCGGTAGAGCTTTGGAAGCTGTCAGTCATCTGCTGGAGCTGGCCAATCATGGGGTCTCGTGCCTCCTGCTCTTTCTGCTTTCTGTTCTTCATATGGGTCTCAAGCTGTTGGATGTCTACAAAGATGAAAGTCAACAGAAAATCAGTTCTCCCCCCCAACACAAGCAAATACAAATACACACAAAGCTACATGTTTTATGTGTTGTTCTCTTGTGGAGACAGAGTTAAGGTGCAGAAAGATGAAGGTAGTCTGTGTTATGACAAAGGGTTTGGAAAAATAAAATAAGATTACCACACCTGTCCGACCTGAATCTGTCTGGATAAAGAGATGTGTGGAGCAGCTAGTCATGAAACCCCATGGTGTCTTGCATTGTAATGCATGAAGAAATGCAACATTAAAAGAAATTTGGAAATGCATGATACAACATTTCTTGGCTGAAATTCCACTTTTACAGTAACAAGCTATCAAAGGGTCACTGGGTCTTTTCTTCTGTCAGCATGCTGCTTGGAACACAATCACAGCATGAGGATTTAATAATATTGACGATTTAGGAATGTAAAATAAATTTCATGGAGCAGAGGCTTGCAGCTTTTAATTTAAGTCTCAGTTCATTGACTGTTAAAACTAGACAAACTGTTGTTGAACGTCTTCAAGATTATTAGACCCATTTTAATGTCTCAACAGGGTCTACTGTACAAATTTGTTGACAATAGCCAACTTTCTTAACCCTGTGCCATGGTTTCAAAACTTCCTAATTTTTATTCAAAGCAAACAGAATTCTGAACTGCAACTTATTGTAAAAAAACACTCTTGCACTTCCAAAGTGAAGGTTTTTGAGTAGTCTGTAGTGCTTGATTTATTCTAGCTAATATTTTGTTCACCAACATGTGCCTTTGTATTGTCTATTTTAAATTAATTCAATAGTTTTTTTTCTTCAATACAGCTTTACATTCAACACCCGCACAGAAATATGACAAATCAGGGGAAGCACTGCATGATGTATCGACATTAAGAATGCATTTGAGTGAAAAATCTATAGAAAGAAAGAAAAAAAAAGTATTGTTCAGTGCATTTTAGCCTCACAGATTTTAATCAAAAGGCCTTGTGCGGGGAGCATAGGGTCATAGTGAAACTGCAGTTGACATGGTTGACGTACCGAGTGCAGCTGTCAGTCAGCTGTCAGTCTAGGTTTGATGTATGAGTGCATTAGGATTTAGTGTTAGATAAAGCGTTGACTGTGTGCAAGCACTGTGCCTCTCTCATGTGACTTTCTTTCAATACGGCGGTGCATTTACGAAGACATCATGCCAGTGCGTCTGTTGACGGCGCAAGGAATGATGTGGGCAGGTTTATAAAGATTTACGGTCGTGAAGGATACGAGATTTCAGCATATGATTACAGTAACATTACTTGAGCTGTGCTATAATATTCACCGACATTTTAGCAACCCAGTAAATTCTCAACTGTATGTTCATATTTCTGGCAGAGGAATGTGAAAATAGATTGATGAGAACAGTGCTAGATTGTGTTTCTTTAAATAACACCAGCACTTTTCCTTTTGATAATAAATCCAACCAAAGTCTTCTCATTGTATTTAAAATACTGCACTTTGATTTCAAACGTTTTTTACATTTTACGTTTAGTGCTGGTTCAGCTTATGCTTTACTTTATGTTAAGGGCTTTGTCTAGAATGTAGCTGAAGGATTGCACAGTTACAAGATGGCGGTGCAAATGTTAATGCCGCATTCACAAAGTTACAGTCAATATTTACACACAAAGAGCAAAACCCTAAATTTGATCATGGATTAAATTTAAATTGGAACAAGCTCACGAGTGCACACATGCTCAGAGGGGTATTGTGCTCTCCCTATTTACTGCGGAGTTACCGTGCGTGTCTCCCCTCTGTAAACAATACAACAGCCTTGGTAAATTAAAAAAAAAAAAAAAAATTCTAGCTGCAAGCTTACCGAGGTGGGCATGAGCACAATCTCAGAATAAATAGACTGCTTATCCACACATCAATGCCCTAGCTCAGTCTAAAAAGGCATCATCACAAAAGCTGTCCCTGAGCTTTTTGGGAGAGATGTTATTTAATTAGACTTCCAGATAAACAGACCCTGATTTCAAGGCTAAAGACAAGGAACAACCAACGTAAAGAAAGTACCAATACAAAGTGTCTCAAAAAGGGACAAAGGCCATGGTGAGCCACCAGAACACCTTGAAGGAACAGTTTTAAAACTCTTTGTCCGGACAGCATGCAAGTATAAATTACTAAGTTAACCTTATGTAAAAGTAGGTAATTTATGTCAGAGGTAATCAACGTTTTAGGCCAAGGACCCCTAACCTGAAAAAGAGATGAACCCCCTACTACATATATTGTATAAAATTAAGCTGCACAAACTGGGCCTAATGTGTAGAGTGGCCTAAAGCCCATACACATACTTTATTATGGTTCCCTACAATACTAAGCTACTATTTACATATTGTTATCATGTTTTAATGTCAAACATACAGTGGGTACGGAAAGTATTCAGACCCCTTTAAATTTTTCACTCTTTGTTTCATTGCAGCCTTTTTCCAAAAATCAAAAAAGTTCATTTTATTTCTCAGTAATGTACACTCAGCAACCCATCTTGACAGAAAAAAACAGAAATTTAGAAATTTTTGCATATTTATTAAAAAACAAAAACTGAAATATCACATGGTCATAAGTATTCAGACCCTTTGTTCAGTATTTAGTAGAAGCACCCTTTTGATCTAATACAGCCATGAGTCGTTTTGGGAAAGATGCAACAAGTTTCTCACATCTGGATTTGGGTATCCTCTGCCATTCCTCCTTGCAGATCCTCTCCAGTTCTGTCAGGTTGGATGGTAAACGTTGGTGGACAGTCATTTTCAGGTCTCTCCAGAGATGCTCAATTGGGTTTAAGTCAGGGCTCTGGCTGGGCCATTCAAGAACAGCCACAGAGTTGTTGTGAAGCCACTCCTTCGTTATTTTAGCGGTGTGCTTAGGGTCATTGTCTTGTTGGAAGGTAAACCTTCGGCCCAGTCTGAGGTCCAGAGCACTCTGGAAAAGGTTTTCGTCCAGGATATCCCTGTACTTGGCCGCATTCATCTTTCCCTCGATTGCAACCAGTCGTCCCTGTCCCTGCAGCTGAAAAACACCCCCACAGCATGATGCTGCCACCACCATGCTTCACTGTTGAGACTGTATTGGACAGGTGATGAGCAGTGCCTGGTTTTCTCCACACATACCGCTTAGAATTAAGGCCAAAAGTTCTATCTTGGTCTCATCAGACCAGAGGATTTTATTTATCACCATCTTGGAGTCCTTCAGGTGTTTTTTAGCAAACTCCATGCGGGCTTTCATGTGTCTTGCACTGAGGAGAGGCTTCCTTCGGGCCACTCTGCCATAAAGCCCCGACTGGTGGATTGCTGCAGTGATGGTTGACTTACTACAACTTTCTCCCATCTCCCGACTGCATCTCTGGAGCTTAGCCACAGTGACCATTGGGTTCTTCTTTGCCTCTCTCACCAAGGCTCTTCTCCCCCGATAGCTCAGTTTGGCCGGACGGCCAGCTCTAGGAAGGGTTCTGGTCGTCCCAAACGTCTTCCATTTGAGGATTATGGAGGCCACTGTGCTCTTAGGAACCTTAAGTGCAGCAGAAATTTTTTTGTAACCTTGACCAGATCTGTGCCTTGCCACAATTCTGTCTCTGAGCTCTTCAGGCAGTTCCTTTGACCTCATGATTGTCATTTGCTCTGACATGCACTGTGAGCTGTAAGGTCTTATATAGACAGGTGTGTGGCTTTCCTAATCAAGTCCAATCAGTATAATCAAACACAGCTGGACTCCAATGAAGGTGTAGAACCATCTCAAGGATGATCAGAAGAAATAGACAGCACCTGAGTTACATATGAGGGTCACGGCAAAGGGTCTGAATACTTATGACCATGTGATATTTCAGTTTTTGTTTTTTAATAAATATGCAAAAATTTCTAAATTTCTGTTTTTTTCTGTCAAGATGGGTTGCTGAGTGTACATTACTGAGAAATAAAATGAACTTTTTTGATTTTTGGAAAAAGGCTGCAATGAAACAAAGAGTGAAAAATTTAAAGGGGTCTGAATACTTTCCGTACCCACTGTACATGTTGAAGGCATAGTGAATCCTTAAGCTTAACTGTATCTGTGGATGGCTACAATAGTGGCTACCCTTCTGTGTAGGCCAGTCAGCCTATCATCAATGTTTTTGTTCACGAATAGGCAGATTTATCTTTACTAATAATGTTGTGATGTTTGATTCATTTGAATGCATATTTTCAGACCCCCTGTTGCATGTATTATATTTTATTTGCTGACAAAACCATGCATTAAATGTTTGATGAGATTTCCTTACATTCCTGTGTGCCTTGTTTGAAGCTGTCGTTGATTTGTTGAAACATGGATTGGCAGCCTCTTTCAAAAACAGGCAGCACAATACCCTGGAAGGCGTCTTTATAGGCTGCCTGGATGGGTCCTTGCATGGCTTCTGCTGCTGCTCGACCAATTGCATCTGTTGTGCTCTGTAAACAGGAAGCGGGTATGGTGAGAAGGGAAGGAGAGAGCAGGTGACGTTATGAAGATTTTGAGCAGGACGGGATACAGGGCCAGCCACTTACCTTGGATTTGACCACCTTGCTGACATTTTCCTTCAGGGTGACCTCCACAGCGGTGAGCTTAGCAGCAATTGAATTGCTCAACTGACCAGTAACTGGCTCCAGACTCTTAGAGATTGCTAGAAAAGTGAAAGAATAAGCAAGACAGATTAGTATGAACTCCCCTAAAATTAGGCATGTGATCAAGGCTGGGGGAAAAAAGACAGGAACATGTCATTCTTGAATTAGAGGGCAGGAGAGGCAAGGCAAGAAAATATCTCTCCAAAGACTGCTTGATTTTAGTCTGGCAGTCAAACACACCTCAGCTGCCTTTATTATATCTTCCTCATGTTATGCCTAGGGTGATTTTTTCTCATGCTTCTTTTTGCAGAGAAGATAAAAGAAAGAAAACATAATACATAATGTAGACAAGATTCACATACACTATCAACAGTCTGCAAATCAGGTAATGCATACAGTAGGGCTGCACGATATGAGAAAAATATTTAATTAGGAGTATTTGTTATTGCAATGTTTCATGATATTGGAAGGAATGATAATTTTTTTTATCCTTAAGAAATATATTTAAATGATCATGGAGTAATTTCTGTGAGGATCTGTAGTAGACAAAGTCTGTAGAATACAACTTGTAGACCGATCTCTGCAGAACCACAATATTTAACTGAGTATGGCGCGCACACACACACACACACACACACACACACACACACACACACACACACACACACACACACACACACACACACACACACACACACACACACACACACACACACACACACACACACACACACACACACACACACACACACACACACACACACACACACACACACACACACACACACACACACACACACACACACACACACACACACACACACACACACACACACACACACACACACACACACACACACACACACACACACACAAGATGCTTGGTCACATCAGCGCGATAAGGCATTGAACATTTTGAATTTAAAACAGCTTATTATGTAGGTAACCAATGGGCCTGTTTCACCTGATGCAAATGTTTGTTTTTGGATTAAAATAAATGTCAAATATTACCCTAACATCCGTCTTCCTGTGTGCTGTGACAACGAAAGACGTGCGTATTAAGCTACATGTGGCAGCGCAACGATGGAAGATGTTAAAAAGAAGTTGGCCGCAGGAGATTTTAAAACTATTGAAAACGAAGGAAAGTCAGCTGTGCATTGATGCGCTCATCTGTTGACATTTCCGAATGCCTTCCTACAATTGCTTAATAAAAGCGGGCTTTCCACACAAACAAACGTACATGTGTCATTAGTATGAGAAACAAATACGATTTTAACTGTGTCGGGCTCGGGTCGGGCTCGGACATAAATATCTTAATGACTGTCGGGCTCGGGTCGGGTTCGGTTACTGCTCTGTCGGACGCGGGCCGGGCTCTGACAGAAAAATCCGGCCCGATCCGCACTCTAACACACACAGATAAAATTGCAATTAATTATGCAGCCCTTGCTTATAGATCAGGGATGTGCTGATCCGATCTGTCACCTGACAGAGTGTGTATTCCAATCCCTCAAGGGATTCCGAACACGATTTCAATTCCTTAACATCAGATACCCTAAGGTGAGGTACGGGAATCGGGAGAGAAAAAGTTGGATTGGTGCCTAATTTAGATTTGGGCAAGATGGGCATTGAGAAATAATTTGTGGTATTAAATGGGCACTGTTGCTTTTTAAGTCCAGAGAAGAAAAGGCAAGGACAGGAGACAATTGAGTGTGCAACATATGCAGACTCGTCTGCAACTGGCAAACAAAATGGTGCAACACGACCATCGTCTGGTAACAAATGTGTACAACTGTTCTTGCACACTGTCCACTTGGTCTCAGGAGAGTAAAGCTCTGCTGTCTCATTTTGTTGCTCATGTTTATGTGTGCTTACTTTGTGGGACTGTTTTCTTCATTTCCTCTCGTAGCACTTTATCCATTCTGTTGGTCAGCACCGAGCTGAGGGTGTGGCTGAGCTGCTGGCTGAGTTGTTCCTGAAGCTGCTGTTGATGATTCTGACTCTCTGACAGAACTCGCTCTAGCCTGCGCTCTGAGGTCATGAATGGTCAAGGGTCACAAGAATATGTCCACTTTGGTTTGGTTGAAATAAACCCCTAATTCATCTCTTTACATTTGGAAATATGATATGCACAGGCTAAAATTATTGTTTCTTTAAATAAAGTCGGCTGGGTTTGGCGATATCGGAGTTGTTTCTGGTTAAACAAAAAGATTCTTACTCTTCAACAAAAAGCACTGTAGGAATCCTATCTATAATGTTGTCAGACACAAAAAAACACAGCACAGAAATTGACGATGCACATTTGCCCAATAGGATTACATTGCAGCCCAGTTCTAGGCTTCCTAGGAACAACAAAAGAAATAAAAGTCATCAGTTTGAACATTCAATATCTTGTCTTTGTAGTGTATTCAATTGAATATAGGTTAAAAATGATTTCAAAATAATTGTATTGTTTTAATTTACGTTTCATACAACGTTCCAAATTCTTTGAAACTAGGGGTTTGTATTTAGGATTAAATATTTAATACTTTTAATTTGCCTTAAATCAACACGGTTAATATTAAATAGAGTAAAAGAGGTAATGTTAATTTACATTTGGGATAAAAAAAAAGTTCATTCAATGGACCAGTAACGCCATGACAAACACCATCATGTGATGCAGAGATGTATTACTGGAGTTTTCTTCAGTGTGAACAGTCTGCTGGTATTAGCACATTCAGCTGTAATTTAGAAGGCATTAAGCAGTACATACAAATTTAGTATGCAATTTCATTTTGCTACTGCTTAAGGCATTTGGTTGAATTCAAATGTAACTTTGAATAGTGTCATCTAGGGGTGGGAATCTCTGGGCACACGATTTGATTCCAACGTTGTGATTCTAAACCAATTATTGATGCAATTTCTTTATGTACATTTCCATACGTAATTTAAAAAAATATAGATATAAATCTGAGTTTATTACTCAGTTTGCTAATCACTTCCTAGACAAAGCTTATATTTTGACATGTGCACTTTTGTCACACAGAAGTTTTAATGAAATGTTTTGTCTACTGGGGTTTTATTTTGAAGTCATTCCATGCTTAAGCCTTAATGCTTGTGAAAGTAACCTTCTCTCACAGTAATCTTGCATGTCAGAGGCTCAGTCATGTTTAAAGGTGGAGAATTGGAGAATTGGTCAGATGTAATGTGATACAGTAGATGAACAGTCTTTATGGGTTTTGCCTAATTATTTTATGTATGTATTATTAAATCATGTGTATATACAAAACTAATTTTGTTTTTCCTTTTGGCCATTTTTGTTTATTTTTTTATAATCGATTATTAACTTATCAGAATCAAGCATCGAATCGTTCTTTAGAGAATCGCAATGCATCTAAGAAGCAATTTTTGAGTGTCATGAGTGATGAAATGGAAAACTGCTAAAACAAGCTGATTGAGTAAGCAAAGCCTGAAGGATACGTTCTTTTTCCTGGTGGTTGGTAAGGACATGCTCTACTTGGGCCATAATGGTGCTCTGCATGGCTTCAATCTGACCACGCAGTTCAGTTAGTTCTCTCTGCTGGCTACGCAGGAGCATCAACAACTCGTCCTGCACTTCTGCATTCATCTATCAGATGGAGAGAATGATTGAAAAAGAAGACAAAGTTGAACCAAAGGAAAGTGCTGCTGAAACATCAACTAAATGAATACTTCTGAGTTAAACACCGATAAAAATAGACAAGTATTTGCTGACAGACTGGAAAGTCATATTAAATCTGGTGGAAAGGTATCTGACAGCTTTTTTTATTTTTTTATTTTGCTGTCCCCTAGTGGACAAAAATCAATTAATGTTAATGTGTTTCCAAGAGTACAAATCATTTAACTAAAGAAGCTAACCAATATGGTTTGTGTTTACCTTACCTGAACAGAGTCCATTAGCCTGGACTGAGACGATTCACTAAGGAGAAAAGAGAAACGTGTGTCTTTAGCAAAAATACTCAAACCAAGGACTTAAGAATCCCGTATTATGTACAGTGCCTTGCGAAAGTATTCGGCCCCCTTGAACTTTTCAACCTTTTGACACATTTCAAGCTTCAAACATAAAGATATACAATTTTTATTTTTTGTGAAGAATCACCAACAAGTGTGACACAATTGTGAAGTGGAACGAAATTTATTGGATATTTTAAACTTTTTTAGCAAATAAAAAACTGAAAAGTGGTGCGTGCAAAATTATTCGTCCCCCTTGCGTTAATACTTTGTAGAGCCACCTTTTGCTGCGATTACAGCTGCAAGTCGCTTGGGGTATGTCTCTATCAGTTTTGCACATCGAGAGACTGACATTCTTGCCCATTCTTCCTTGCAAAACAGCTCGAGCTCAGTGAGGTTGGATGGAGAGCGTTTGTGAACAGCAGTTTTCAGCTCTTTCCACAGATTCTCGATTGGATTCAGGTCTGGACTTTGACTTGGCCATTCTAACACCTGGATACGTTTATTTGTGAACCATTCCTTTGTAGATTTTGCTGTATGTTTGGGATCATTGTCTTGTTGGAAGATAAATCTCCGTCCCAGTTTCAGGTCTTTTGCAGACTCCAACAGGTTTTCATCCAGAATGGTCCTGTATTTGGCTGCATCCATCTTCCCCTCAATTTTAACTATCTTCCCTGTCCCTACTGAAGAAAAGCAGGCCCAAACCATGATGCTGCCACCACCATGTTTGACAGTGGGGATGGTGTGTTGAGGGTGATGAGCTGTGTTGCTTTGACGCCAAACATATCGTTTTGCATTGTGGGCAAAAAGTTTGATTTTGGTTTTATCTGACCAGAGCACCTTCTTCCACATGTTAGGTGTGTCTCCCAGGTGGCTTGCGGCAAACTTTAGACGAGACTTTTTATGGATATCTTTGAGAAATGGCTTTCTTCTTGCCACTCTTCCATAAAGGCCAGATTTGTGCAGTGTACGACTGATTGTTGTCCTATGGACAGACTCTCCCACCTCAGCTGTAGTTCTCTGCAGTTCATCCAGAGTGATCATGGGCCTCTTGGCTGCATCTCTGATCAGTCTTCTCCTTGTCCTGGTCTGATACTCCTTCCATTTCAAAATGATCGCTTGCACAGTGCTCCTTGGGATGTTTAAAGCTTGAGAAATCTTTTTGTATCCAAATCCGGCTTTAAACTTCTCAACAACAGTATTACGGACCTGGCTGGTGTGTTCCTTGGTCTTCATGATGCTCTCTGCGCTTTCAACAGAACCCTGAGACTATCACAGAGCAGGTGCATTTATACAGACTTGATCACACACAGGTGGATTCTATTTATCACCATCAGTCATTTAGGACAACATTGGATCATTCAGAGATCCTTGCTGAACTTCTGGACTGAGTTTGCTGCACTGAAAGTAAAGGGGCCCAATAATTTTGCACGCACCACTTTTCAGTTTTTTTATTTGCTAAAAAAGTTTAAAATATCCAATAGATTTCGTTCCACTTCACAATTGTGTCCCACTTGTTGGTGATTCTTCACAAAAAATAAGAATTTTATATCTTTATGTTTGAAGCCTGAATTGTATCAAAAGGTTGAAAAGTTCAAGGGGGCCGAATACTTTCGCAAGGCACTGTATGTCTGCCTGACAATCTTCACCCACCCACACACACACACATTCTTATTTTTTACATAAAAGAGTGGGAGTAATTAGATCTATAGAAAAGACTGATTCAATGTTATAAAAACAAAAACTGTTTGGTTTTGTCTCAGAATTTATTCTTCTTTGTACATATTTTGGTGTGTGTCCCTTACCTTCCTCTCTCTGTTTGATGTTGTTGTCAAAATCACTTTGCTTCAGTAAACAAATTAACTTAGAACTAGCTAAATTGCAAGTGTTGAAATAAATGTGGATCTTGCAATAAGGTAGACCTGCTTGGTTTTTTCCAGGGATGATTGCAAAGATTTACAATGAATGTTAACGGCATTTACTATTCAACTGGGGCCTTTTGGGGACGGTTGGTAGGGATTGCTACGGGAGCATCAAAGTGCACATTGTTTTAAAAGTATCGTTTTAGCACTGGTATTGGGAAATAAGAATTTTTTTTTTTTTTTTTTTTAAATCAAACAATACCCTATCCTATTTATTTCTAAATTTGTTTGTACCTGAACTAATAAACACTATTTTAAACTACATGTCCAATGTTGTACTGCAAAACAGCTTTCATTACATCCCCACTTACTCATTCTTTGATTCCTTAACTATTAAACACCATCATACCTGTCATCTTTCTTGGTCTTCCTCTTTACTTTTGGCGAGCCTCGTGGTGAGTTCTTCCAGTCCTTAACTGGCAGTCTGTGAGAAGAACGAGAGCCACAATTTCCTGAGGATGATGCCAGGCTGGCCACCTCATCATCAGGGTCACTGGGTCAAACACAAAAACACACACAGATACACACAAAGTGAGCCAACTTCTGTAATCTATGTAGCAGAGTATACTGTATGCCACATGGTCTGTAACAATCAGTAAAATCAAATGTTATTGTGCCTTAAATAAAGTACTGACTTGTGTTGTGCCTTGTTTTGTGATATCTTCCATCTGGGATGACACTGGACGTGTAGTATTTGCATAAAAAAGTGATGGTGTGTTTATTTGTGTTACCTCTGCTCTGCGCCAGCGTCCTGACTGTCATTCTGCGTGAGGTGATATGAGCGTCGATGGTAAGGTGAGCTCAAGTGCCTGTCCTTCGACTCCTCTCTTGAACTACAACACAGTAAACATGTGACACAAACCTTTTAATGTTTTCACACTGCCTTTACAATTTCCACACAGATATGAAAGATAAACTGACCTGGTTACTTTGTCAAAGTCATCACTTTGCTTTACACTTGCAAGCCTTTTGCATTTGCTTATTTGTGTAAATGTGTGTCTACATCCAGGTACCTGATATGGTTTTGCATGTTAAGGTTTTTGTAAACAGTGAACAAAACTGGTTCACCCGTAGTAATTTTCCATTATTTGTAAAAACATTTTTTTTTTTTTTACAATCCTACAAAAAGCCATGAAATGCCTGAGATTGTTACTTTTATAAAAGTAATTTCTAAAAAGTAAAGTAGAGGACACATTTTGCAAATGGGATTTTAGAACTTTGTGCAATCCTTAGAGTAGATGTTAAAGTGTATAACTGTTAAATGTATTTGTGCATGCAAATTCTTACCAGTCTCCAAGACCATTGTCCCTGAGACTGTTCCTGGTTTCTCGAGTGATGTCAGGCGCAGCCGGCCAAGGTGTGTGGCTTACACTACCATCTGAGGACCCTCCCCCAACCCCAGGGTTCTCCTGTGATAAGGCATTCTCAAGTAGTGATGGGGTGTTGCTGAGTCTGGGCTCTGACTCTACTGGGCCGCCCACTGGCCCATCACCACCTCCGAGTTCAAGGGCCAACAAGCTGAGACAGAAAATACAATTGTTTTGTCAATTCTAAAGGCCTATATTTGCACGTTTGACTAAAAGAATTTCTCTATGCTTTAAATTACTGGTAAACATTTTTTAACGCATGATGGTTTAAGGATGGATGAACAGACCTTGACGGAAGCTTTAGAGTTATGTATTCACTGTGAACATCAAGTCAGCATTTACAGTGCCTTGCGAAAGTATTCGGCCCCCTTGAACTTTTCAACCTTTTGACACATTTCAGGCTTCAAACATAAAGATATAAAATTTTTATTTTTTGTGAAGAATCACCAACAAGTGGGACACAATTGTGAAGTGGAATGAAATCTATTGGAGATTTTAAACTTTTTTAGCAAATAAAAAACTGAAAAGTGGTGCGTGCTAAATTATTCGGCCCCCTTACTTTCAGTGCAGCAAACTCACTCCAGAAGTTCAGCGAGGATCTCTGAATGATCCAATGCTGTCCTAAATGACTGATGGTGATAAATAGAATCCACCTGTGTGTGATCAAGTCTCTGTATAAATGCACCTGCTCTGTGATAGTCTCAGGGTTCTGTTGAAAGCGCAGAGAGCATCATGAAGACCAAGGAACACACCAGGCAGGTCCGTAATACTGTTGTGGAGAAGTTTAAAGCTGGATTTGGATACAAAAAGATTTCCCAAGCTTTAAACATCCCAAGGAGCACTGTGCAAGCGATAATTTTGAAATGGAACGAGTATCAGACCACTGCAAATCTACCAAGACCTGGCCGTCCCTCTAAACTTTCAACTCAGACAAGGAGAAGACTGATCAGAGATGCAGCCAAGAGGCCCATGATCACTCTGGATGAACTGCAGAGAACTACAGCTGAGGTGGGAGAGTCTGTCCATAGGACAACAATCAGTCGTACACTGCACAAATCTGGCCTTTATGGAAGAGTGGCAAGAAGAAAGCCACTTCTCAAATATATCCATAAAAAGTCTCGTCTAAAGTTTGCCACAAGCCACATGGGAGACACACCAAACATGTGGAAGAAGGTGCTCTGGTCAGATGAAACCAAAATCAAACTTTTTGGCCACAATGCAAAATGATATGTTTGGCGTAAAAGCAACACAGCTCATCACCCTCAACACACCATCCCCACTGTCAAACATGGTGGTGGCAGCATCATGGTTTGGGCCTGCTTTTCTTCAGCAGGGACAGGGAAGATGGTTAAAATTGAGGGGAAGATGGATGCAGCCAAATACAGGACCATTCTGGATGAAAACCTGTTGGAGTCTGCAAAAGACCTGAAACTGGGATGGAGATTTATCTTCCAACAAGACAATGATCCCAAACATACAGCAAAATCTACAAAGGAATGGATCACAAATAAACGTATCCAGGTGTTAGAATGGCCAAGTCAAAGTACAGACCTGAATCCAATCGAGAATCTGTGGAAAGAGCTGAAAACTGCTGTTCACAAACGCTCTCCATCCAACCTCACTGAGCTTGAGCTGTTTTGCAAGGAAGAATGGGCAAGTCTCTCGATGTACAAAACTGATAGAGACATACCCCAAGCGACTTGCAGCTGTAATCACAGCAAAAGGTGGCTCTACAAAGTATTAACGCAAGGGGGCCCAATAATTTTGCACGCACCACTTTTCAGTTTTTTATTTGCTAAAAAAGTTTAAAATATCCAATAGATTTCATTCCACTTCACAATTGTGTCCCACTTGTTGGTGATTCTTCACAAAAAATAAAATTTTTATATCTTTATGTTTGAAGCCTGAAATGTGTCAAAAGGTTGAAAAGTTCAAGGGGGTCGAATACTTTCGCAAGGCACTGTATTTTTGTTTTAAGTTTTGATACGGCTGTTGTTGCTTGTCATCAATGTACCTGTTGTTGGCAGTGCGTGATGAGGTGAGTAGGTGCAGGGCAGATGCAGCAGAGGCCATGCTGTCTGTCTGGAGAGCAGACAGAGGTAGGGGCTCCAAGTTGGACACTAGCCCACGTGGGAGCTGCAGGGTCTGGGATGCAATCTCTGGCATGTCCTGGGACATGGCGGTGGAGGCGGAGGAGATGACGTCAGGGGAGCGGGCCCTTGTCGGAGAGGCCAGAGGTGGCAGGAGGGGAGAGTCGAGAACCTGAGGGCTCTCAAGTGTCAGAGGACCAATAGGGGAGGCTAAAGCCTGGAGGTGGATGTGAGAAGTGTAATGAAAAAAAGACCATTTGATTCAAAGTACTAAGAGGCTGGTAGAAGTCGGAGAGTGTGTCGGGTCCTACCTGTAGGTTCTCCAGTCCAGGCATCAGCACAACAGAAGCAGCTCTTGGGCTGCTAGTGGAGTTTGAGAGGGCCAGACTGCTGCTGCTGCTACTGCTGTTCTCTGCTCGGTTAGGACTTTGGCTGACATCGTCAATAGCTCTGTACACAATAACACAGACATACTGTACACTTAGATAAACATACACATGTGACTTAAAGAACAGAAGATTAGTAGGTTATTATTTGTTCTATTGGTGATAAACAGAGGCTGTATGTAAAATTAACAATAGGAAGACCAAAGCTGATATTCTCTAAAAGTCGTTGCAATCCACTTTCCAAATGAATGTGATCATTTCATAAGCCGCTTTCCGATCGGAGGGATTTTTGCAGTTTCTAGAACATGCCGTGCTTGCGGCCCTCCGTTACCCCTCCTACTAGTTCCTAAGGCCACTTGGCCAGTGCAAATGCAAATGGAAAAAACGGTTTTGGGGGAGAGTAGTTAGTACAACAGTTTCGAAGTGGACTGTTCAAATAACTATGCTCCTGTAACTTACCTGGTCGGAAAGCTATAGATGAAATTAATTTTTTCACATTTCACATTATATAATACAGATGCTGGCCACTACTGATCTCTTTATCGCGATCATATCCCTTCTACTGCATAGAAAAGCTCACCTGTTAGTTGAGTCAGAGTTGCTGCTGATAGCTGTCACAACGGTCAGACTGCTGGCGCTGCTGCCAGGAGATGCCGGTACCTGAAAGGTGACCAAAAAAAAGTGATTTACAAGCAGCCAACTTAATTATTAAGTGTTTCTGAAAATCAGTACTTGTTGGTTAAAACAATTGTTGCTTTTTTTACTTTGTGTTTGTATTTACATGTTTAATAAATTGACTGAATAATTATAAAAAATACATCCTGCATTGTTTTCCTTGCCATACTTTCTGATGTTAGTCAGTTAACATTTTGAAGGAAATTCCATGAAACTGAACAAGACAAAAGCAACATGCACATAACTGGGATGGAAATAACCTTCAAAAATGCAGCTGAGAATGGTCTGTCTCTTAATATTACAAATCTCATCTTTCCTGTCATCTCTCAGCCTCTCACTTCACACATGGATGAAGACTACTAACTACTAATGTTAAGCTAAAGTTGCTAACATAATTGAATAGCCTGTAAACAACTCGGATCAGTGAGAAATAAATAAAAGAAAGACAGATGACTGTTGTTGTGAAGTAGTTGGCTGGACAGATGCGGATGCATTTCTTGGCTGAACATGGATGCTTTAAGCACATCTTCAACCCAGCAGCACAGAGGATCTATACCATTACCACAGTTTTAAGATTAGTGTCTTCTTTTGTTCCTGAGATATGGTGTTGAATAATGGCCACAAAAGCATTTTTTCACATTATGATGCCACCGTGAAGTTGACCTTTTGGATAATACGCCATGACATCATTATTAGACTACCATTAGACATTTGTCTGCACTGTTTTCATAATTAGTGTAGAATCTAATCAGTTCATCCTGAGGTCTAAATGGGCCGCTGTCACTGGCGCAAAGTCAAAAAACAGTAGCACTATACACGGCTCAAGAGTGTTGGTACCGAAGTGCTTGGTGTCATAAAGGCGTCGGGAGTCATCAGCTTGGTCCCACTGCTGGCGCCGGAGTTCGACAGGAATTCAGTGGGAGCAGGAAGTGACGGGATCTTCCTAAGGTCGGTCTGGGAGCCACTTCCTGAATCCTTGTCAGAGCTCTGGTCAGTGAGGTGGTCTGAAAACCCTGCTGAACACACAATATAAATGTAGTGCTTCGGTCCGTGTACTTGGTGGCCAACAGATTTTTGTTTTGAAATGAAGAAAAAAAAAAACTGAAAAACAGCCAGTTTCACAATTACCATTAGTAAAAAGGGAAACAAAAAACGGAAAACAACCCGTTTTTTGTTTTGGTATTAAAAAAAACGGAAAACTAAAAACAATCTCGTTATCCGATTGTCTTTGATGCGTTTATAGATGGAAACCGGAAAATAAATTATGGGTGCTGTATACGTCTCATTTCTAATTTTACAATTTTTTTTTGTGACCCGGAAGCGATCGTCAGTAGTCTGTAAGTGTTAAGCGGTTGTATGCAGCATACCCGGAAGTCATTTGGACATCAATGAGACAAGCGTAAAAATGTTTTGAGACGAATATGCTAGTTTTATATTTGAAAACCGAAAGAATGGGATGTCTTGTGGGGATATAGCAGCTGCGTTGGGTTCACAGTTTGGACCTATACGGGGGTTTTCTGAGAGGAGTGTGCGGACGTGGTGTGCTGAGCAGGGACTTGTCAGGGACTTCTGTCCTGACGGCCAACCAGTGTTGCCAGATCTCGCGAAACAAACACGTAACCAGGCCCCCCTAAGATCCTGGAAGAGAAAAATAAATAAACTGTGTGCACGGTTTTACAATCTGTGGGGATCAATTTACATCCATGTGGACAGATTGGTAAACTGTACACACCGTAGTTTTTTTTTTTTTGGGCAAAATCCAAAGGATGGAAGATCTGAGAGAGTGCAGGTAAAGAATGCTGTAATAGTGGAAACATATGCCTTCAGTAAATAACTGAGTTATACTTTTAACATGTTAGATCAGTCAGCTTGTCTCTTTTCTTTCTCCATGAAATGAATCTGCTTTCAAGAGCGGTCAGAATTGTGAAATATAAAGTCAACTTGTGTTACATTGCGGGGTTAAGGAATACAACAGGATGTCACAAAAATGGGCCATTTAAGTGACAATCCCACTACAGCACAAGCCTGCAGCGAATCGCAGAATCTGATTTTTTGGTCCCATTTAGACCCCCCCCCCAAAAAAATAGAAATAGTGGCATGGGTACGTAGCTAGCCGTTGTGCAGAAAAAAAGAGCTTAAAAAGCAACTTGCTAGTGTAAAGTTTATCAACACTGACCTCTATTTTGCATAATTTTGATTTAACACAATGTGATTCAACGTTTGACAGACACCTGTGTAAACATAAAGATGTATCATCTCCATGGATTGGAATTCGTTGTTCTGTGTCTGCATTATTTTGAATTCTTGAGACTGACTTACCAAAACCATCCTGGGAATCAGAATGGGGCAGGAAGACAGTTGAGCTGGAACCCAAGTTGGGCTGAAACCAGATCTGGACATCCTGCAGACTCCTGAAAAAACACAGACAAAAAAAACACAAATTTAAGACTACTGTAATTAAGACTTCATTAAAAACACCCATTCCCATGCTGGACTCCACAAACATGCACAAGCATCCCCACAATTATCCAAACATGAAATGTGAAACATTGCGATTCCCTTAGGACCTGTGTCCACATAACCTTAGTTTTTTTTTTTTTTTTTTTTTTTTTTTTAATATTCCCAGTGTGAAAAGATGGTATGCGGCCTCCTAAGAATCTCTGAACTTTTTAGAAAAGTGTACGTGTTAGGGCAGTAATCTCCCAGTCAACTAGTCGATTTATTGGTTGATACGTTTTGGCTCGACCAAAATTCTGATTGGTCGATTTTTTGCCGTGTTAATTTCATCAGGTGGAAGCATAGACCGTTACGGTCTACAGGTGGAAAGCACTAATTGCTAATGGGGGTGTTTACAGAGCACCCCTGTTTCACAGGTAACAGGCTGTCTTCAGAACACCCCCCTTGTTTTCACCTTTTTTGGATTAGCCCAACCCAACCGGAGACAGATTGAAAAAAGAACTATAAAGCCTTGGTTTAGTGGTTTGCTGAATATTTATTTAATTGTGAGTGTTTAATTTCCAGTCAGTCCTCCTCTACCATGTCAAAGACATCGCCAGTGTGGCAGCATTTTACAAAAATACATAATGGAAAAAAGTTGAATGCAAAGTTTGCCAGTAACAGTTTGCATATCGCAGCTCGACTACAAACTACCGTTTTCCGGCATATCACCGGAAAACGGTAAGCTAACTTGTCTACGTTAGGTTGCCCTGTCTGTTTTGAGTAGGCTATATGAACATATCAGAGTTGGCATATTTCAGTCTAATAATCGTTTTATAACTGCTGGCGCACCCACCCTCAACGACTGTAGCGTTCCCCAGACACACCCAGACCCCGCTGGATGTTAAGCCTCTATCCAAACGCTAAAATAATATCATGGAAGGAATTGTTGACTATATGTCTCAGGATCTGAGGCCCATTGCTGCAGTGGAGGGCTGAGGTTATAAGAACTTGTTAATATACAGCGCCAGCACGCCACACCATCATGCATGGACTAACCGGAAAATGTGAGGGACTAAAAGGGAATGTTTTAACACAGCGAGGCACTGAGCTTGACCACAGATATGTTTAAATATACAGTATATATTAAAGTGGACGTGCTTTTTGTGTTTAAGAGTAAAAGCTTTAAATTAATAGTCTATTCGTCTGAGCCGCAAAGCCGAGCACCATGTTCAGCGCTCCGTGCGAGGACATGCACAGAGCGCTGATGCAGCGCTGTCAGAGCCGACAGACGAGTGTTGTTTCACTGCAAAATAATTAGCTCAAAAATGATTTAATATAATGCAAATAGCCTACAAGGACAAGTAATGCGGGACAGTACAGTTAATTAATCTAACGTCTTTTTTTCCGCCCCTCCGCACCGATTTTTGGTCAAAATTTCAGGACTTCAGTCGACCAAGATTTTCTTTGGTTGATTACAGCCCTAGTACGTGTTGTGAGCTGGGTAGTCAACCCATGAAGTTAAATACCTAGCTAACATTAATCAGCGCTGTCATAGAAGCGCTGGGATTAAGCGCTCCCTAGTACCCTGCCAGCGCTTTTCTGCCAGAGAAAATTGCTGTATGAACACAGTCACAAATGAAAACTAAGCATTTAGTAATTTTGTCTATTACTGACTATAACCAGTGACTTTATATTGCCTCTTGGGGACAATATAGCTTAACTCAAGCCAACATGACCTTATTACTGACATCAAACAGTGGGAAGAAACTTACTTAGTGTGAACACAGTAGAGTTTAATTTGGATGCCAGACTTAGACTCTGTTGGTCCTTGAGTGCCCTCTGGAAGAAAACAAACATATAAAATAATGCTGTGTTAATGCTGCTACATATTTATTGCCCCCATTTAATTCACCAGGGTTCCCGAAATGTCAACAAGAAAAGCTGAAAGCAAATAAATCTTTTGAATGTTCTTTGTGTTAAGTCTAAGTGTTAAGAGTGTTAAGAGTGTTAAGGTTGGAATATCTAGAAACATGCCATATATTGATAGAAAATACCGACAGGAATTATTAAAAGTGTTGTGCAGTGTTTGAAGAGTGATTTGTTTTTTGTGATGTGTGTGTGTGAGTGCACATGCACACCTGTTGTCATGCTCTCACTCTCCTCCTCTGCAGGGAGGACCTCCGTGTGTTGCAATCGGCTGTGGGTGACATCCCGGACCCCAAAGCTGAGCACAGGGTGGGTCAACAGGAACTCTGATACTGCTGTGAAACTGGCCTGTCCTTTCTCCAGATCCTGCCGCAGCTCCATCACATATAGAACCTGGCAAAGCATTACATCAGTAGAGTATGAAGCAGGATGAAGTGGTAATGTGGGAAGCAAAAATGGAGATGACTGAGCCGTAATGGCGGTGACCAGCACCGCTAACAGCACCTGCTGCCTAGCTAATTGCAATATATGCAAGATATGCATGAAACAGGGATGTCCCATGATTGTATAAACTATAAAGACAAAAGAAAAAACTAAACTGACATTGAATATTACAGAAATGTATTGAAATCACAGAAAGAATAATCCTCATCTTACTCTTTGGTATTTTTCATTTCACACAAACAGGGTTCAGCTAGTCAAAGTAAATGACACACTTTCTTCTCCAAATACAACTAATGTTGGAGTACCCCAGGGCTGTCTTAGCTCCCCTAGCTCAGACTAGTTTGCCAAACCAGTTTCTGTTAAAATACTCTGATGACTCCACTCTAGTGAACCTGTCTACCAAATTTGATGACCCTACACTGTACCAGGGCAATGTGGATTGGTTAGCGGAGTGGTGTAATAAAAACACTCATCATTAACACTGTGAAGACAGAGGAAATCATTTTTGGAAACCCCCTGAATTGTCAACTGCCCCATAGAATTCACAATTCAGTAATCAGTCAAGTCCCATTCTACAAACATCTGGGTGTCACGATAGACACAAATCTCTCATGGACCTCTCATGTAGAGTTTAGCTGCAAAAATATACAACAGTGTGTTTATTTTCTCCCTGATTAAGATCCTTTGGAGCTAGTAGCCAAATAATATCATCCTCTATTGTAGCACTGCTTGGCTAAGTAGCCTATCAGTTAAAAATAAAGCAACAAACAAAGCTATTTGATCAAATTAAAATTTGTTCAAAGATTATAGGACTACCTGTAGCACACTCCTTTCAGGAAGCTCCCAATAATAGTATGCTCAGACTGGCCAGGAATATTTCAAATAACTCCTCACATGTTTTACACAGAGAATATCAGCTTCCGCCTTCAAACAGATGCTTTAAAGTTCCTTCTTTTAATCGCAACAGACTTAAAAACTCTTTCATACATCAATCTATCCTATTGCTAAACCAGCAACAATAAATCCAGTGCGATATTTATTCAGGGTTACAAGTATTGTCTGTGTGTATGTTTGTCATTTTCTGTTTGGTATACATGTATGCTTTGCTTCCTTAGGTGTTTGTTATTTGTGGTAATGTTTCATATATGTCCTTATGGCTATGATATCTTCTTTTTATATGAGCTACCCAGGGATGCAAAAAGAATTTCAGCTCTGGCTGACAATAAAGTTGTATTGTAACAATAAACAAAACTTTTGGCTTTTGAAAACATTTCTCCTAATTCTTGGAAATCAGGAGAAACAAAACCAATCCAATCCAATCCACACAGCTGACAACATAGTGCTGACCTTCCTCTGTACGTCGGTGAGGATGAGATACTGAGCAGATAGGTCCAGACTGGCCTTTAGACTTGGCAGAACTGATGAGTTGAACAGATCTGGCGAAAACCTAAAAATAAAAAAACACCACAATAAGTCTCTTTTAAATCTGTTGCTCTTAAACAGCAATGTAAATTCTCGGGATGAGCTAGTTGCAATAGCAGGAAAAACTATCAAATCTTTTGACCTGAGAACTAAATTTGGACAGGTCTGAAGCACCTATTTGATGGGAGACATCCAGGAAAGCTTATAATAAGACGAGACATGCCTTTATTGATCCCCAGAGGGGAAATTCATGTAGACAGAGTAAAAAATAAATGTAAAAATACTGTAAAAAAGGTATAAACAACAAGCATATAAAAGTATTTAGAATTACCACCTTGCGGTTGTATTAGTTTGTTGTTTAAATGTTTCATTCATTATTCAGAAATAAAAAAGATATGATGAAAAGTTCACTATTTATTTTACAAGGAGCTTGCTAATGATGATAAATAATAGCTTATAGCCTAGTCTCCTTGTAGGCCTCCTTATTTGCCTAGCTATTTGGCACTCAATTAGCGTGATCAACATCGTTTTATCATTCTGCATGATTAAACAACCGTTCCGACCTGGCAGTCTAACCGTGTAATTTGAACACCGGAATATACCATGCATTGAATAATTTTTTCTTTACATAATGTGATTTCTAAAATATCAAAGTGTTATTCATTAATTAAGTGCATATATTTCAAATGTGTCATAAAATTTCTCAGTGGCAGACAAAGAATACTTGCCTCACGCAGTGGCAGACAGTGAAAAGTCTAGACCCTAGTATATAGTCATGCCTTTTACACAGTGAATAAAAAGTATTGAAACTTATACAATGGAGAAAAGAAATAACCTGATGGTCTGTAAACAGGTCCAGGAAACAGTGCACCACATTTTTAATTCCTGATTCTGATCCGCTCCAGTTATCAGGAACCGCCAGAAAGGAACCCTAGAAAGGCCCAAGTGGAAGGGACCAGCGGTGACAAAGAGAGAAGAGGACAAGAATGTAAACAAACTAAAATTCAAACAACAAAAGTATCAGATGAGTATATGGCTCACAATCTTCACCGAAAGCTGTGTGTGCACCAGTGTATACTAACTCGGGGTCCTGTCTTTTGTGGTTGTCACAGAAAAGAAGGCAAGAGAGGGGACGTCCTCCGTGAGGCCGTAACTCATGAAGACATCTGGACAACAGAAAGTAAAGAAAAGTGACAAAGAGAAGAAAGGATGAAAACCACAGATCATGGACTTTGTTTTATTGCTTTCGGAAAATTCAGCTATTTTTTGGTTAATAGAAATTACATTTAAATTTTATGGTAAAGTGTAAAAGTAAATGAGATGGTACATTAATGTTCATTTATTTAAAAAAAAGATAATCTCCTTGCTTACCTCGGCTTGTCCTGTACCCCTTCTATGTATATCTGCCAAAACTTGATGTATCCATCATGGCTGGCTGTGGCTAACACGGTTCCATCTGGAGACAGAGCCCCTTCACTGACTCGCTGGAAGGGTAGACATGAAGCAACATACCCAATCAGTACTGCAAGGAATGGCTGCTGGGTACTGAACTCAATACTTTTTAGGCATCGACCAAAATGCCTCTAAAGCAGGGGTTCCCAAACCTTTTATTTTAAATATATTTATTTTAAAGCGTGCCATATTTTATAATGTGAAGATGCCCAGGGGCCAAAGGTCCCTTCTGGCATTTTTTTAAACAAGAAAACTTACATAGAAATGCACTGATCTATAAACTACCGATTACTTTATAATGGCAGTGTAAGCAACCACGCCACTCAGGCGTGGGAAAAAAAAATAAATAAAAAAAATTACTTTTACATCCGTAGTCAGATAACCAAACATACTGTATGGACTACCTTAAACTTGAAGTTGATAAATATCTTAAACCCATGTTCATTTTAAACATAACTTACTGTATGTGTGAAGCAAAGTTTGTTATTATAACATTTAAGCTTACAAAATATGACTATTGCTCTTGTATTTTACAAACCAAGGCTGCAGGCCGTATATCTTGCTGCAGGCCGTATACTTGCTGCGGGCCATGATTGGCCTCGGGCCATACTCTGGACATGACTGCCTTAAAGCATTGCACATAAAAAAATGCCTCGCCATTCAATAGCAAATTTCAAAACCTAGGGAGTAAATCTCATCAGCGTCAGTGAGCCCGCACGCAGCACGCTTCAACCAAGATTGTGATTGGCTTTCTAAAGTCACACATTGCAAAGGTATACAGGATAAGCTCTAATAAGCACAGAGATGGGGCTCACAGAGCAGGAGCTGATTTGTGCTAATGTGTAATGTTGTTATTTATTTTTGTTTTATAAAATTGGTATTGAAAAATTGTTGACAAACCAATATTGAGGTCCCAGTATTGGTATCAAATATTTTTGAACGATATCCAGCCCTAGCAAGGAATGTACAGTGGGGCTGAAAGGGTTGGGCACCCCAGGTAAAAATTTGTATAATGTACATAAAGAAGCCAAGAAAAGATGGAAAAATCTCCAAAGGCATCAAACGACAGATTAGACATTCATATAATAGGTCACAAAAAGTTAGATTTTATTTCCATCATTTACTTTCAAAATAACAGAAAACAAAAACATGGCGTCTGCAAAAGTTTGGGCACCCTGCAGAGTTAATACCTTGTACCCCACCTTTGGAAAGCTGAGACCTGACAGTGTTATGGATTGTTCTCAATCGTCTGGAAAGACCAGGTGATGTCCAATGCCCAGACTCATCTGACCTTGCCCCAACAATCAGCACCATGGGTTCTTCTAAGCAGTTGTCTAGAAAACTGAAACTGAAAATAGTTGATGCTCACAAAGCAGGAGAAGGCTATAAGAAGATAGCAAAGCGTTTTTAGATGCCAATATCCTCTGTTTGGAATGTAATTAAGAAATGGCAGTCATCAGGAACAGTGGAAGTTAAAGCAAGATCTGGAAGACCAAGAAAAATATCAGACAGCTCGCAGGATTGTGAGAAAAGCAAGTCCAAACCCACGTTTGACTGCACAATCATCCAGAAAGACCTGGCAGACACTTGAGTTGTGGTACACCATTCCACTATAAAGAGATAGTTGTACAAATATGGTCTTCATCGAACAGTCATCAGAAGAAAACCTCTTCTACGTCCTCACCACAAAATCAGCGTTTGAAGTTTGCAAATGAACATATAGACAAGCCTGATGCATTGTGGGAACAACTTCTGTGGACCGATGAGGTTAAAATATAACTTTTTGCAATGAGCAAAGGTACATTTGGAGAAGAAAGGGCACAGAACTTAATGAAAAGAACCTCTGTCCAACTGTTAAGCATGGGGGGATCAATCATGCTTTGGCCAAGACAGCCCAGACATCACAAAGAACTGGAAGACTTTTGGAAGGAAGAATGGGCGAAGATACCTCAAACAAGAATTAAAAGACTCTTGGCTGGCTACAAGAAGCGTTTCCAAGCTGTGGTACTTGCCAAAGGGGGCAGTCCAAGGTATTAACTCTACAGGGTGCCAAAACTTTTGCAGACGCCATTTTTTTGTTTTCTGTTAATTTGAAAGTGTAAATGATGGAAATAAAATCTAACTTTATGTGACATATTATACAAATGTCTAATCTGTCATTTGATGCCTTTAAGATGTTTCCATCTTTTCTTGGCTTCTTTATGTACATTAATACAAATTTTTACCTGGGGTGCCCAAACTTTTGAGCCAATTGTACACTAAACGGTCAAAAGTTTGGGGTCACTTAGACATTTCCATTGCACTCCATTATAGACAGAATACCAGCTCAGATCAGTGGCATTGTTTTTTTAACCAGGGCAGCAGATTTCAGATTACATTATGTGCTTACATAATTGCAAAAGTGTTCTCCAATGTTTTCTCAGTTAGTTTTTTAAAATTATATCAGATTAGTACACAGAATGTGCCTTTGGAACACTGGATGAATGGCTGCTGATAATAGATTAATGTAGATATTGCATTAAAGATAAGCCACCCACTCAGATCAGCTGGTATTCTGTCTATAATGGAGTGGAATGGAAATTTGTAAGTGACCCCAAACTTTTGACCGGTAGTGTATGTTAAACTTAAAATCATATAGCATACCACTTTGTACTTCTTGTTACCATTTTATTTTTTCTAATGAAAATCATCTTTAGTAATGAAAATAGTTTCATGCATTTCAAAGAAAAACACCAGCAGAAAATCATCATTTATGTGTACTGCATTGAATGAATACCTGACTGGTTTTAAACACTATTCAACCGCCTGCAGGATTTATTTTATTACCATTCTGACCCCTACCTGGTTATGTCCCTTGATTGTGATGAGGCCTTCTTTTAGGTCTGTGGCGTTGACAGGCCAACTGCTGTTGTTGGCTCTCAAGACTTCCAGGTCCCACACCTCGGCCTAGATGGAGAGGGGGGGGGGGGGGGGGGGAAATTAGGGAGAATTCCCAATTTTCTCTAATGATATGATTTTGATACCCAAAACACTGATACCATGTCTTCATGAAGCAGGGCTAAGGTCTGGCTGGTGTCATCCTGGTTCTCCTCATTTTCATCCTGGATGAACGGGCACCAGATGAGGCGACGGTGGGAGTTCAGTGGGGAGTCTTCTGGCCGTCGGACATGAACCACCACCTGATCACTGTAGGGTGCATGGGTTAAGGAAAATGGGACAAAAGACCAGTTCTTATACCATTTGTTTCTGTGATTACTATGCCAAAGAAGGTGGTAATATCACAGGGGTTTGTGAGGCCGTTTCAGCAGCTGTGAGTGTTTATTGGCACTTAAAAAGTACACACAGAAATAAGATGAAATAATCAGCACAAAAAGGTAAGCCCTCTATATAGACACACACAGACGTGCACATCCTCCTACACACTCATTTTAATTTCTCCAATGTCAGGATACAGTATCTTGCTTCCAGTGCAGGTGATCTGCCAGACCATCAGGTTGCCCGCTTCATCTACACAACCCAACAGGGAGGAGTCAAGGTGGGCAAAAGCCAGATCGGTGACAGTTCCAGTGAAGCCCTTCAGTAGGGAGCGCTCAGCAAAACCCACACTCAGGACTCTAATCATTGCATGGTTGTTGGCTCCTGAGGAAAGAGATGTTTATTTTAAAGAAAAGTATAAAACATTGAGCCTGGTGTATCACAGCCCTTTGATTTACGCAACTACAGACTTATAGTATTTGATTAGGGCTGTACAATATGTTCTTTTATCGTCATCGCCATATCAACTAGCACAAAAGGATGCAACATATCGCAAAAGACACTCAAAGATTATTTTGTGTTAGTTGAAAAAAAAAGTTACTTCTAAAATGTAACTTTTGTTGTAGTAGTTCCTTTGATAATTATCTCAATGTTCAATAAAAGAATGTAGGAAATGATTTCCTTTCATTGGTTTTAAATTCAACAAATATGTTGTGTTTTAGCAGAATACTAAAACCAGCAGACACGCAGAAATGAGTGGACTTTAATATGTTTATTTATCGCAAGCAATATGGTTATCGCGATATTCAACGTCATTGCATATCTCATATTTTCCTCAAATCGTGCAGCCCTATAATCGATCATGTTATATCAAAATATCAGTTTAAGTACAGAAGAGGAATAATGTAAATGTAAATGTGCTGTATTTATATAGCGCTTTTCTAGTCTTAACGACTACTCAAAGCGCTTTTATACAGGATACATTCACCATTCACACACACTCATACACTGTGGCCGAGGCTGCCGTACAAGGTGCAGATAAACATGCACACACATTCACACTCCGATGCACAGCATCGGGGGCAACTCGGGGTTCAGTATCTTGCCCAAGGCAACATGGGACTGTAGGGCCAGGGATTGAACCACCAACCTTCGAATTGGCAGGCAACCGCTCTACCACTGAGCCACAGCCGCCCCATAATAATAATAACTAGACCTATACCAGATGCTGGCAGGCTTTACCTGTTTTAACAGCCAATACTGAAGTCAGCTGGTAAAGTCAGCTATAAACTATATAAATAAAATGATCAATAGTCCATTTTATTTCTACGTTACAAACAGTTGTATGAAATGGCAGTGGAGTTTTAGAAGGAGCCTCAGCGACCAACCGAAAGCACCATAATATGGTGTAAATGGTGGAGAGAGATAGAGAGTGACTGAAGAGATGGAGCGACCAGCGGCGTTAGAACAAAGCCGTGAATCAGAGAAATAAAACCTGTTTTTTGCCAATTCATCTCTAGATATGCAACTGTAGCAAGCATCTATTGTACCTATCACTAATGTTATCCACATTCATATTTACACAAAGTAAAGTGGTCTGAGGCAAGAAGTTCTAACCCTAACCTTTAGTGCTGGCCTGGTACATTCTACCTGACCTCAACAAGAAGAAATAACAGGCACTCCAGGGCTCTCACCTCTGATGGCATACGCCAGGAAGGAGTTGGACACGGCTATCAGTCTGCCATAATAATACTTGTGTTCCCAGTCGTACTTGGCAACGGGTTGAATCTTCACCTGAAAAGAAAAAAAAAATTCACCATTCAAAATGAATGAATGCTCTCTGAACAAAGGCCCTTTGTAACCATGAGGCTGTGGTCTTCAAGAGCCAAAGCCATGCCATTCAAAATGAAGACATGTCGGTGTTGTAGATTTCTGTTTTTGTCTTGCTGATGTATACACTTAATGGACAGTGCCATTTTGTTGCTGCTGATTTGGCTTGTTACCTTGTTGCTGCCGCGAGCCTTGCTGTTGATGCTGGAATCTTGACTTGCCACAATCTCCACATTGTTGGAGGTGATGGGGATACAGGTGGAGTCATCGTCGCCAGAAAGGCAGCTAAAATTGCAGCACATACAATTTTAGTTCTATATGGATTTAGTTTCTTAAAAACATGAAGTGCTTGCAAAAATGTATCCTGCATTTTTAATTATCTAAATGACATAATGGAGACATATCTACTATGCTTCATGTGACAAAGTCAGCCAAACTGCTAAGTTGTGCAAATGACCCTAATTGATTGTAAAAACCAACTCACATTATCTGACACTCCTGAGCGCTGCTGAGGTCTGTGGAGATGGGTCTGGTAGAATTTGACATGGTTGACCGATCAGTGCTTCCTAGAAGACCTGCTGCTCCCAATAAGCCATTCAGCTCTCCATTAAAAGATGGCATTCTCAGACCATCACTTGATGGTGTATCTGAGGAAGGACATTGAATGCAAGGGTTATATTGGGATACAAAGTTGTAAATTAAACCCAGCTGGGGAATCCAAAGCCTGCAAACAGATCATGTTTATTCTGGAGGTTTCTTATTGTATTACTTTGACAGCGCTCACAGCCCAATAAAAAAAAAAATCAACGATTTAACGCAAATAAGAAACAAACATTAAACGTTTGGCATTACAAAATGCATATTTTTACTTTAGCTGTACTTATTAGAAAGTCATCACTTCCAAATTATATTTGTAAAGCACCACTCAGATGATAAATATTTCACAGAAAAGTGGTTAATAAAATCAAACTAGCCCTTGTCCTTAGTAACTTAAAGGAGAATTCCTGTATCTAGCTCTGTTTTTTTTTTTTAATTTGTAGTGCTGTCAGTAGCGAGACAAATGAAAACAATTGGTGTTGTCTACACCGAGTTTTTTTTAATTTGTAGTGCTGTCAGTAGCGAGACAAATGAAAACAATTGGTGTTGTCTACACCGAGTTATCCTACTAAAAGTTGCACCCAATAGGCTTACAACTGTTCTTTACCTGTAATGACAAATCAAAATGCCTGTTGTTAACAAGATCTATTGGAATCAAGAAAGAGCCATTAGAGTGGTTTGCTGTCTGTTCAAACCTGCATATTTCAAAGACGATCCATATCTATTACAGAACCACATCCAGTGAAATGCATGCCAATATGTTGCACACAACAATAAGCTAAGGAGTGGGGCCAATATTGTATTAGTCACCTTGAATATTAATCCTGACCAAGAGGTTTAAACTTTTTTTTTGTTAATCTTAAACTGTAATGTTGGTCCAATCTTACATATAGCTTGGGGGAAAATATTATTGCTTCTCCACTGTCTAAAAGTATATAATCATGTGTAGCTATGTAACTATGGTGTACTTCCCAAAACAGATAACGTTATACAGAAAAATTCTAGAATGCAAATGCATATGTTGTTAGTACAGGATAGTCTGTTGCAGAATGGAGTCTACACTTTAAGAAACCTGCGATTTATTTTTCTCCCTTCTTCCTTTAGCATGTAATGTTAAGGGTCTTCCTTGCATTAACGTTATGTTATTATTTTGACAGGAGCGAGTTTCAAATGACCAAGTATTACCGGTACAAAGCTGCGGGAACCACAAAGAAACATTAATAATTGTACCCAAATTAAGCAACAATACTGACCTTCTAGCTACGCAGTTATAGAGGCTCAAGCTAATTCTTGATAGCAATAAAATAATTCTGGCTAAACGATGCAGTATGAAGACACCCCACAATTTACAGCTTTTAAGTTACAAAGGCAGTGATAAGTTTCATTATAGAATCATTTGTTCTGTTTTGTCGTCGTCTGACAGCAAAAAAAACAGCTTTCCTACTAGCTCGTAACATAACGTTAGCCAACACTTGGGACGATAAAATATTAGACCCTTTCCGACGCAGTTAGCTAGCTAGCTAACTGCTAGCCAGCTAGCTAGCTGGCGCTCTAACATCACGAGAAACTTGAACATATTCGCCGCTTCGCAAAAGATTATTGAGACAATAGATTTATAAATTAATTTACATCGTAACGTAACGTTAGTGAAACTGCTGTTAAGCTAACTTTAGTCAAGTACAACAGCGCGCTAAACCAACTCACGTTAGCTAAGTACCAATATAGCTAGCTAGCTAGCATTCATTTAGCTTCTGCGGCCTAGCTAAACTAGCTAGCTCAACCGCTTTACATTACCGATTCAACTTACCGGTGCTGTTCCCGGGACGGTCGAGCTTGAGGATGTCCCGGAGATGCTGGGTTGCACCCTCAATATCTATATTAGAATTGGACGCCATGTGTTAGGGAAAGGGGAAAGTGAGTTAGTTTAAGTGGAGATAATTATATCTTATTTGACGCGATGCTGTCAGTGTTCCCGTTCGTTCACCCAGAGCAACCGTCTAAACTTCCGTTATGTCCGTGTCGTAGATTCCGACTCGTGTCTGCGTCAGGTCATTGGTTCCTATTTCTTTTCTAATGTTTCTAATCATGTAATTTACAGACTATACACGGCATAACGTTAATGTTGCGATCCATATGAAGTAACACTGGACATTTCAACGTCATGTCTGTAGCTTAACTTTATATTGTGTTTTCTCCTTTTTTTGTATACATTCTTTGCTCCTTGGTCATTGTATAGCAGCTCATCATGTCTTTCCCAACCGTACCAAACCGTTGATGTCCCCTCTGTGGCAGCTCAGAGCAGATTAACGTTACGATTTTCTGCTTCTAGTCTCAGATTATAACCAAAGACTTTACTGGAAAATGGCCAGTATTAAATATATATGACATTAAAATGTATATGAATACATTAAACTTGAACCAATGAATTGAAAGATCAAACTCAATCAAAATGTGACATTACATGTATGAAATCATTCATAGTGTCAATCCAAATAAGAGCAAAGTGGTTGACACACAAAAATGAATTTAGTTCCCATTTGCTTTTGTTTATTTTGAATGCAGATAGGCATCTCACTGAGGCCTCCTGGTGGTACATTGCGCGCTACATATCAATATAAATAAATAAATAAATAAATATATATATATATATATATATATATATATATATACATACATACATATATATACATATACACACACACACTATCATATTCAGGGAGTTTCCTTACAAATTCACTACCCATGTGAACTCTTTCTATTCCCATGCACTGGAGATCTTTAATAGAAGGGGTTTCTTAAGTGAAATGTCTTGCAATAAATAAAGTTACACATTGTATCGAAGTTTTACCTACATCCACTTTAGAAAAGATGCTTCTGAAGATATAGCCTACTGCGAGTTTTTGATTTTTGTTTACAAATGGACCCTTTTGACATGGGATTTGCACTTACTTAGTGCAAATCTTTTGTATTCTTGGGCAATGAAGATCCTAAGCAAATTAAATGGAAGTTCCAGTTACAAATATTTTTGTTTGATAAAATAGTTGACTTTGAACAACTTTTGAAAACCTTTTTGTCAGCACGCACAACCAGAGGAAAACCTACCGCACAAAATACTGCACATTGGAAAAAGTTAGAGCATAAACAGTGGTAAGCTTTTAGAATATTTAGTTACAGCTACGACTAGTGATTCACCAATCAACTTTTTTTCCTCCTGATACAGCGGCTGATGGTCTATTTTCCCATACTGAGCACAGATTCAATACCAGTGCCCTCTTTTCCCAAATTTAAAATCTGTATACCTCACTGTGTGGAAGTCATTTATGTAAGGAGACACAAGGCCAGGGAAACTAAAATCAGAGTCTGCAGCCCATCATGACTTGATGAATTAATAGAGGGAATTTCATTATAACAAAAGAGAAACTGCATTTAACGTGGATCGTCACATCAATCCACATAAGGTCAGTATCAGCTCTAATACAATCTGGCGGCCCAATTTATTTTACAATTCGTAATCAACTGGATCACAATACATATTACTTAAGTATTGTCATTTTTTACAGCTGATCCTCTGTAGTAAGGTCACTGAAAACTAATACATTTGCAAAAAGCAAAAACCAATACGCACTTAAAGAGATTAGTAATAAGATTTACTTTGGAGAGATAAAGGTCAGGAAAAACAGTTAGCCATAGAGAATGATATGGAGAGACGAGGCCACACCATTAAGAAAAAAAAGTCCATGTTTTATTGTCGATTGTGGCTGCAGTCCATGTTTAACTGCCAGATGTGAGTGAGTGAGTGTGTGTGTGTGTGTGTGAGAGAGAGAGAGAAAGCGAGAGAGAGAGAGACAGAGAGAGAGAGAATATGCAGGAGCCAAACACTCCTGGTCACTTTATGTCCATGATTCTTTGGTTTGCAAGAGCAAAACCTGGCATGAGAAAGAAACACGACACAGCTAACAATTGTGTAAAGGAAGATAAAACTCAGTTAAACACACTTAGTTAAACACACAAGTGGCATCTAAAAACAACTTATAACACAAGAAGTCAGAACTGATGAAGCCAACTCTGAACATGGATCTACAAACCAGTCAACAACAGTGCTAAGAACTGAGTCAACAGCAGTGGAGTAGAAATGGTTAGAATGAAGTAAAGAAGGGTGGAGAGCAGAGCATGAGTTAATGGCGTCGGTCAGCGGTTTGTCTTTCTGGTGGACTCCCAGCGTCATGCAGATCAGCGGAGTGGCAGACAGGGGCATCTGAATTGGTCGACCGGCTCTCAGCAAAGAAACGCGTCGCAGTTCTACTGGCTGGGGTGGTCTGAAAACCCACCTGGATGAGGTTCAGTGATTGACATCTAGAATCCGGTGTTTGCTTGTTTGACAAGCAGACGTAAATGAGACAGCAGGAGGGAGGGATGAGTTCTCTCTTCTCTCCATCCTCAACTCTTATTTCCCCTCCCTCCATACTTCATCACATTGTGCCCTTCACTATGGCCGCCCCTGTCCACCAGAGTGGGGCGGGGGGTTAGCCAAAGTTATGAATGGCCAGCCTGAACATGTCATTGGTGCACACCCATGCATCATTAATGTTCTTCAGGATGAAACTCTGATGGAAACCCATGATGGGGTCGTCATCTGCCTGCAAACACACACACAAAATTGTCAGGGGTTCAGGACAAAGTCAGCATTACAGTAAATTAATTTATCAGTTGTACACATCAAAGTCAGTATACTAGTTGTGGGGAGTACCATTCAGTGAAAACAGTCAGGGAATTCCTTCTGTGCCAAGTCTGAGAAAATAATGCCAATAACGTCACCCAGGATTGGAGTTGCAGTCTACCATCTCAAAATTGTAAGCCCACCTTTAAGGTAGGGTAGTGGTTTTTGAAGATAAGAGAGATATGAGAAAAGAAGAAGACATACTTTATTGATCCCACAGGGGGAAATTACATTGTGAAGGTGCCTTGTGAGTTTTCTTGTAAACAAAGCTTTTTGACCCAAGCACATTGTGTGCATCCTTAAAGGACATACCATACATGTTAATGCATGTCCTTCCTTCTTATTTGTAAAAGAGATAAAAACACAAAAAACAATACAGCTGCAACAATGGTTGCAAATTGAGAATAAGAAAAAAAAAAAAAATCTTGTTCAGGTTTTTGATGTAGAAGGACTGCAGGAAAAAGGTGCTCTAGTGAGGACAAGCAGCAGAGCAGACAGACAAGTCCCCCCCTGAGCACACGCTGGAGATGGTGGCTGAAGCAACCAATTTTACACCTCAAAGTCTGTTTACAGGTCTTGGGGAGTACTACTCCATATTTTGTGGAAAAATGTGAGTACTCTTAAAAAAGGACCTACACAGTTTGTCTGTTTGATAGTATGGTAATAGAAAAATTAGGTGCACACATGAACCATACTTTAGAATTCCATGTGTGAGTATTTGGCTGTAAAACAAGACATGCTTTAAGATAAGGTGGCCATGATAGTGTTACTCACTTTTAGCTGCCCTACAACCATACTCAAGATGCAGCAGTCTGGAGTTGGCTGGTGGTCCTGTGCTGTTATACTATGCGCTATTTTTGTGAAGGGTAGACTCTGGCACACACAGATGGGAGGAAAATACACAAGAGGAAAATGAATACAGATATATTACCATGTAATTATTAATGCTGAAAGAATTTAAGAAAGTTAAACATTTACCTAAGAATCCTCTAACTTATCTTGAACTGTTTTCATTAAAACGTAAAATAATGATAATAAGTAGAACCTGTTAAGAATTCGTACAATTTACTACCTGCTTACTGTAAAAGTAGGTTACTACAGTGCATGTAAATAATACCCTGGTTCCTTGTGTGCATCTAAACGCACTGACTGACACTGCCAGTGCGTTTCTCACTTGGGCCACCCACCACCTGTTAACTAGAACCTCTGGATATAGTATAAGTTACCAGGCAGACTCACAGCGAGTTTCTCAACAATTGCTCTTTTTCCCTGGAACTGCTGTCCTTCCCATGTGAGACATGACGCATCAATCTGTGTGTGTGAGAGAGAGAGAGAGAGAGAGAGAGAGAGAGAGAGAGAGAGAGAGAGAGAGAGAGAGAGAGAGAGAGAGAGAGAGAGAGAGAGAGAGAGAGAGAGAGAGAGAGAGAGAGAGAGAGAGAGAGAGAGAGAGAGAGAGAGAGAGAGAGAGAGAGAGAGAGAGAGAGAGAGAGAGAGAGAGAGAGACACAAATTCATTAATACGTTGTGTATGCTTCTTAGTTACACTGTAGATACAAAGGTCTGAAAAAAAAAAAGTATTATTTGTTGGTGTATGACAAAAAACACAAGTAGGGCTGGATCCAAATATTTATTCGATGGGTATGTATTTGATTTAGAATTTTGGGATTTGAATATTCATTTGTTTTTTGTTTTTTTTAACGTGCATGCAGGCTGAAATTTACTGTGGTGTTTTGTTGGAATCAAGCCGCTAGCTGCTGGCTCATTTATGTCGTCCATCTGAGCCAAGAACAGGGAAATGTTGAGCGAGCATGTGTGTAGACGTCTGTAATGGTGATACTGTAAAGCAGCCTGCTGTTTTCAGGCGATCTGATAAAGATAAAGATTAGGGCTGCACAATTAATCAAATTTTAATCACGATCACGGCTTGCCACGATCAAATTTGCGTGATTGAGCGATTATTTTTTTTTTTTTTTAAATGAGTCATTCGCTGCAAGTTTTTTTACAAAGCCAATCTACCGCTCCGTAAACCACTGTCTGATCATGAGCCAGAGTTGTTCCCTGCACCGCAGAGCTTAGTTTCTAGATGAAGACGTCACAGAGGACAGAGTAACGGGAGGAAAATTCAAAAGATAGCAGTTGGTTATACAGACTCATCGGTCTTTATTGAGGCATGAGAGTCCCGTTAACGGTACTGTAAAAAAAAAAAAGAAAAAGAAAAGTTTAAAGCACTGTGAAGGTAAAAAACATGCACTGAACTGCCATGAAGCTTGTGTAACAATAGGAGACTGTGTCCTGCAACAACCAAGCTAAGTCCCTTCAACGTGCTTCTTTTTCTCGGCTGTCTTCATGTGCGTTCGGAAATTTGACCTCGCAATAAAATAATGACAAATGCCCATTACAATTTCCCAAAGCCAAACAACAGTCCTAAACCCAAAGACTCCGCACACACACGACAGAGAGGCTGCAAATCATCACGTGAACGCTGGAACCAGGGACGATTTGGCGTTTTTGCTTGACGTGACTGAAACAAGTAAGTGATTAATTTCTGTCCATTGAGTCGATTAACTGACCAATTGTGTAAGCTCTAAATGTCTGTGGCAATGCTCTGGCAGTACTATGCAACAATGTGTCCTTGTCGTCTATTCATGCTAGGGTATTATTCATGACATTGATAAATCCAAGGAAAGCACTGAAAACTCCCACCAAGTTGTAGGCCGTCATCAAACCGTAGAAACCAGTGGGTTTTTTTTTACTTTTTTCCCCACCAGCCTTGTGGAACAGTCCCAAAATACAATCTATGTGGCTTCCCACAATCAAAATTTTAAATGCGCCATTCGGTTCACAAAATGCTCCGTTTTTTTGCAAAGCCAATCTACCGCGCCGTAAACCACTGTCTGAATATGAGCCAATCCCAGTAGTTCCCTGCACCACGCAGCTTAGTTTCTAGATGTAGACGTCACAGAGGACAGAGTAACGGGAGGAAAATTTAGATAGAAGTCGGTCATACGTCGGTCACAAGATTTACCAGTTTACCAGTAAATGCAACATTTTGTCCCGTCTGTGTTATTCAGACAACAGCAGTGACCAGTGCTAGTTAGTGTCTGTTAGCTCACAGGGCTCCAGGGCGCGTGTAATATTTTTCCTCTAGGTCGCACCGGTGCACCTAATGTCCTCGCATCTGTTGCCTCTCCACAAACAAAGCAATCTTGTTTATATCGATATGGTTTAATTCCGTTCGTAGAGTGATAGCGTGTGAGACAGAGCCTGCTGGACATCATATTTACATCATAGTTCGTAAAAATGCAGCGCAGTGACAGACATTTCATACACACGA
The DNA here is from genome assembly GCA_026937815.1 of Etheostoma perlongum. Taxonomy (NCBI): domain Eukaryota; kingdom Metazoa; phylum Chordata; class Actinopteri; order Perciformes; family Percidae; genus Etheostoma; species Etheostoma perlongum. Next base: position 8,811,772 of record CM049378.1, on the reverse strand, counting down.
TGTGTGTAACTCTGCTGGCCCGCCATTCGACCCGTGCTGGACCCATTCACTCTGTGACTAGCCTAGCATACAGTTCATCCAAAAAAAGCAGAAAGCAGTTATCAATAGACTGACAATAAAATTTGTTTTGGTTAAAATCAATAAATAATCGTGATCTCAATTTTGTTCAAAATAATAGTGATTATCATTTTGGCCATAATCGCGCAGCCCTAATAAAAAGATTATATTAAACATCAACCTTTTGAAATTTATCTGAAAAGATGACAGGCCACAAACAGAGGCTGAGTTAAAAACAACAACAGGGATGTTCTTTAAGAAGGTGTCCCTTTTTGAAAAAGTTACCAACGGCCCATCTAGCTGGTATTTCTACAAGTTGGAGAAGCTGCTGGACAATGTGCACCTGTCATGGCGAGATGCACAGCATGTTTGTCAAGGATAAATTGCGATAAAGACCTATTTGTAGCCTTATACCACTTAAAGTTACTTTTGTTCTCTTTTTCATGAGAAGAGAACAAAAGTAACTTTAAGTGGTAACCTCAGGGACACATTTGACACTTTTGAGATTTGACACTATCATGTTATAATCCCCGCACTCACTGTAAATGCAATTGTTGGCTGCTGTCTTGTTAGATTAGTTAACTGTAACTTACCATTAAACAGGATAAACTAACAGTAAAGCTGACAGTAAGCTTCCCGACTCAGTTTTAACTCCCCGTTGCAGCTGCCGTGAGGTCAGAGGCTGGCGGTTCAGGGTCTCTCCGCTCCAAGTTATTTCTGTTCGTTTACTTGATGTAACGTTAAAATCACAGCAGTATCTCACCATGGGACGCCGTTGCCATTGTATATCACTCCAACGTCAAAACTCGCAGTAACCTGTTCAGTTCACGTGTCTAGCAATATGTATGTGTGTGTGTGTGCGCGCGCAACAAGTGTGGTTATGTTGTCAAGGAGGTTTAATAATAACTGTGTGCTACACAAAGTTTCTGTTTCCTCGCAGTTCATTGTAACATAGCAGGGTTTTTTCTTTCAACTATCTCCCAAAATGTATTTTATAATTATTTTTTCTGTATCCGAGCCAATGAGACATCTTTAAGCTTGAGCCCTGTTGCATTGCGCACACAGCAATTTTTAGTGACAACCTTATTTTGTCATTTTGTCTAGTAGTTTACTTGTGTGTATTTAATTTATGATTCAAATTAACTTGGGTTGTGCGGTGGAAACTATGTAAATAAAAAAATAAAAAAATCATAGATTGTGCGTCTAGTAAATTGTTAATGATGTATCCATTACTCATCAAGTGAGACTACATTAAAACAGGGTCCCCTCCTATTTACACAGGTTCCGTTATCAATTACATATGCACATGTAGGCGGTACCATAGATGTTGTTAGATTTGTGTTGCGTTTGTTTAAATAAAAAAAATTTTTTTTAAATAAATAAAAAAAAAATACAGCCCAGACATTTTGTAATTGAACGAATGGTTCTGTCACACTCACATATATGGATCCAAGTTGTGATCTGTCAGAGTCGAACATCTGATAGTAGTGCTGCACAAAGCTGGATCCTATCTGCTCCCACAGAGGCTGGTCCACCATTCTGAATCACCCTGCAACACACACTGGGAAGACAGAGAGAAGGAGAGCCAGTCAGAAAGACAGGAGAAAAAGTTAGTAACATATGCAGCCTCCTATAAGTTTGGCTAAAAGAGTATGACAAAAATGCCAGTCTGCAGCTTTGCTTTGGCAAAACTAACTTTGGGAGATCTGAAAGAAGTTCTTATTTATGTCAGTAAAGTTTCACTTAATATTAGAAATACTTCTCTAAACCATTTTTAAATAGAAAAAAAACATAATAGGAGGTATATTACAAGTTATTATAATCTTTAAGCAAACTGAGTATAGGTATTCACATATCTAGCCTAAATCCAGTGTATATACTGTACCATCCTGCTGTACAGCCCAAGTGTCAAAAAGGCAATTATATACACTATAACACTCGAAATAAAACTGCATATACCTAATTTACTTATTTTCTTTAACAAAAACCCTACTTCCTTGATGCTGACCATCATTAAAAAAAAGAAAAGACAAAACACGGCGAGGCTCAAAATGTACTAAAAGCGTATGCGTAACACCCATAGACTGTATATTATTATTAATATACATTCTATGGTTCCACCACACTGTTTGTAACATTACAACTACTTTAGCTAGCGTTAGCCGAGTTTTGCTAAACACGCCGCTTGGGTGACACTGACAGCACAAGTCATGTGCTTCCACATATTAACCATTCACGGTAGCTTGCTAGTTACTGGAACAATCTGAGAGTTATGAAAATGTACGATGTAGTTTAAACATATCATGCATACCGACGGCACATACAGCTACAGTACTAGGCCCGCATGGTAACGTTAAAAATGGAAAAGCTCTTGTAACGTTATGGCTAGCTAGTTAACGTAACGTTAAGCTAACTAACGTTAGCTGCTACTAGCTTGTGACCTGTCTTGTTTGCTAACGTTTTAGCCTGTGCTGTGAGTTCATATACATAACATTAACATCCTCCACGTTGGCTAATGTTAGACGTCAGGTAAATTATATTTCCAGGCGTTAGCTAACTGGCTGGCGTTGGCCTTTTCACCAGTTGCTAAAAATACCCCGCCTTCTCCAAGTGTTGATGCCTCCTCCGGGCCCGCGCGCACAGCTGTGGAACCCCGAAGCAGCTAACGTTACGTTACCCTAGACAGGAGTGCCCAACGTTAACGTTAGCCCTAAACCGGTTAGGAGCAGCCAATTTAACTACTTATACTACCTTACACTTGTTCAAATTTCAGACTAAACTAGCGCTTTTTCTTTTCGGACATGTTTCCATTCACTAACCCATAAGACGGTTTCCTAAAAATAAGTAATAATAACTTACCTCTAACCAACGCCTAGGCCGAGGCCGGCTTCACAATCTAACAGTGCAGTAGTGTCTACTGCCCTACGAGGGCACGCACTCAAAGACGTAACCGGCCGGTGGTTTGTGGGTATTGTAGTCATTAAGTACAATCTTTTTTTTTTAGATATGTTGTGTTTGTAGGGCTTAAACAACATCTTAAAGTAAAAAATAACAAAATGAGTTGTTGTAGCTTTTCGATTTACATTTGTGTTTTGTCTGATTTAACTTATTTAAACCTCTATTTGATTATCGTATGGCCTATGCCAGGCCTGTAAGATTAGATAAAAATGCAGGAACCACCTTACAGCACTTACTACTTCTGTTTATATTGTGCTTTAGTTTATATGGTGCATATTATTACACAGTTTAAATTATTCAATTACCACAATTGTAATTGCAACACACAGTGAATCCTTTAAGCCCATGGCAGTTGGCCACTTTGCCCAGTTGACACATGACTACATTTATAGAGGCATCACATTACATCACCTACAATGAACTATTCACTGGAGGGGTAGAGAACACCTAGTAGGCCTACATTGCATTTGGAAGGACATGGCTATAAGGGCCCTTATGTTCCCCACCTTAAGGGGAAGAAACAAAGTGCATTGAATGACTAGCGGTTTAAACGTGTCTTGGCCAGCCAGGTGTGTTTTCAAACAGTTACTTTTCATACAACATTTCTAGAGTTGATTCTTTGTGATATTTGGGGTCTGGTATTGTTTCAACACGGGAACCAAATTGGTGGTGGAAAGTAATTTGCTCAGGAACTATATTTAAGTAATGTTTTACGGTACTTGTAACGTATGGAGTGTATCCACTTTATGTAAGTTTATACTTGATACTACTTCTCCACTACATTTCAGCAAAAAGTACAACATTCACTCCATTGATTTCACAAATGACTGGTTACAGATACTTATATATCATTCATACCTTGCACTCTGTATATACTGCAGCATATGTTATTAATTCATACTATAGCACATGTTATTTAATATGTAGTATTTAATCGCTGTCTAACCAGTACTTCTGGTTAGACACCAACTACATTTTGTTGCTTTGCACTTGTGACATGTGCAATGACAATGAAGTTGAATCTATTCTAATCTAATAAAGATCTCAAATAAAAACATGTGTTAGACTTATAAAATACACACTGTTAAGGTTAAACCAGTTGAAAAAATAAAAACAAGTGTCTGGTTGGGGGCATTTGCTACATTTTAGATGACTTGTTAGAGACAAGTACTTCCCCCCTCTTACCTTCTTTGATGGTTTCACTTAACCCTTGTGTTTTCTTCCCGTTGACCATGCAACTTTTTGTTTCTCTCGTTCTTTTTCAACACTTTTGTCACTTTAAACATTAAATGTTTTTTGTGTTCTTTTACCCCATGTTTAATAATATTTTTTCACTTTTTTCAACATTCTTATATAATTTTTTTTCAAATGCTATAAAATTGAATAAAACACCCAAATTCAATAAAGTATTGCGCTACTACACACTAGTATTGGAGTTGGCTAAGGCTAACGCTAGCGATGCTAAGCCGATGTCACGACCAAACGTTAGCGATTGGTTAGGGCAGATCCAGAGTGGCTCTGGGCAGATCCAATAGTTTTAAACTTCAACATAGGACCCGCCTTCAAGGAAGTTAACACTTGTCAATGGAGAGTAGCCAGACTCTCTGTACAAATGAAATGAAATTTGGTTGAAAGAAACCCACATTTCTGATACAGAAACTTTTAGAAAATTGACCCGAGGACAACAGGAGGGTTAAATAACAGTTTGAGGCCTTAACAGATCATCACATCTCAGAAGAAGATCTTTGCCTTGTCTTAATTACTATCAATTTACAGGGGCTCGGGCCGGGCCCGGGCTTGTGCTCCGGGTTCTGCGGTAAATGAGCACCGATCAGGTGATGCGTTCCGATTAACGTGAAAATGGATGCTGAGGAGGTGAAACGGAGGCTGGCCTCTGCCGATTATGTTTTGGATGTATTGGCAAAGAAAGCAAAGTCTGATAGCCTACATTAGTCAAGAATGAATTATGTTAAAACATGTATAAATTACTCATTCTTGACCAAAGGCAAAAGAGCTGTATGCATGGGAACATTTGAATAATGTCAAGCTGTAAATGGGTTCGGGCTTTTTAAAAGCTGTCAATCAAAATGTACTTGTCGGGCTAATCACATAAAGCAGGGATCTTCAACATGGGTCCGGGACCCCTAGGGGGTCCTCAGAGTCATTTATTGTAGGCCCAGTTTAATAAGCAACTTCATTCTATTATATGTAGTAGGGGGTCCCTGCTACATATCTCTTACAGTTCCTTGGCTTACTTGAGCAACATTACATTTAAATCCTCATGAGTTATGCATTATATCATCACGAGTCATGCATTAGTAAAACTATACTTAAAGTGACTTAAAGTGTAACTTTTCAATGTTTCTGAAACTGTGAAATTTTCCATCTGATGATCATGAATGACCTTAATGCTTAACACCAGAAGAGCCTGTGTTATTGAATCAGCCATGTAAAGGGTAGCAGGAGATTTACTTTATATAGACCTAATTATATTTTACTTTAAATTTAGAAGTTATCTGTTGTAGTAATGGCTGATACTGGGGCAGGAGCATCACAGAAAAAGGAAATAAACAAAGAACACCTAAATGCTAAAAGGGAAAGTGAAAGACAATGGGCAAAACCAAGTAACACTGGGACAAGCTTTCATGAGATGGAGATAATTAAATAATTCAAAACTGACCCCAAATTTGCCCTCAGGTATGTTAAATGTCTATTTCATTCATAAAAAAACTTTACAATGAGTGATGTGGTTGTACGTCAGTAGCCAACAATAAATTACGTCCTCCTACCATTTAGCGTGGACATTTTATTTCTTTCAGTCCGTTTTTTTATTTTTTTAACGAAATGTGCTTTTTTTTTGCTAGTTATTACTACATTGGTTGCTACCACAAACTCTTAATGCTTTGGCTCATGACACAGTGATACCCGGTTTAGCTCGCAACACATCCAAAGTAGACTAAGTTACATTATGCAACACCTGAAATGCAACGTTACATCTGTAATGTTTTACATTCATTGCAACTATACAACGTCCCAGTAATGCCTAGAACTTTACAACAGCAACTGTGGTAAAAACACAACCACTTTTGTCCAAAGGGCCGCTGAAATCAACAAACTGAAAGTTCCATATAGCTACTTTAACTACAGTATCTGATTTGTACCCTTAAAGTGTTACTTTATCATATTATTACTTCCGTGTTGTTGATCAGCAGGCTTGAAAATTGATCCTCCCACTCTACTGATTAGTGTTAGGCATTATAGGTGTGCAAGCTACTGAAGACAATGGCCATGGTGAAGTGAAGTGAATACTGGTCACAAGTTGATCATTTTAAATACATATTGCCATTTAAAAGAAAGTCATTTTAATTTTGCACAAACCCTACAGTGTACCTTGGATTGCTTTTGCCATATTTCACTGATGAACTGAGGCCTTCACAAGATGGAATTATAATGTTGCTCTGCTTTGGACTAGATCCTGGCAAATTGACATGGCCATATTTTGGGTAAAAAGGACTGGAGGACATTTTCAAAACATGACGTCAACATGAACAGTAAAATCGGCATTTACAGATTACGGTCCGTGACTAAAAGCAGCTTATCTTGGGTGGCCACTTTAACATTAACAGCACATTCATTAATCTCTTTCTCCAGACCATGTACTTCAAGGGCTTTTAAGGCTGGCTTGATTCCTCACTTTCTTTATGCAGATGTAGTCATACTGTATATACCATCTGCAGTGTTATCTGCCATCAAGCTGTAAGAACACAACACAACTATGCTTCACACACACCAGAATGAATGTGTCCTCTTAGAGTTTCACAGGCTGTGGTAAAAGAATGTAAGCATGTAAAGAGTAATATACAATATGTATCAGGTCTATAGATATCTTAATCCAAATATTCAAATACTATCTTTGTTATACAATTTTCTGTCTCCATTAATGTATTTAAGTTCAGCAGTGGATAGATTTGTTTGAGGCCTTCTGTGACATGTTAGTCTGGATCAATGGAAGTACATTTCCAGGATAACTGCCTGACATCAGGCGCGCTTAGTTTCCGCTCTCTGTGTGTTGCCGTTCTCAAACGGTTTGCTTCGGGAAACAACAACAAAAAATGACACGTTTTGAAGAACATTTGGATCGTGCAACAAGGCAGGCAATATCCAGTTCAGTTGACTTGAAACAAGGCTCTGGGTAGGGTGGGTTTCAGCACTGTTTCAACAAGAAAAAGAACACTGCAACACTTATAGTGATTTATTTATATTTATCTATTTATGTATTTAATTTTTATTTGGCAGGATATTGAGCCATTCTACAAGGCACACATGGTTAAAATAACATCACAGGGTCAGGTCACCTAAATCACAAAAAAATATCCAGGTTTTGAGAATATTAATGTACATGTACATTTGCAGTTATTTAAATATCAGGAACTGTTAAAAAAGTATTGTGGGGCAATTGATAATCTGTAATCCAAGAATAAATGTTCCATTATATACCTTTTTTTCTTACATGCCCTTCTTAATTGACAATTAATAAAATGAACAACATTATACAGTTGCTGGCATGAAATGACTTTGATGCAGCCTTTTCTTCTGATTATTCAAGAGCTGGAGGTAAGGTTGCCACACCAGAGTCTGCTAGCTGTTGGAGCATGTCAAGAGAGCAAAATCTTAGAAAGTATGCAGAAAACTATTCAAACTCTATTCCAAAAGTACAGTGCATTTAGGAAATAGTCAGACCCCTTCACTTTTGTGATGTTGCAGCCTTAGGCATGAGACCTTCTATAGACGGGTGAGCCTTTCCACATCATGTCCAACCAGTTCAATTTGCTACAGCTGGACTCCAATTAAGATGAAGACACGAGTCAAAGATGATCAAGAGAAATGGGAGGCACCCGAGCTAAATTTAAATCATCATAGAAAAGGGCCTGAATACTTATGTCAATATTATATTTCAGTTTTTTCTTTTTAATAAATAGGCAAGAAATTCTAATGTCCCGTTTCGGATTTGCCAATATGGGGCATTAAGTTTAGATTGACAAGGGAACATTTACTTAAACAATTATAGCATGCTGCAACATAATGTGAAATGGGAAAAAACTGAATCGGGGTGAATATTTTCTGAATGCACTGTGACTGCATATTTAAAATTGCTTCACTAATTCCTGTACATTGAAGTGTTATTCAATGGTTTCACCAAATGAGAGCACAAATGTCTTAGAATAGCTACAGATGCATGTTGTGGAAAACATTTTGTGAATGATGCAAACTAAAATCAGCCTGAAAAAAAACAAACGTGAAACCTGTGCTGGTACGTACCAGGCTGCGGAGTCTCCGAGAGGAGATAGTGTCATTACTGTTGTCTGGTTCGCTTTGAGCTGAGGCCACAAGTTCATCTATTTCCTGATCTGACTTCAGAGGGAACGCTGTTCTCAGGGCCGCCCTACACATACAGTACATGCACAAAACACACTCTTTTGACAGAGAAAAACAGACAGCCATAGAGAACAAAAACTCTTCTGCTGAAGGCTTTCTTTTGGAAGTTTGTCCTCAGCTGAATTTAGGTCTAAGGATAGAGGGTGTCATACATTGCACAGATTGTAAGGCCTTTGAGGCAAGTTTGTGATTTATAGGCTATATAAATAAAAATTTACTACAATTTCGTGTGCTCTTCTGTGTGCCTCTCTTTCTATCACCTAAACTCCAGGACAGTGAGTGTGCTGCTCTCAGGGGCATCCGAGTCGATTGGGTCTTTTAGGTCGCGGGACTGAACCTGGCTTTGCCCTCGGGACACACTCTCATCCATCTGAAAAACAACACACAGCTTTTAAAGAAACAGTTTAACATTTGGGGGAAAATGTTTCTTCACCTTTTTGCAAAGAGTTATCCAAGTAGATCGATACTACTCTTGTATCTGTTAGTTCTATATGAAACTGAAAATGGTTAGCTTAATTTAGCTTAGCATAAGTAATGAATAGGGGGAAATAGCTAGTCTGGTTCTGTCCAAAGGTTAAAAAAAACAAAAACAATAACACCAACTAGCATCTAAAAAATAAAAATAATAAATATGTTATATATGTTTGTTTTTATCTGTTAAAAAAACTTTGTAAAAAATGACCAGACCCCTCATACATTTATTTTAATTTTAGATTAGATATACTGTACTAGATATAGTTTGTATCGGCTTACTGTTTAACACTGGTGTTTAAAGTAGGCCCCTCCTCCACGGCTCAGAGCCACAGTGGTGGTCGAGCGAGCTAGAGAGGGAATGAAGAGCGGTAGCGCTGAACAAAGCAGTCAATCAGAGGAATAAAAGTCTCTTTTCTCATGTTCTAAATCACAAACAAACACACACATTTCCGCAGAAAGGTGCCGCATTGCCGGATTATGAGTGAATGCAGAGCTTCATCCTGTCTGATTCTGTGTGATTGTGTCAGTTATATACTTGTATGTCGATATGAGATGCTGAGGGGAAAAGTGACGATCCCTCCAATGGTCCTGACTATCCAAGTAATATAAAAGAGAAGATACAGGCAGAGGGCAGGGTCTCTGCAGATACCGCCACACACTTCTAGTGGGTCATTATTAAGGATTGAGAGGAATTACTTTGTTTTAGTCCATGCATTTATTTTTTGAGAAAAGCATTGCATGTCATTTTAATTAGCAATTGTAGTTCCTGGTAAGCAGATCTTTGCTTACCTTTGGACAGAGAGATGGCTTGTTTTAAAGCCTTTGTGCTAAGCTAAGCTAACTGTCTTCATCCACATTTAGGGTAAAATGTTACGGCTCATTTGGGGTTGCCAACAAATTAATATTTTAGCAATACACTTACACATTCACACATGATCACAGTTACTGTAGATTTGGAGACAACACTTCATACCAGTCGGTCACAACAGTTGGAAAAAAAATCAAGACAAAATATTGGATGCTTAGTAATACCGTAAGTAGTAAACTAAATGCAAGGTGCTCTTGAAGTTGATGGTCAACTATAAAAAGAAAAAGAAAAAAGGAAGCTATTAGCTTCAGGCACACTTGCCAAGGATGTAGTTAAAATGCCTTTATTAGTTTAGGGCAATTTTAGGCTAAGCAGTTTACAAAAATGGCCTGATATCTATTTCGTCATTATGACCTTTATACACCATAGCATGAAGTATAAAGTTGCTACCACTGATCGACCGCTCCACTAATTCAATACCCTTCACTTTCAAAAGGCTATCATTGTCACTATGACAATTATGGAAATGGAGTGCTATATAGGCAGGGGTAGGGCAAGGAGGGGGGGAACAGGGTGGCCCAAGCCCCCCCCCTGAAATAAGATTCAGGCTCACTTGCACCGAGCCAAGAATGTAGTTCAAATGCCTTTATTAGTTTAGGGCAATTCCATTCCCCCTTCCCAATGCATTGGGCTAGAGTGCTGTCAATCGGACAATTGTGATTTCCATTGGATCAGAGTCTGTCACTTGGCTGCTTGTTCTGCCAATTCTCCCAGCCCTTTCCCACATGACCAATTACTGTTTCCATGATGGCTATCCAAAATTCTGATACTATGAAACTAGCATTTTTTTTAAAGTGGCAGACTGAGTATATAGAAAATGTGTATACGTTAGGCCAGCAATTCGTCATCCAAAGGAAGATCTCATCACCACGCCCCTTTCTGGGCAGTGTAAACAACAGTGGAAGTTTCACATTGCTCCAAATTTTAAGTTTAAACAAACCGTTTTAAATTAATAACTATGCCAAAAAGTTGCTGAGTAGCTGGTTGCACCAACAATACCTCCAAAAACCCTGATCTCCGATTTGTCCTCTTGACATGTCTTAATCCTGATAGATGGACTTTGGCTCCAGGGTATATACCAGACCGGCATCGCCGAGGAAAAGAATGTTTTATTAAGCAGAATTACATTGAGTTGTTCCTGTACAATATTTCCTATAGTTCTAAGCAGATTTTCTATGCTGTATTTTGATTAAATGCCCACCCCCCCTCTGAGCCCCCCCTTAATGTATATTGGTCCCCATTGTGCCACGCCACTTAAAAAATCCTGGAAGCCCCCCTGGCTATAAGGTGATCTATATATCTAATATTAGTTCTTAAGGTGTATTTATGTTCTGCCACTCTCTTTCAAAGTCCTCTTAGTGCACCAAATATAAAACATTTACAAGGGCAAGTGAGGTGGTACACAATATATGTGGAGTTACACTTATAACATGTTTATTTCCATGTGACTTGTTTGTCTTGAGATCTACAAATTCCTTCTGTTGTATTATGTTGAAGCAGTGATTACAGGTGGTTTGCATTCACTAAAAAGTGCCAATAGGTCTCTGAAGCTAAACTGGAAGATAATTGTGTGCAAGTCTGTCCTTTATGGAAGGGGGCTCGTTTGTAGCAGAAAGGTCGAAGGATATTGGAATGTCTCCTTGAGGAAGGGGGTCACTCGAGGATGTCCCAATTAGACAGAATGATCTGCTGGATGTGCTGAGCCTGTTTACTAAAATGTGCGACAAAATGTATACCTGTCTTGTATGTAATGTATATATGTCTTATCTCTGTATATACTTTTGATGTAGGAGGTGATGATGTGTGATGAAAGCTGCTTTAGTCTGAGCTGTGGAAATAGTAGTGCTTTTTGTGTGATCTGTCTTAAAAAGCATTTAGTCAGCGCTGCTGGAAATTCTGCCAGATCATGCCCAGATGTCCGTTACCTTCTTCTGTCTTTGTGTTGGAATTTCAAACTTGAATCGATTTCTGAGGACTATGGTTAACTTCTCCTCAGATCTCTGCAAGGTAAATCCAGACAGCTAGCTAGACCATCTTTCCAATCTGACTTCTTTGAATGAGCACATGTTCCAACAAAACACATTATTTTCCAAAGCTATTTTGCAGTGGCTCTGTGGCTTTCTATGGTGCTGAGCACCGTCCAAGACGATTGTGACTGATTTAAAGAAATGCCAATAAACCAGAACAAGGAATTCTGTGTGGACTAGCCAGACTTTGCTCCACATTGCTGTGGAGGAAGGTCTGGCAATGTGAGACTAGTCAGGGTAATAAAAAGTACCTGCACAGTGATGGGGTCCTGTGTCTTGTTCTGCATGCTGCTATCTTTGTGGAGCTCCAGCAGGGTGTCATACTCCCTCTTCAATTGATCAAAGTCACCCTGCAGCGTCTTCAACTGGACACCACAGAAAATACAAAAACATGACCATGGTGAGGAGTGTTAACATTTAGCATTTGTACATGCAGGTTTGTACTGCGTGTCTATATGGCCCACCTGCTGTAGGTTCTGTGTGTGTGTTTGTTCCAGGGTGTCCCAGTTGTGTCTTGGCACGACATCCCAGTACTCTGCCTTCATCCTGGAGAGCTCCACCTGGGCTTTGGTCAGGTCTTCCCGACACACCTTCAGAGCGAGCTGCAGCTCCACAGGGTCTTTAGCCTCTTTTATTTTATTGTTTTTTAACAATGAAAACAGATTTCAGAAAACATAATTCTTAAATTTAGATATTTATGTTTTTGGTTGAGCCTTTTATTTTTTTCAAATTCCTAACATGACATAAGATTTTTCATGCTGAGCATTATTTAGGAAATACCAATCAAACTTGATCTTTTCTTATAGAAATGTATTCAAATTCTCCAAAGCACGGCGCCATAATATTTCAGGTCTTCCTTAAAGACAGGATTGGCTTTATTATAACGGATTACTAAAGTGTTTTCATATTCCTTTTTGATGCCAGAAAAGAGGGGTTAGTAGAGCGGTATCTGTATCTTTATTTGTGCTTAGCGTTGTTTGGGAAATATACTTTTGCAATTTGCCATCTTGCTGAGTTTTCAGTAGAAAAGTGCATATGCATGTTCCCCAAAATGATAAACTATGCCTTTACAGACTTTGTAAGAGCCTTAACCATAAGTTGTAAGTCAGTGGGCAAAGTTTTCAAAGAATACAATATACAGTGCCTTGCGAAGGTATTTGGCCCCCTTGAACTTTTCGACCTTTTGCCACATTTCAGGCTTCAAAGATAAAGTTTTTTGTGAAGAATCAACAAGTGGGACACAATTGTGAAGTGGAAGAAATTTATTGGATTTTTTAAACCTTTTAACAAATAAAAAACGGAAAAATTGGGCGAGCAAAATTATTGGGCCCCTTTACTTTCAGTGCATAAACTCTCTCCAGAAGTTCAGCGAGGATCTCTGAATGATCCAATGTTGTCCTAAATGACTGATGGTGATAAATAGAATCCACCTGTGTGTGATCAAGTCTCTGTATAAATGCACCTGCTCTGTGATAGTCTCAGGGTTCTGTTGAAAGCGCAGAGAGCATCATGAAGACCAAGGAACACACCAGGCAGGTCCGTAATACTGTTGTGGAGAAGTTTAAAGCCGGATTTGGATACAAAAAGATTTCCCAAGCTTTAAACATCCCAAGGAGCACTGTGCAAGCGATCATTTTGAAATGGAAGGAGTATCAGACCAGGACAAGGAGAAGACTGATCAGAGATGCAGCCAAGAGGCCCATGATCACTCTGGATGAACTGCAGAGAACTACAGCTGAGGTGGGAGAGTCTGTCCATAGGACAACAATCAGTCGTACACTGCACAAATCTGGCCTTTATGGAAGAGTGGCAAGAAGAAAGCCATTTCTCAAAGATATCCATAAAAAGTCTAGTTTAAAAAGCCACGTGGGAGACACACCAAACATGTGGAAGAAGGTGCTCTGGTCAGATGAAACCAAAATCAAACTTTGTGGCAACAATGCAAAACGATATGTTTGGTGTAAAAGCAACACAGCTCATCACCCTCAACACACCATCCCCACTGTCAAACATGGTGGTGGCAGCATCATGGTTTGGGCCTGCTTTTCTTCAGCAGGGACAGGGAAGATGGTTAAAATTGAGGGGAAGATGGATGCAGCCAAATACAGGACCATTCTGGATGAAAACCTGTTGGAGTCTGCAAAAGACCTGAAACTGGGACGGAGATTTATCTTCCAACAAGACAATGATCCCAAACATACAGCAAAATCTACAAAGGAATGGATCACAAATAAACATCCAGGTGTTAGAATGGCCAAGTCAAAGTCCAGACCTGAATCCAATCGAGAATCTGTGGAAAGAGCTGAAAACTGCTGTTCACAAACGCTCTCCATCCAACCTCACTGAGCTCGAGCTGTTTTGCAAGGAAGAATGGGCAAGAATGTCAGTCTCTCGATGTGCAAAACTGATAGAGACATACCCCAAGCGACTTGCAGCTGTAATCGCAGCAAAGGTGGCGCTACAGTATTAACTGAAGGGTGGCTGAATAATTTTGCTCAATTTTTCAGTTTTTTATTTGTTAAAACAGTTTGAAAAATCCAATAAATTTCGTTCCACTTCATGATTGTGTCCCACTTGTTGTTGATTCCTCACAAAAATACAGTTTTATATCTTTATGTTTGAAGCCTGAAATGTGGAAAAAGGTCAAAGTTCAAGGGGGCCGAATACTTTCGCAAGGCACTGTAATAAACAGGTTTTAAGCTGGGCTGCAACTAAATTATTTTCACTATCGATTAATCTGTCCATTATTTTCTCGTTTAATCAATGAGTCATTTGGTAAATGAAATGCCCACCACATCCCAAAGCCCAAGCTGAAGTCTTCAATTGTCTTGTTTTGAGCAACCAAGAGTCCAAAACCTAAACATAGTCAGTTTACAATTGTAGAAGCCTAATGAAACCAGGAAATATTCACATTTGAAAAGCTGGAACCAGAGAATTAGTTTAAGTACAAAATGGCTTAAAATGATTAATTATCAAAATTGTTTCTGATTCATTTTCAGTTGATTGACTGATTGACTAACTTAATAATGGACAATTATTTCCAACTCTACCAATGTTGTCATCTGCAGGATGCTCCTCCTTCGCAAAGCCTCGTGTTAGGTCATTGAGCTGCCAGATCAGCAGCTTGCGGGCATCCCGCTCCTCCCTGTACTGCAGATACTGCTGGGAGAGCTGAGACTGCAGACGGTCCACCTGGAAGGACATAGAAGATAGTGGGGTGGGTGAGACAAGATTAGGGCTGGGTATCATTCAGAAATATTAAATACCGGTAGCGATACCAGTACCGTGACTTTGATACCCGTTTTTACACTATATTTTTTTTCAATACCAAAATGTATAAAACTTAAAGAAATTACAACATAACTGCATAAATGTATTCATTTATTTTTCACGTTTCATTTACGTGAGCCCTGTCTCTGTGCATAATTTAGAGTTATTCCTGCATCTCTATAACAGGTAACGTTAGAGAGCCAATCACAGATATCTTGGCAGCAGCATGCTGCATGCTTATTGGCCCACTGACGCGGATGAGATTTACTCCCTAAGTATTGAAATAGTGTGTTGAATGACGAGGCATTTTTTGATACTGAATACTTTAGAGGCAATTCGGTCTGTGCCTAAAAAGTGTTGGAATCGGTACTCAGTCCTAGACAAGATAGGGAAATAATCTTTAAAAAAATGTAAAAATAACCAAACTCCTTCAAACCACCCATAAAGAAATATGGCTTCCCTGCCCACCATTGACGTTACAATCTGAACTAAAGGGATCTCCACCTGTAACTCTAAATAACTTTTTCATACATATTTTTGAGATCAGGAAAGCACATTAAATACATATTTAAGATAATATTTAGGAGAGTTGTATTCCTTAAAAAGCCACATAAATGACTAAATAAACTGTGGTTAGAACACCTCTTTACAAGTATGT
This sequence comes from Etheostoma perlongum, assembly GCA_026937815.1. Classification (NCBI taxonomy): domain Eukaryota; kingdom Metazoa; phylum Chordata; class Actinopteri; order Perciformes; family Percidae; genus Etheostoma; species Etheostoma perlongum. The sequence continues at coordinate 8,796,024 of CM049378.1, read as the reverse complement.
CATGTACCACTGCCTCCATGGCCTTTTCTTTCTCCCTCATGGCCTCAATGTGCCTCTGCAATTGCTGCTTCTCCCTTTTCAAGGCTCCAATCTCAGCCTGCTCCTCTGCCCAGCGAGTTTGAATCTTCCTGTCACATTCCTCTGTCACTAGCCTCAGATGGGATCGCAGTGGTTCCAGTTCTCGGATTTGACCCTGTAGATATGCTGAACAGATGTAAAATGCAATAATATTATCTATCATTCATGGAACTGTATATCAAACATCAAAAACATTCATTAAAAACTAAATATTTTCTATTATTAAAATAGCAATTTAGAAAAATATGAAACTTTGGCTGAGTAATGCTTTCTCTGATTGATTTATGGTTTTATGTATATTTTAACTGTTATTTTATTATGTTTTTCTGACTCAATTTCTAAATGTAGCTCAGACAATGCCTTTATACTTACAACTGATTATATATATATATATATATATATATATATACATACATACATACACACACACACACACACACACACACACTTTAAGACAGCATTCGGGAGAGTTTTATAAATAGTGTAATTATTCTAAAAAGAAAAATGAAAATGATCAGGCCAGCTTACTCACAGAGGTACTGACCTAAAGTGTTTTCATATTCCTTTTTGATGCCAGAAAGAAGGGGTTGGTAGGTTTTGAACTCTTTGATGAAACAACTAAAGACATCACGGTAGACCTATAGCCAAAGCAGATAAAGATATGTGAGTATTTTCTCAAGAAAATGTTTGTATGGTATGGCAAAAAACTACAACAAAACCACATAGCACCTGTAGTTTCAGTTCCTGAAATGTTGGCTCATGGGAGCTGATTGTATGCAGCTCCTTGTTCACATAGCTCTCTAAGTGCATCAGAAGCTGAGGCTTTCTCCCCGAGCCTGCATATATGTAACTGCTACCTGTACAGCACAACTATACACATACACACACACACACACACTATTTTTCATATTCAATAATAAAAAGTAGGCTTAATGAGTGAAATTCTTCCAGGTTTAATGAACCTCTAATTACCTAGTTTGCTCACCTTTCTTGCTGCAGGTTGGACAGAAACAGCACTAGCACTTTCTCCTTCTTGCCCTTCTTCTGGTGTCTGGACAGTGTCATTTTGTAGTCTATGCTCATATGTAAGTCTAAAATAAAAAATAAAATAAAAGAGCAAATATACATTTAGCATTGTAGTTTACTCCATAATATATAGCCAATATAGCTAGCAGGGTAGTTAGTTCCAACAATAGACTAGCTAACGTTAGCTGCAATATTTTTGCTTTATGACAATCTCAATCACTTGCCTTTGTTTTTGTGACGGAGTTAAAGGTGGGAATTTAATATCTTTATGTGGTGACATCTCTAGCTAGCGGCTATATGAAGGCCAACATGACATAACAACCTCTTGTCCTTTAACTGCTGAATGTGGCCCGTTTGGCTTTAGCACACAGATCACAGCATTGTAACATGGTTCCCATGGTAACAAGGCGGAACACACTGCAAGACCCACATAGGAGGCCGTGGCACGCCTAACTAGTTTTCAAATTGTGTAAACTTTCCTTTTAAATAAAACAGAAACTTTCTAACCACTGGAAACGTGTGTATAGGTCAGGCCATCAACGCTGACTAGTTTCCAATAACAAATATGATGAATAAATAAACAAACAAACGGGCAACTACTTTATAAATATCACATTCAAAAAATAATGAACTGATTAAACGGATCACCATATGCCAAAATCACATAGGTAGAAACTCTGTCTTTAGGAGTAACGTCAGGCATATTTTGAGAAAAAGACACTTCGTTTCGTTCTGTTAATAATGCTGTCAATTCATTTTCATCTCGCTAGCAGAGATATGTGTGGTTACACGTTCTCCATACGTGGCACACACAGTAGCCTACATATGGATAAAATTAGAGATAAGGATAAAATTATAAATGTTCTAAAAACGGTCTATACATTTACACAGTTGAAAAACTACATTTCCTCTACCTTTCTCGATGGAAGTCCTAAACCAGGATAACGGTAGTGGAGCTGTGTAGTCATTATTAGGGACAGTATCATAAAAGCGAGCGTGCAGCTGAACTACAGTACCCAAACGGCACTGTTCCAGCCTACAGTACATTCTGCTGCTTATCCGGGGGATGTCACACCGCTGCTATTTTCTCCCCTCAGTCCTTCTCACTCTCAGCCTACAGCTCAAGCGGACTGACACGGGGCTTTGGATAGAAAGAAACGAACAATAAGATACAAAACCGAGGCCAAAATGGCAGAGCTTGGAGCGGGAAGCCTGTCGTTAGGGGATCCTGCGTTTAATTACCAGGAACACGAGCTGAACGAACGGCTGAAACGGCTGTACCCGGCTGTGAACGAGGAAGAGACCCCTTTACCCCGATCCTGGAGCCCCAAGGATAAATACAGCTACATTGGGCTGTCACAGAACAACCTGCGGGTCCATTACAAAGGTTAGAGAGCTGGCTCAGTCCTGATGGTCTGACAAGTAACGTTAACGTTAGTCACAACAGCAGAGGGTCTCAGCTCAAATCTGTCACTGTGTTGTTGCAAAGGGGGGGTTCTCACTCTCACTCTTTTTCTCTCTCTCTCTCTCTCTCACACACACACACATATATACACATACAAACACAGACACAAATACACACACAGTATGCGATTATGTTGATTGTGTACGCGCGCTTGCGCGTGTGTGTACTCCTGGTAAATCTAGTCTGAGCTGCCTCTCCTGTCCTGTAACCTTGCTTTGTTTCACAAATGAGCAGAGGAATGCCCAAATGGGTGACAGTGAACTCGCTAACCCTGACAGTTGGTCTTATTACTACCTCACTGAAATTCACCTTCAACAACGTGGTTTTCCTTTGTTTATTTGGCGTTTATGACGTTAATTGTTTGCAGTAAACCGACTGTGCATCTGATATTCTCTGTAGTTTGTACTGGAAGGGGGCATTGACAGCAATAACGACGCATATAGTTACAAGCGTACGTCAGTAAGCTAACTAATGGTATTTAACAAACAGGAGCTAACGTTAGCAAACGGCAAGCTATCTCATAAGCATATAGCTAAAGCAGTTGGCCTTGTGGCTAACTAGCTAGCTAACGTTAGCTCCTTGTAACTAACATGGATTTAACAAAGCAGTAAGATAAGCTCGCTACAAGATGGACACAAGCCTAACGTGTTGTTAACATATTTCAACGTAGCTGAGTCCTGAGGGCAATGCTGCAATTGTTTAGTTTTTGACAACAGCAAGCACCAAAATAGAATAAATATGGCGTTGTTGTTTTCTCGCGTGATTTCAGTAGCAGTGTTCTAGAAGTCTTTTCCAGAATTCGTAAATCATTTTTTCCAGCCTGGAAGCAACCGGTCCAACTCCATTCAGAACAGTCTAATGTCCAACCTCCAACAGGCAGCAGCTCGATTTAACAGCTGCTGTGAGGGAGGAGGCCTCTGCGTATTACATTAGGCCAATTGTACCGTTCTTGTTATTAAAATTTGGTATCGGCAGATTTTGGTATTTTCACAATAACAACTTTACTTGTCAGACGTATGTTGCAGTCAATCCCTCATTCAGATTGCTAAAATCGGTCAGTATGGACTGCCAGGCCATCAGCTGGATTATTTTATATATCCAGCACTAAACTAAAAACAAGATGACCATGTTAAGTCCTGTTGTCAGTCTTTTGCCTGCTCTTGTATTTTTTGTCAGGCGACACGTCTCAGGCCAGGCTATGAAAAATCTCCACAGAGGCATTGCAAGGCCACTTTGAGCCCTGCTGGCTGTTTACATCAGTGAAACATGCAAAGGATGAGAGGATGCAGGCAGGCTGTGTAACCCATTTTGGAAAGCTTATTTGGCACATAGTAATAGTCTGGCTGTTTGTGAATAGCAGAGAAGGCCTTTCATTTGTTAAAATCAAGACTCTCAGGCAGATAGCCAGATATAACCCAAATAATAGTTGATGTATAATGGATCAGTTCCCTGCTGTTGATATGAACAGTGGTCAAATTTAATATAAGCCTACATTCTGCTTATCAGTGTTGTAGATTGCATACTTTCTTTGTGGAGCCTGTGCTCCATGTTGATACCAATAAAAATGTGACAAAAAGAGTTGTGAAAAAGCTTTTTTTTCATCTAGCCTTACATTATAATGAAGGATATTGAGATCCTGGCATTCTGTCTAGAATTACCCATGTACTTGTCACAGCTATGGAATTGGCACAAATTGATGAATGGGCCCATGTATGTCTAAAGAAAAGACATGTCATTTATGTGGAGCACAGTCTTTGTGTATGAAAAGTGCACAGATTAAGTGACCCTGCACAATTGTTCAGGGATGATATATAAATAGGTATATTCTGGATTGTGCAGGATACTTTCTCCTCCTGGTAGTTTTAGCTCATGCTCTCTTCCCTTACCCTTGTGGTTTAATTCTATTTTGACCAATTTGTGCCACTTTTCTCGGTTTAAGACCACACAGTGTCTATCTAGTCCTGCTGTGCACAGACAGATTCATCTACCTCGTCTCAACAGATATATACATAAACACACAAACTAATGGGCTTAGTGCGAATGATTTAATCAATTGAGTGATGTCATTTTATTTTTTAACGAGTGCTCTGGTCCATGGATTCCTTTGCTTTGTTTTGATGTAGAGGATTTCATTGTTCTTTTAGTAGGCCTTAAAGGGACAGTTCACCTCAAAATCAAAAATATATATATTTTTAACTTTTAGCTGTAGTGCTATCTATCAATAGATATTGTTTTGGTAATTTCATCTTTTCTTAACTAAAACATGTTTGCTGTACTTCCAACAGTAATCTTCAACTGTTGATTTACCAACTTATAATATACCTGTTGATCTTTGCACATTTTTCCCATTGTTGAGGCATTATTTTTTCCCGCCCTAATGTGCTGTAATTGGCTGATAATACTATGCTGTGATTGGCCATCTACACCGGGCGGACCTGGTCACTGGTCGCTCAGCACTATGTCATATTTTTCATTGCTCTACATGGTTGTACAGCTGTCCAATTATGTCCAGAGGCATTTTGGTCTCCCCTGTTTGATCCCCCCTTGGAAATCAAAAATGAACTGAGAGGTTCCAGACAGCAATTTGGGTGAGCCCAAACATGCTGTGAAGGAAACATATTTTAACCCATTTCCTTGATCCTATCCATATAGTGACTACCCAAATAGTCTCACATTGTCACAGTGCTGCTGAGACCCAACAATTCCCCCATGAGCATGCATTTGGTGCAACAGTGGCAAGGAAAAATTTCCTTTTACATAAAATATATAGCCACTATATGAACCATCAAAAACTCAACAAATAAAACAAAATAACTGGATGGGGTTAAATTGCACTAAATAAGGGACAAGTGTAGAGTTAACAGCCAACACAATTTGTCACAAAATGAAGGCACTTTATAGATAAACCCAACACGGCACACTTGGGCTGTGAGCTTAATCAAATCTTTAATCGTGATTATGATTTTGACTCCTTTGGATCACAAAACAGAGTAATCGAACAAAGGAAAAAAACAATTGTTTTGCACATTACACAGGGTTTCCACTATTAAAATTTAGCTCCTTTGGCAGACCAAACTTTTATATATAACACGTTTGCGTAAAAAAAATGTCATGAAGTTATAAAAAAGATCCTCTATACTAAACGTGATTACACAACTCTCGCGAACTCATGGCAACCAAATAACAGCGGCAAAAGCCTTGGCAGCTGATTTACCATGGAAACCGTGTGAAATATGACAGCTACAGTCACTTGTAAATTAGCGTTATGGGCACTGACTTTAATGAATTTATAGTTTATCAGACCCCAGATGAGACAATAAGTTAACGGTAGCTAACCCTGCGGTCCCTCTGCCTTTGACTCCGCGCTGCTGGAGACGTATCTCTCCCCCCCACCCCCATCACGCAGTAACGTTATTCATTTAATATTTAAAATGGTTTCCAGGTTAGTGGAGATTAATTCCACTCAAAACTAACATGAAAAAACTTAGTAATGTTCCCTCAGTGTTTTGTTCTGTTGTTAAACTGTATGTAAAGTGCTGGATTTTTCTTAGTGGAGATTACCTAGCAAATAACCCGAGGTGTTCCCAGGCCAGGTTGGAGATATAATCTCTCCACCTAGTCCTGGGTCTTCCCCGGGGCCTCCTCCCAGCTGGACATGCCTGGAACACCTCCCTAGGGAGGCGCCCAGGAGGCATCCTTACCAGATGCCCGAACCACCTCAACTAGCTCCTTTCAACGTGAAGGAGCAGCGGCTCTACTCCGAGCTCCTCTCGGATGACTGAGCTTTTCACCCTATCTCTAAGGGAGACGCCAGCCACCCTCCTGAGGAAACCCATTTTGGTCGCTTGTACCCTGGTACCATGGTGTTAAATGATTGTGATTTCAATATTGACCCAAACAATCGTGAATATAATTTTTTCCATAATTGCACAGCCCTAGGGCACACATGCCACTTTGAGCAGTTCTATATTCTCAAACTGCCGATTCACAGCACACGGAGGTAGCCTAAGCCACACATGCAGAGATGGCAAAACTACTCACTTCCCATACTTATGTAGAAGTACTTGATGTTAAAAAATACTCTGGTAAAAGTAGAGGTACTGATTTAACTTATTTACTCAAGTAAAAGTAACAAAGTACAGGCATGGAAATTTACTTAAAGTGTTAGCCTTGCGAATGACAACCATTTTTTTATGCAAAGCTACTTGGACTACATAGATGTTACCAGAGAGCACTCTGAGAAACTTCAGTGGTCATGAAAAAGGCTCTTTATATGCCATTGGTTATGCTTTAAATGGCCAATAGGCCTAAAACATCACATATATGATTAGTATGACTGAGACTGGGACTCCAGGTTAATAAGATTCTGACTGAGAAGCAAGATGAATTCATTTGTGATTCTGTGAGAATTCACAGATCCAGATTCTCTTTTTTTTAATCTTCCCCTTAACATTTAAACATATCTACATGTATGTGTGTGTGTGCGCTCAAATATGGCTTTTGGAAAGAAAATGAAGGATAAAATATGAATTACTAAACAGACATTAATTAAGAAGTTACGCAGCACATTGGCTAGGAATCATTCTTGATGCCTGCTATCTCAAACATCTCTCTCCGATAAGGCCGAGGATGATTGGGAATGTCTTACTGCTTGTCTACCGATCTCTGGGATCTCCGTTTTCTTCATTTTCAGTCATGTCGCCGTCCATACTACTATGTGCTAACGTTAGCGGCATCTAGCTGCACTGATTTGCTGCAAATAAATGCAGAATGCCGCCGAATCTGTCAAGTTGTCTTAGTGGTGCGTCAATTGCAACGTACGTACGGTATTCCCATCCAATTAGATTGAATTGGGTATTGATGACGCAAACAATAATAACGATAACTCCAGTGAAATGATTTGAAACTTGTTAGTGAGGACTAGATTAGGACTGTATTAAAGATGATTCTGGTTTCCAACTTGGCCGCAGGTGTGTCTGTTAAAACACGGACAGAGACAACTTCTCTCCTAGCAAACAAGTGAAGAACACAAACAACAAAAATCACTAGCCAACTTACTTTAAATGTGCAAGAAAATATACCAATACAACAACAGGCTTAAATAAACTGACAACATAAATTATTTGACTTACAGTTCTCCCTTTCTAGCCACTGGGGGACCATAGGTTGAAATTGTCATGCCATGGGACCTTTTAAGCTTTTTGCAGCTATTTAGGGCCCGAGCGCCGACAGCGGCGAAGGCCCTATTGGAATTGAAGGAATTCTTATTATTATTCTTTTATCCGACAAATGAATTGCCTTTTTGGAGGACTTATCATATTCAAAAACTCACCAAATTTGGCGGTTGCATCAAGTCTGGTGAAAATTTACGTATTTTAATGGTTTCGGGAATAGGCGCAAAAAAAAAAATGCTCGCTAGCGCCCCCTACAAAATTAAGAAAATTGAGCCCCTGCAACTCGTTTAACGTAGAGTCACGAAACTTGGTATACATCTGTAACATGGCAGGGCGGACATAAAACTCCATTGTAGCCCCCTAAACCCAACAGGAAGTCCGCCATTTTGTTTTGAATGTGCTGAAATTAGTGCGATTTTGGCCATTTCCACATGTCGTACTTTAACGAACTCCTCCTAGAGCTTTCATCTGATCAGCTTCAAACTTGGTCTGTGTCATCTTAACATGTTATCGATGAAAAGTTATTAAAAGAAAAAATTTTCGTCATAGGGCGTGGCCGTGGCGGGGCGCCATTTTGTGCGATTCGCCACCGAAACAGGAAGTGGGTGTTACTTGAGCGTACATGGTCCGATTGGCTCGAAACTTTTCACGATTCATCAGAGTCCGCCCCTGACGACATCTACACGCCGATATTTGCTCAAAGTCATAGCGCCCCCTAGTGGCAACAGGAAGTAGGCCTAAAAGACAAGGTGCTATACTTTAACGAACTCCTCCTAGAGCTTTCATCCGATCAACTTCAAACTTGGTCTGAGTCATCTTGAGATGTTAACGATGAAAAGTTATTAAAAGAAAAACTTTTCGTCAAACGGTGTGGGCGTGGCATGGCGGCCATTTTGAGTGTTTAGCGATGAAGAAGAAAGTGGCTGTAACTACAGTGCGTTGTCGTATCTGCTTGAAATTTCCCACAATCACCAAGAGTCCAGGCCTGAGGACACCTGTAGGCCAATATGGACTTTTGGAGATAGCGCCACCAACTGGCAACAGGAAATATGCCTTATGACAGGAAGTGGGTGTAACTTGAGCGTACATGGTCCATTGGCTCGAAAAGGATTCATCAGAGTCCGCCCCTGACGACATCTACACGCACGATATTTGCTCAAAGTCATAGCGCCCCTAGTGGCAACAGGAAGTAGGCCTAAAAGACAAGGTGCTATACTTTGAGCTTTCATCCGATCAGCTTCAAATTCAGTCTGAGTCATCTTAAGACCTTAACGATGAAAAGTTATTAAAAGAAAAACCTTTCGTCAAACGGTGTGGGCGTGGCATGGCGGCCATATTGAGTGTTTAGCGATGAAGGAGAAAGTGGCTGTAACTACAGTGTACGTTGTCGTATCTGCTTGAAACTTTTCAGGATTCATCAGAGTCCGCCCCTGACGACATCTACACGCCGATATTTGCTCAAAGTCATAGCGCCCCTAGTGGCAACAGGAAGTAGGCCTAAAAGACAAGGTGCTATACTTTAACGAACTCCTCTAGAGATTTCATCAGATCAGCTTCAAACTAGGTCTGTGTCATCTTGAGACCTTTAACGATGAAAAGTTATTAAAAGAAAAACTTTTCGTCATACGGTGTGGGCGTGGCATGGCGGCCATTTTGAGTGTTTAGCGATGAAGGAGAAAGTGGCTCTAACTACAGTTTCTGTTGTTGTATCTGCTTGAAATTTCCCACAAACACCAAGAGTCCAGGCCTGAGGACATCTGCAGGCCAATATGAACTTTTGGAGACAAAAAGCGCCACCATCTGGCAACAGGAAATACACCTTATATGACAAACATCATCCGATTTACATGAAACTTAGAATGTATGGTCTACATGTGAAACTGAGGTGGCCCACATAATGTGACCACGCCCACCCACTCAGACCACGCCCCCTTCCATAACATTTGAACCGTTTATGGTACAGTCTTGAATGGTGTCAATCAACTCAGCAGAGAGTTCCTTTTTCATTCATGATGTTTGACCCGCCCCCCATATGATGCGGCCACGCCCCCTTTCACAGATAATGACCTGTATGACGTATAGGCTTGTGTGAGGTATCAATGAACTCAGCAGAGAGTTCCTATTTCAGTGGTGATGTTTGACCCGCCCCCTATGATGCGGCCACGCCCCCTTTTCACAGATAATGACCTGTATGACGTATAGGCTTGTGTGAGGTATCAATGAACTCAGCAGAGAGTTCCTATTTCAGTGGTGATGTTTGACCCGCCCCCTATGATGCGGCCACGCCCCTTTCACAGATAATGAGCTGTATGATATAGGCTTGTGTGAGGTATCAATGAACTCAGCAGGGAGTTCACTTTTCATTGCCGACAATTTTCAGTGTGTGAGTGTGCGCGCAAATGCGCTCAGCAGCAAGGGGGGCGTCCGCCAGTAACCCCGACTTCGCGCAGGTCAGCGAGGGCCCGTATCGCTGCTTGCAGCTTTAATTAGCCCGCAACCCCGACAGCAGGAATTGAAGGAATTATTAGGGCCCGGCGCCCAGCGGCGAAAATTATTGGAATTGAAGGAATTGCAGCTTTAATTATTATTATTCTTTCTTTTTTTTTCCGTCAAATGAATTGCCTTTTGGAGGACTTATCATATTCAAAAACTCACCAAATTTGGCGGTCGCATCAAGTCTGGTGAAAATTTACGTATTTTAATGGTTTCTGGGAATAGGCGCAAAAAAAATGGCTCGCTAGCGCCCCCTACAAAATTAAAAAATTGAGCCCCTGCACCACGTTTAACGTAGAGTCACGAAACTTGGTACACATCTGTAGCATGGCAGGGCGGACATAAAACTCCATTGTAGCCCCCCTAAACCCAACAGGAAGTCCGCCATTTTGTTTTGAATGTTCAAAATTAGTGCGATTTTTGGCCATTTCCACATGTCGTACTTTAACGAACTCCTCCTAGAGCTTTCATCCGATCAGCTTCAAACTTGGTGTGTGTCATCTTAACATGTTAACGATGAAAAGTTATTAAAAGAAAAATTTTTCGTCATAGGGCGTGGCCGTGGCGGGCGGCCATTTTGTGCGATTCGCCACCAAAACAGGAAGTGGGTGTAACTTGAGCGTACATGGTCCGATTGGCTTGAAACTTTCCACGATTCATCAGAGTCCGCCCCTGACGACATAAACACGCCGCTATTGGCTCAAAGTCATAGCGCCCCCTAGTGGCAACAGGAAGTTGGCCTAAAAGACAAGGTGCTGTACTTTAACGAACTCCTCCTAGAGATTTCATCCGATCAGCTTCAAACTTGGTCTGTGTCATCTTGAGATGTTAACGATGAAAAGTTATTAAAAGAAAAACTTTTCGTCAAACGGTGTGGGCGTGGCATGGCGGCCATTTTGAGTGTTTAGCGATGAAGGAGAAAGTGGCTGTAACTACAGTTTCTGTTGTTGTATCTGCTTGAAATTTCCCACAATCACCAAGAGTCCAGGCCTGAGGACATCTGCAGGCCAATATGGACTTTTGGAGATAGCGCCACCATCTGGCAACAGGAAATATGCCTTATATGACAAACATCATCCGATTTACATGAAACTTAGAATGTGTGGTCTACATGTGAAACTGAGGTGGCCCCTATAATTTGACCACGCCCATCCACTCAGACCACGCCCCCTTTCATAACATTTGAACCGTTTATGGTACAGTCTTAATGGCAGAGAGTTCCTTTTTTTAACAGTTTGACTGATGTGCCACGCCCCCTTTCAGGTGTCAATGTGTGAGGTATCAATGAACTCAGCAGAGAGTTCCTTTTTCATTGCATGATGTTTGACCCGCCCCCTATGATGCGGCCACGCCCCCTTTCACAGATAATGACCTGTATGACGTATGGCTTGTGTGAGGTATCAATGAACTCAGCAGAGAGTTCCTATTTCAGTGGTGATGTTTGACCCGCCCCCCCCTATGATGCGGCCACGCCCCTTTCACAGATAATGACCTGTATGACGTATAGGCTTGTGTGAGGTATCAATGAACTCAGCAGAGTGTTCCTATTTCAGTGGTGATGTTTGACCCGCCCCCTATGATGCGGCCACGCCCCCTTTCACAGATAATGAGCTGTATGACGTATAGGCTTGTGTGAGGTATCAATGAACTCAGCAGGGAGTTCCTTTTTCTTTTTTGACCCGCCCCCTATGATGCCCAATTTTCAGTGTATGACTGAGGCTTGTGTGAGGTATCAATGAACTCAGCAGGGAGTTCACTTTTCATTGGCGACAATTTTCAGTGTGTGGTGGCGTCCGCCAGTAACCCCGACGTCCGCCAGTAGGTCAGGTCGAGGGCCGTACATCGCTGCTTGCAGCTTTAATTAGGCCCGGCGCCGACAGCGGCGATTGGAATTGAAGGAATTCTTATTATTATTCTTTTATCCGACAAATGAATTGCCTTTTTGGAGGACTTATCATATTCAAAAAACTCACCAAATTTGGCGGTTGCATCAAGTCTGGTGAAAATTTACGTATTTTAATGGTTTCGGGAATAGGCGCAAAAAAAAATGGCTCGCTAGCGCCCCCTACAAAATTAAGAAAATTGAGCCCCTGCAACTTTTCGTTTAACGTAGAGTCACGAAACTTGGTATACATCTGTAGCATGGCAGGGCGGACATAAAACTCCATTGTAGCCCCCCCCAAACCCAACAGGAAGTCCGCCATTTTGTTTTTGAATGTGCAAATTAGTGCGATTTTGGCCATTTCCACATGTCGTACTTTAACGAACTCCTCCTAGAGCTTTCATCCGATCACCTTCAAACTTGGTGTGTGTCATCTTAACATGTTATCGATGAAAAGTTATTAAAAAGAAAAAATTTTTCGTCATAGGCGTGGCCGTGGCGGGCGGCCATTTTGTGCGATTCGCCACCAACAGGAAGTGGGTGTTACTTGAGCGTACATGGTCCGATTGGCTCGAAACTTTTCACGATTCATCAGAGTCCGCCCCTGACGACATCTACACGCCGATATTTGCTCAAAGTCATAGCGCCCCCTAGTGGCAACAGGAAGTAGGCCTAAAAGACAAGGTGCTATACTTTAACGAACTCCTCCTAGAGCTTTCATCCGATCAACTTCAAACTTGGTCTGAGTCATCTTGAGATGTTAACGATGAAAAGTTATTAAAAAAAAAACTTTTAATCAAACGGTGTGGGCGTGGCATGGCGGCCATTTTGAGTGTTTAGCGATGAAGGAAGAAAGTGGCTGTAACTACAGTTTCTGTTGTCGTATCTGCTTGAAATTTCCCACAATCACCAAGAGTCCAGGCCTGAGGACATCTGCAGGCCAATATGGACTTTTGAGATAGCGCCACCAACTGGCAACAGGAAATATGCCTTATGACAGGAAGTGGGTGTAACTTGAGCGTACATGGTCCAGTGGCTCGAAACTTTTCAGGATTCATCAGAGTCCGCCCCTGACGACATCTACACGCCGATATTTGCTCAAAGTTATAGCGCCCCCTAGTGGCAACAGGCAGTAATTCTTAAAGACAAGGTGCTGTACTTTAATTTGAACTCCTCCTAGAGCTTTCATCCGATCAGCTTCAAATTCAGTCTGAGTCATCTTAAGACCTTAACGATGAAAAGTTATTAAAAGAAAAACCTTTCGTCAAACGGTTGGGCGTGGCATGGCGGCCATTTTGAGTGTTTAGCGATGAAGGAGAAAGTGGCTGTAACTACAGTGTACGTTGTCGTATCTGCTTGAAACTTTTCAGGATTCATCAGAGTCCGCCCCTGACGACATCTACCAATATTTGCTCAAAGTCATAGCGCCCCCTAGTGGCATCAGGAAGTAGGCCTAAAAGACAAGGTGCTATACTTTAACGAACTCCTAGAGCTTTCATCCGATCAGCTTCAAATTCAGTCTGAGTCATCTTAAGACCTTTAACGATGAAAAGTTATTAAAAGAAAAACCTTTTCGTCAAAAACGGTGTGGGCGTGGCATGGCGGCCATTTTGAGTGTTTAGCGATGAAGGATAAAGTGGCTGTAACACAGTGTCCGTTGTCGTATCTGCTTGAAACTTTCAGGATTCATCAGAGTCCGCCCCTGACGACATCTACATGCCGATATTTGCTCAAAGTCATAGCGCCCCTAGTGGCAACAGGAAGTAGGCCTAAAAGACAAGGTGCTATACTTTTAACAACTCCTCCTAGAGATTTCATCAGATCAGCTTCAAACTTGGTCTGTGTCATCTTGAGACCTTAACGATGAAAAGTTATTAAAAGAAAAACTTTTTTCATACGGTGTGGGCGTGGCATGGCCCCATTTTGAGTGTTTAGCGATGAAGGAGAAAGTGGCTCAATAACTACAGTTTCTGTTGTTGTATCTGCTTGAAATTTCCCACAATCACCAAGAGTCCAGGCCTGAGGACATCTGCAGGCCAATATGAACTTTTGGAGACAGCGCCACCATCTGGCAACAGGAAATACACCTTATATGACAAACATCATCCGATTTACATGAAACTTAGAATGTATGGTCTACATGTGAAACTGAGGTGGCCCACATAATGACCACGCCCACCCACTCAGACCACGCCCCTTCAATAACATTTGAACCGTTTATGGTACAGTCTTGAATGAGGTGTCAATGAACTCAGCAGAGAGTTCCTTTTTCATTGGTGATGTTTGACCCGCCCCCCTATGATGCGGCCACGCCCCCTTTCACAGATAATGACCTGTATGGCGTATAGGCTTGTGTGAGGTATCAATGAACTCAGCAGAGTTTCCTATTTCAGTGGTGATGTTTGACCCGCCCCCTATGATGCGGCCACGCCCCTTTTCACAGATAATGACCTGTATGACGTATAGGCTTGTGTGAGGTATCAATGAACTCAGCAGAGTGTTCCTTTTCAGTGGTGATGTTTGACCCGCCCCCTATGATGCGGCCACGCCCCCTTTCACAGATAATGAGCTGTATGATATATAGGCTTGTGTGAGGTATCAATGAACTCAGCAGGAGTTCACTTTTCATTGCCGACAATTTTCAGTGTATGAGTGACCCGCAAATGCGCTGTTGCAGCAAGGGGGCCCGCCAGTAACCCCGACTGCGCAGGTCAGCGAGGGCCGTACATCGCTGCTTGCAGCTTTAATTAGGGTGCCGAGCACGAAGGCCCTATTGGAATTGAAGGAATTATTATTAGGGCCCGAGCACGGTGGCTAGGGCACCACCGGTGTCCTAGCAGTGCAAAAACTACTAGGGATTATTGTTATTAGGGCCGAGCACGTGTGGCTAGGGCACCACCGGTGTCCTAGCACGAAGTGCAAGGAACCTATTGTTTTTCTAGGGATTATTATTATTATTATTATTCCGCACCTTCACTGTCATTTTTGAGGACTTTCTCATGTGGTAAAATTCGCAAAAATTTGCACACATGTCACACCTATAAAAAATGACAGAATTCTGTAGTGATTGGGCTCGGGGAATGACAGAGTGCTCCATAGCGCCCCTAATGTGGACCCAGACAAAAAAAAAAAATTCATAATTCAGCATTCAAACTTTCAGGGATCATGCGTATCATCTGGAACTGTATCAGGCTATTTTTATAAAAAATCTAAAAAATTTATAATTTACGATATGGCGAATTTCGTGCGAAATGTCTCATATTTCAAAGACGTTTTTGAGGACCTTAGGATTGATGAAAACTCTCCAAATCTTGCAGCCATGTGCAGAATATGAAACTCTTTCATCTGAATACACATTTAGGCTTGAGAGTGGTACGGTTGCTCTATAGCGCCCCCTTAAGTGGATTTAGCACTTGGGCTCATTTTTGACGGCCTCAATATATACGAAAACTCACAAATTTTGGCGCCCATGTAAAGACCGGGGAGCTTTGGGAGTCTGTTCAGCCATTTGGCCCATACCTGTGGCGGGCTCTATAGCGCCCCTAATGTCTGGAAAGGCCTTAACTTGGACATAGTTACTCCGATCTTCACCAAATTTGATACACATATTGCTCTAACCATTGCGAACATATTTCCCATTTACCTTAATTAGCTCCGCCCAACCAGAAGGCGGCCATTTTGAATTTATGAATTGTCATGTGTTTCACATTCTTTCGAACTCCTCCTAGGCCGTGACTGCAATCTTCTTGAATCTTTGCAGGTAATATCTACTGACACTCGTGATGAAAAGTTATCCAAAGAAATTTGATAGTGCAAAAAATGCGAGTTATTGAGTACCAACTTCCTGTCCGGGTTCTTGAAAGAGGAAGTTGCATATCTGGCCAAGATTTATTCGATTACCACCAAACATGACACATTTGTTCCGCATAGTGGTGTGAGCATGCATGCCAAATTTCAAGTCAATAAGCCATTAGATGGCGCCGTTAGAATTTTTTTTTTTTTTTATATATTTTTTTTCTTCCTGTAGGCGGCTATTGAAACAGGAAGTTGTGTTGTGTATCTGGCCAAGATTTATTCCGATTGCCACCAAATAAAAAGACAGTTGTTCCGCATAGCAACATGAGCATCCATGCCAAATCTTGAGTGAATCGGACATTACATGGGGCTGTTAGAATTTTTTTTTTTTTAATTCATTACCCACATTGCAATAGCATTAATCCCATCTGCATGAAATTTAGGATTTTGAATAAAATGCTATAAATTATAACTGTATTTCTTTCACAACAAATGCCTATCTGACTAAATAGTTCGTTTATTAAATGGGGATAACATGTGGGAGAGCCTGTAATGACACTGTAATGTGACTCAGCTGGCAGCCACCCAACCCTCCCTGTGTGACTGTCAGTCATGTGACTCAGCTAGCAGCCCCCCTCCCTGAAATCACTATGCTATAGCAACATACCTTGACGGTGTTCTCAATGAGCTTCATGGGGTATTAAGTAGAGGTAGGACAAACACACACACACACACACACACACAATGTTGTGAATTCCTTATGCTACAGAGACTGTTTAGTTAAAGTTACGTTAGTTACGGCTACGTTCATTACGTACGTTAATTTCGTAAGTTACGCCAGAAATCGCCGACGCTTTGTGCTATTTTTATAACGGCAGTCGCCTGTACTGAAGTCAGAGACGATGTAAGTTGGTACTTACAGTATATCTAGCTATTGTAACAGCAGATTAAGCTATCCCTAAGTTGTTTCTGTCTTAAATGTTATGCTAATATTAACCGTTTTTACCCTGTAATGTGAAGCAGTTAGCTTATCTGTGTTTTGCTAGCTTGCTAATTTTCCACTGCATACCATAGATGTTGCTAGCTAGTGTGTGACTCGTTTTTGGTGCTTTGCAGGATAGGATATTCATTTTATTTGCACATTGTGATAGACATTTTCTTTCAGTATTTTACGTTTGATTAGATTAATACTATGCTATTCTACTAGATAATAAGAGGCATATCAGCTGTGACGTTAATGTACCTTCTTTTTTGGATTTATTTCTGAAACTTCATTCAATCAAACCCACACACACACACACACACACAGACTGACCGATATACACACACACACATAGACAGACACACTTAACAAAAAAGTGTGAAATAAGTGAAAACATATCTTATATTCTAGTTTCTTCAAGTACCCCCCTCCCCTCTTTGCTTTTTGATAGTGCTGCAAACCCTTGGTGTTCTCTCAATGAGCTTCATGAGGTATTAAATAGACCCTTTTTTTGTTAAGTAAATAATTCTGCATGTGTTCATCATAGTTTTGATGAGTTCAATGATAATCTACAATGTAAATGGTCATGAACATAAAGGAAACTCATTGAATCTTTTGGCCTGTACTCTACACCCACACACCACACACACACACACACACACACACACAGACAGAAGCACACACACACACACACAGAGACCCACTCTGATGAAGGAGAAAGTGGCTGTAACTACAGTGTACGTTGTCGTATCTGCCTGAAATTTCCCACAATCTGTACACCCACACACACACACACAGAAAGAAGCAAACACACACACAGACAGAAGCACACACACACACACACACAGACAGAAGCACACACACACACACAGAAGCACACACACACACACAGACAGAAGCACACACACACACACAGAGAGACCCACTCTGATGAAGGAGAAAGTGGCTGTAACTAGGGGGTGGGCGGATCGATCTAAATATCGATAGTATTGATGCCAACGCTGGTATTGGTATTTGATCGATACAACTGTAATTGAATCGATATTTTAATTTAGTTATCTCTCCTCTATGTTCACTATACTTTGCTTGTGTCTTCCACCTTCCTGAGCAAACGCCGCCACATCTTGGAACATTGCTCCTCCTCCCCTCCTGCTCCTCTGCTGTGATTCGTTGTTGTGTTGTCACGTGACTCACTGACACAACGCGCAGAGGAGCAGCGAGACTGATAGCACATTGAATGAGAGATCAGGGTGGCCGAGAGCAAGAGAAGTGTTGTGTGGAGCTATTTTACGGCACTAAATGATAATACTGCAACTTGTGATACGTGTAAAAAGAGCATTCGATACTGTGGCAACACTACAAACCTATACAAACACTTAAAAACACATGACAAGGAAAATGCTGATCTACAAAAACGAAGAAATGAGGAGGGAAATCAATCCACTTCCAGACCCCCGGCACAGAGACAGAGTTCGTTGGGAGAGTCATTTCAGAGAGGCAGAGAATACCCAGGTAGCTTGTAAGAGTAGGCTAATATTATGTTAGTCATGTCATATCGCGTCTTGTGCATTAGTTAGTGTGATTGCTCAAGAATAAGACATCGCGAAGCTGAGAGCAACCTGACAAATTTTAATTAATTTAGACCTGGGCTGTATTCACTTATCACGCGCCCCCTCTAACATTAAAATACACTTGTGCAACTTGTGTGCACTTTATTTCATTTGATTTTAAAACCAGAAAAAAAGGGAGACATTTGTTATTCTTTAGGCTATTTATTTATTTATTTATTGTTTAAAAAGGCTGTAAAATTTGGTTTGTATTCATTCTACAGTGCCTAATAACTAATTATTTTTTGCACTTCAATACATTAATAAAAAAATATTGCCTAAAGAATTGATCATTCATTCACCTCAGAAATAATGAAATGCTCTCCCTACACAAAAATTTTTTAAGTAAAAGTATCGTAATCGGTATCGGCAATACGTATATGTATTTGTTATCGGATCGATACCAAATTTTGCAGTATCGCCCACCACTAGCTGTAACTACAGTGTACGTTGTCGTATCTGCTTGAAATTTCCCACAATCACCAAGAGTCCAGGCCTGAGGACATCTAGAGGCCAATATGGACTTTTGGAGACAGCGCCACCAACTGGCAACAGGAAATCAGCCTAATATGACAAACATCATCCGATTTACATGAAACTTAGAATGTGTGGTCTACATGTGATACTGAGCTGGCCCCTATACTTTAACCACGCCCACTCACACAGGCCACGCCCCCGTCCGTAACATTTGAACCGTTTAAGCTACAGTCGTGTGTAAGATGTCAATGAACTCAGCAGAGAGTTCCTTCTTCATTGGTGATGCTTTGACCCGCCCCCTGGGATTTGGCCACGCCCCCTCCACAGATAATGAACTGTATGACGTAGAGTCTTACAGCAGGGACTTCCATCTTCATTGGTGACAATTTGCAGTGTCTGAGTGCCGCGCAAATTCACTGCCGCAAAGATTGGCCTCTGCCAGTACCCCCGAACTGCGAAGAGGCGAGGGCCCATCATCACTGCTTGCAGTTTTAATTATTATTATTTTATCACCTTCACTGTCATTTTTGAGGACTTTCTCATGTGGTAAAATTCGCAAAAATTTGCACACATGTCACACCTATAAAAAATGACAGAATTCTGTAGTGATTGGGCTCGGGCAATGACAGAGTGCTCCATAGCGCCCCCTAATGTGGACCCTGACAAAAAAAAAGTCATAATTCAGCCTTCAAACTTTCAGGGATCATGCGTATCATCTGGCACTTATCATTTTTTTTGAAAATTAAAAAAATAAACAAATTTATAATTTATTAAAAGAAAAATTTTTCGATATGCATACTTTAACGCGAATTTCGTGCGAAATGTCTCATATTTCAAAGACGTTTTTGAGGACCTTAGGATCCACGAAAACTCTCAAAATCTTGCAGCCATGTGCAGAATATGAAACTCTTTCATCTGAATATACATTTAGGCTTGAGAGTGGTACGGTTGCTCTATAGCGCCCCCTTAAGTGGATTTAGCACTTGGGCTCATTTTTGACAGTCTCTATATATACGAAAACTCACAAATTTTGGCGTCCACGTAAAGACCGGGGAGCTTTGTGAGTCTGTTCAGCGATTTGGTCCATACCTGTAAGGGGGCTCTATAGCGCCCCCTAATGTGTGGAAATGCCTTAACTTGGACATAGTTACTCCGACCTTCACCAAATTTGATACACATATTGCTCTAACCATTGCGAACATATTTCCAATTTACCTTCATTAGCTCCGCCCAACCAGAAGGCGGCCATTTTGAATTTATGAATTGTCATGTGTTTCACATTCTTTCCAACTCCTCCTAGGCCGTGACTGCAATCTTCTTGAATCTTTGCAGGTATTATCTACTGACACTCATGATGTAAAGTTATCCAAAGAATTTTGATAGTCCAAAAAATGTGCAAGTTATAGAGTACCAACTTCCTGTCCGGGTTCTTGAAAGAGGAAGTTGCATATCTGGCCAAGATTTATTCCGATTACCACCAAACATGACACATTTGTTCCGCATAGTGGTGTGAGCATGCATGCCAAATTTTAAAAGAGTCAATAAGCCATTAGATGGCGCCGTTAGAATTTTTTTATTTTTTTTTAATATATTTTTTTTTTGTTCCTGTAGGCGGCTATTGAAACAGGAAGTTGTGTTGTGTATCTGGCCAAGATTTATTCCGATTGCCACCAAATAAAAGACTATTGTTCCGCATAGCAACATGACCATCCATGCCAAATCTTGAGTGAATCGGACATTATATGGGGCTGTTAGAATTTTTTTTTTTTTTTTTTTATTCATTACCCACATTGCAATAGCATTAATCCCATCTGCATGAAATGTTGGATTTTGAATAAAATGCTATAAATTGTAACTGTAAGTCTTGAATATTTCTTTCACAACAAATGCCTATCTGACTGAATAGTTCGTTTATTAAATGGGGATAACATGTGGGAGAGCCTGTAATGACACTGTTTAACTGCACTACAGTCTGTGACTGTCAGTCATGTCAGCAGCTGGCAGCCCCCCCCTCCTCCCTCCCTGTGTGACTGTCAGTCATGTGACTCAGCTAGCAGCTCCCCCCCTGGCTATGCAACATAGCTGGAGCTTCAATATAGAGGTAGACAAACCTAAATAGAGGTAGGACAAACACACACACACACACTGTTATGAATTCCTCCACACACACACACACACACACACACACACAGACAGAAGCACACACACACACAGAGAGACCCACTCTGATGAAGGAGAAAGTGGCTGTAACTACAGTGTACGTTGTCGTATCTGCTTGAAATTTCCCACAATCTTTACACCCTCACACACACACACACACAGACAGAAGCACACACACACACACACACACACACACAGACAGAAAACTCCATTGCCCACACACACACACACAGAGAGACCCACTCTGATGAAGGAGAAAGTGGCTGTAACTAGGGGTGGGCGGATCGATCTAAATATCGATAGTATCGATTAACGCTGGTATTGGTATTTGATCGATACAACTGTAAAAATTGAATTGATATTTTAATTTAGTTATCTCTCCTCTACGTTCACTATACATTGTGTCTTCCACCTTCCTGAGCAAACGTCCGCCCTGACACATCTTGGAACATTGCTCCTCCTCCCCCTCCTGCTCCTCTGCTGTGATTCGTTGTTGGTGTACTTTGTGACTCACTGACACAAACGCAGAGGAGCATCGAGACTGATAGCACATTGAATGAGAGATCAGGGTGGCCAAGAGCAAGAGAAGTGTTGTGTGGAGCTATTTTACGGCACTAAATGATAATACTGCAACTTGTGATAATATGTGTAAAAAGAGCATTCGATACTGTGGCAACACTACAAACCTATACAAACACTTAAAACACATGACAAGGAAAATGCTGATCTACAAAAAGCGAAGAAATGAGGAGGGAAATCAATCCACTTCCAGACCCCGGCACAGAGACAGAGTTCGTTGGGAGAGTCATTTCAGAGAGGCAGAGAATACCCAGGTAGCTTGTAAGACCTAGGCTAATATTATGTTAGTCATGTCATATCGGTGTTTGTGCATTAGATAGTGTGATTGCTCAAGAATAAGACATCGCTGAAGCTGAGAGCAACCTGACAAATTTTAATTAATTTAGACCTGTGCTGTATTCACTTATCACAAAGTCATAGCGCCCCCTCTAACATTAAAAAATACACTTGTGCAACTTGTGTGCACTTTATTTCATTTGATTTTAAAACCCGAAAAAAAAAAAGACATTTGTTATTCTTTAGCTATTTATTTATTTATTTATTTGTTAAAAAAGGCTGTAAAATTTGGTTTGTATTCATTCTACAGTGCCTAATAACTAATCATTTTTTTTACTTCAATACATTAATAAAAAAAATATTGCCTAAAGAATTGATCATTCATTCACCTCAGAAATAATGAAATGCTCTCCCTACACAAAAAGTATTTTTTGAAGTAAAAAGTATCGTATTGGTATCGGTATCGGCAATACGGACCCTATATGTATTTGGTATCGGATCGATACCAAATTTTGCAGTATCGAGACCACTGCTGTAACTACAGTGTTCGTTGTCGTATCTGCTTGAAATTTCCCACAATCACCAAGAGTCCAGGCCTGAGGACATCTAGAGGCCAATATGGACTTTTGGAGACAGCGCCACCAACTGGCAACAGGAAATCAGCCTAATATGACAAACATCATCCGATTTACATGAAACTTAGAATGTGTGGTCTACATGTGATACTGAGCTGGCCCCTATACTTTAAACAATGAGGTGTCCACTCACACGGCCACGCCCCGTCCGTAACATTTGAACCGTTTAAATGCTACAGTCGTGTGTAAGATGTCAATGAACTCAGCAGAGAGTTCCTTCTTCATTGGTGATGCTTTGACCCGCCCCCTGGGATTTGGCCACGCCCCCTCCACAGATAATGAACTGTATGACGTAGAGTCTTACAGCAGGGACTTCCATCTTCATTGGTGACAATTTGCAGTGTCTGAGTGCCGCGCAAATTCACTGCCGCAAAGATTGGCCTCTGCCAGTACCCCCGAACTGCGAAGAGGCGAGGGCCCATCATCACTGCTTGCAGTTTTAATTATTCTTTCTTTCTTTCTTTTTCCGTCAAATGATTTGCCTTTTTGGAGGACTTATCATATTCAAAAACTCACCAAATTTGGCGGTCGCATCAAGTCTGGTGAAAATTTACGTATTTTAATGGTTTCGGGAATGGGCGCACAAAAATTGCTCGCTAGCGCCCCCTACAATATTACGAAAATTCAGCCCCTGCACTACGTTTAACGTAGAGTCACGAAACTTGGTACACATATGTAACATTGCGGGGCGGACATAAAACTCAATTGTAGCCCCCCCCTAAACCCAACAGGAAGTCCGCCATTTTGTTTTGAATGTTCGAAATTAGTGCGATTTTGCCCATTTCCACATGTCGTACTTTAACGAACTCCTCCTAGAGCTTTCATCCCATCAACTTCAAACTTGGTGTGTGTCATCTTAACATGTTAACGATGAAAAGTTATTAAAAGAAAAACTTTTCGTCATAGGGCATGGCCGTGACGGGGCGGCCATTTTGTGCGATTCGCCACCGAAACAGGAAGTGGGTGTAACTTGAGCGTACGTGGTCCGATTGGCTCGAAACTTTCCAGGATTCATCAGAGTCCGCCCCTGACGACATCTACATGCCGCTATTGGCTCAAAGTCATAGCGCCCCCTAGTGGCAACAGGAAGTAGGCCTTAAAGACAAGGTGCTATACTTTAACGAACTCCTCCTAGAGATTTCATCCGATCAGCTTCAAACTTGGTCTGGGTCATCTGAAGATGTTAACGATGAAAAGTTATTAAAAGAAAAACTTTTCGTCATACGGTGTGGGCGTGGCATGGCGGCCATTTTGAGTGTTTAGCGATGAAGGAGAAAGTGGCTGTAACTACAGTGTACGTTGTCGTATCTGCTTGAAATTTCCCACAATCACCAAGAGTCCAGGCCTGAGGACATCTACAGGACAAAATGGACTTTTGGAGACAGCGCCACCATCTGGCAACAGGAAATATGCCTAATATGACAAACATCATCCGATTTACATGAAACTTAGAATGTGTGGTCTACATGTGATACTGAGCCGGCCCCTATAAGTTGACCACGCCCACGCACACAGACCACGCCCCCTTTCATGACAATTGATCCGTTTAAGCGACAGTCTTGTGTGAGGTGTCAATGAACTCAGCAGAGACTTCATTCTTCATTGCGGATGTTTGACCCGCCCCCCTATGATGCGGCCACGCCCCCTTTCACAGATAATGACCTATATGACATATAGGCTTGTGTGAGGTATCATTGAACTCAGCAGAGAGTTCCTTTTTCAGTGGTGATGTTTGACCCACCCCTTTATGATGCGGCCACGCCCCCTTTCACTGATAATGACCTGTATGACGTATAGGCTTGTGTGAGGTATCAATGAACTCAGCAGGGAGTTCACTTTTCATTGGCGACGATTTTCAGTGTGTGAGTGACGCGCAAATGCGCGGTCGAAAGGGGGGGCCGTCCGCCAGTAACCCCGACTCGCGCAGGTCAGCGAGGGCCCGTACATCGCTGCTTGCAGCTTTAATTGTTATTGTATCCTGATTATAATTCTCACTAACGATTCAAAGAAATACAATAAAGTTATGCAAAAACACTGGCTACACCGCTTATCTATTGTGGGATCGGGGGGAAAAAGCGCTTTGACTTGTTTGTATTTCTTTAAGCCACTCACAACCTTCCTGGGTGGCGCTAAGCCCCAGATTACACAAACGGGAAAAAAATGCAAAAACTTAATCAATCAAACTTTATTTATAAAGCACTTTTCATACATTTTAAAATGTGCTTTACAGTTAAAAGCAATCGCCTCCCCCCCCCCCCATCTCCCTATCACATAAATGCATCCCCAGACACCCACACACACACACCCACCTCCAACGTCCACACACACCCTCTCTCATACACACAGTAAAACTAACATATGGCTGAGCACGGAAAAGCTAAGTTAAAAAAGTTAGGTTTTGAGCCTGATCTTAAAAATCTGAACATTCTCTGCAGTGTGGTTAATGTAATCATTTTAGCCAATGTTAATGTTAGTTTATTAATGACATTTGCATAGCCAGGTAACGTTAGCAAACACATGAGGCTAGTACAAGTTATGTGTTGCTTAAAGCTAAAGTGCATATATAGTTTCTGCTGTCCCCATGAAGAATTCTAAGTAATGACGTCATTGAGTGTTTTGTGGAGCTGATAGTCTTAATTAGCTTTGTAGCAACTCATCGCGCAATGGCTGGAAATTAACGGACGTTCATTAATATCAAAAAATTATGCGCTACACGTTACCTTACTTTATAAGTTAGTTATGTTACAAACCCCAATTTCAGTGAAGTTGGGGTGTTGTGTAAAACGTAAATAAAAACACAATACAATGATTTGTAAATCATTTTAAACTCGTATTTAATTGAATACACTATAAAGACAAGACAAGACATATTGTTTTTTGCAAATATTCACTCATTTTGACTTTGATGCCTGCAACACGTTCCAAAAAAGCTGGATTAGGGGCATGTTTACCACTGTGTTACATCACCTTTCCTTTTAACAACACTGAATAAGCATTTGGGAACTGAGGACACTTATTGTTGAAGTGTTGTAGGTGGAATTCTTTCCCATTGTTGCTCGATGTACGCCTTCAGTTGCTCAACAGTCCAGGGGCTACGTTGTATTTTGCACTTCATAATGCGTCAGTTTTAATTCTCCTGCTTCAGTTCACAGTCCAATCACAAACTGGCCTATCTACCTGACGGGCTATTGGTGGGTTTAACATGATGACGATAGAGAAGCGACCAAGCAGCTTCTTGTTTACATTCAACATAGCGGCCATCTAACGCCACCAAAGCGCAGCAACCCATTGATGCCGCCGTTGCTTCTACGTAACCCGGATCGTTGGTCTGATTGGTTGAAGGACTTTCCAATTGCTTACGGAGTCATTTGAACTAATGCCCGTTGGTCACGCCTCTTGTGCAGAGAAAATACAGAGCAGACTCCCCAGACCAACGCTCAATCTCAAATCTATTGAGCTTGGCTTGGTATGGTGATTGCTAGACTAGGTCTAGACTACAGCTAAACCAGTCTTGTACCCACACTCTTTTACTATGAAGCCACGCTGTTGTAACACGTGCAGAATGTGGCTTGGCATTGTCTTGCTGAAATTAGCAGGGACATCTCTGAAAAAGACGTTGCTTGGATGACAGCATATGTTGACCAAAACCTGTATGTACCTTTCAGCATTAATGGTTTCTTCACAGATGTGCAAGTTACTCATGCCATGGGCACTAACACCCCCATACCATCACAGATGCCGGCTTGTGATTTTTTTTTGCTGATAACAGTTTTTTCCTCTTTGGCTCGGAGGACATTACGTCCATGATTTCCAAAAACAATTTGAGATGTGACCACAGTCAGACCCCAGCACCCTTGTCCACTTTGTGTCCATTTTAGATGATGTATGGTAAAGGTTAACTTGCACTTTTAGACGTAGCGAGGACATAATGATGTCGGTTTTTAATGCAGTTAAGGGTTTTAAGGTTACGGGCATTCAATATTGGTTTTTGGCCTTGTCGCTTACATGCAGAGATCTCTGAATCTTCTGATGGTATAATGGACTGTAAATGGATGATAAAATCCCTAAATTCCTTGCAATTGTTGAGAAAGGTTGTTCTTAAACAATTGGACTATTCACTCTTTCAGTTGTTCACAAAGTGGTGAACTTGGCCCCATCCTTGCTTGTGAACCACTGAGCCTTTTGGGGATGCTCCTTTTAATACCCAATCATAACCAATTAACATGTTCACCTGTGGAATATTCCAAACAGGTGCTTTTGGAGCATTCCTAAACTTTCCCAGTCTTTTGTTGCCCCTGTCCCAGCTTTTTTTGGAATGTGTTGCAGGCATCAAATTCAAAATGAGTGAATATTTGCAAAAAAACTAAATTTAACAGTTTTTATATATATATATATATATATATATATATATATATATATATATATATATATATATTCAGTTGAATATAGTTTGGAAAGAATTTGTATTGTTTTTATTCAACGTCCCAACTTCATGGGAATTGGGGTTTGTAAAATATTAGGGTTGTATTGTTTACCATGGGTATTCATTGATAAGGAAATGTGATAAACACATGATTTTTCACCTTAACGCACATGATTTTTTAACATGGGTGCTGGCGATGAAGATGGGTCCCAGCACTAGAGGTGGGCCGAGCCTGGAGTTCTGCAGCAGGACGCTATCCTGCCCAGCATCTAATGGCTGACAGACAAAGTTAGCGACTAACTGGTAAACTTAGGATAGAGGCATTTAGCAGCAAAGAGACCATTTCCATCAGGAGTCAGCCTAAAACAGAGCTAGAAACACAACTTCAAATTAATGATGGTTATTTGTTTATTCTGGATGTGTAAATAAGAAATTGTCTGCAAACCCATTGGTCATAACAACGTTTAAGATCCGTGATATGCAAATGTTGTTCTTACAACTTGTTGCTCTGCCCCCAAAGGCCCCAAAGAAATAATACAACTTTAAGTTTCTTCACTTGTGGCAGCACTTCACTCCAAATCCATTGGGGATAATTCTTTCTTCAGACGTGAACAATGATATGCTGACCATCTAAACCACTTCACAATCAGAAGCAAACCAATGAGTGATGTAGGTCACAGCCTGACCAAGCTACATAACAGAACTACATAGTCTGTACAAATCTGACACACAATCCTGAGTTTACCAAAGAAGCCTGGACATCCTTCAATCCTTGGCTGTGCTTCACCATTCTGTCCTTGAAAATCACAAACAGAATGACAAAGCACAATGGAGTCATCTATTGAGAAAGCGCTTGACAAAGTGCCAAGGATGAAGACAAAGCTTTTGGTCCAGTTATACAAGGACCTAATTGCTCATAGAAACAGCCCCAGTGGCCCATCGTCCCAGATCTGCCCCTCCAGGACACCTTGGACTAGTCCAAGTTCATTAAACACACTTCTACTTTAACAGCGTTAAGAGTCAAAAAGAAAGGTACTGCAGATGGAAAAAGCAAAGTTCAAAGTACTGCTAAAAGTTAGATATCGTAGCTGTGTGCTCATTGAAGTTATGGCTAACAGCAATTTTTTGAGGGGTATTTAGTAATTTATTACTTTGTGAAAGATGTGAAACACTTATAAAAAAAAACCTATTCCTGACATTCTTTTAATTCCCCTTGAGTTACTTGAAAGACTAGCGTTCAAAATTTTCAATGAGCAGCTAAGAGTTTACAGTTTTAAAAGGCCCATATACTCACAGGTGTGTTCAGTGATCCTGGCTGTTTTAAGTGATCCTGGCAGTTTTAAGTTTGGCAGATCTTTGATGGGAATTTTGTGAGGTGTCTAAATTCCACATACTACTAATACAGAGGTGTGGTTAAGGAGCGGGTACTATATCAATCACAGATTGGATGGTTCAATCTCTGCCTGTCTTCAACCAAGACCCCAAAACGTGATTGCTTCCAGCCAGGAGGCCAGCTCCTTGAATAGTAACTTCACCACCATCGGTGAGTGCTTTGATTTGTGGTACATTAAAAAGCACTTTGGGTGAAAAGTGCTTTATAAATGTACCTTTTTATACATGCGTTTGGGACGTAATGCCTTTCTGTAATGATAGTCTGTCTTTGCAAAATATTGCAGCTAACATTAACTTTTCTCTCTCCATGAAGCTATTAACTATTGGAATTACATTTGACTTCTGGAATTTGTTCCAACAGCCCTACAATGTTCATCCTTTAAGCCACATTAGTTAAATCATGACTAATGTCTTGTTCCTTTCATTGGACAAAAACTACAGGAAGTAAACTAAAACGTACAGTAAGAAAAATAAGTATTTGAACACCCTGCTATTTTGCAAGTTCTCCCACTTAGAAATCATGGAGGGGTCTGAAATTGTCATCGTAGGTGCATGTCCACTGTGAGAGACATAATCTAAAAAAAAAAAAATCTAGAAATCACAATGTATGATTTTTTAACTATTTATTTGTATGATACAGCTGCAAATAAGTATTTGAACACCTGAGAAAATCAATGTAAATATTTGGTACAGTAGCCTTTGTTTTGAATTCCAGAGGTCAAACGTTTCCTGTAGTTTTTCACCAGGTTTGCACACACTGCAGAAGGGATTTTGGCCCACTCCCTCCACACAGATCTTCTCTAGATCAGTCAGGTTTCTGGGCTGTCGCTGAGAAACACAGAGTTTGAGCTCCCTCCAAAGATTCTCTATTGGGTTATGGTCTGGAGACTGGCTAGGCCATGCCAGAACCTTGATATGCTTCTTACAGAGCCACTCCTTGGTTATCCTGGCTGTGTGCTTCGGGTCATTGTCATGTTGGAAGACCCAGCCTCGACCCATCTTCAATGCTCTAACTGAAGGGAGGTTGTTCCCCAACATCTCGCAATACATGACCCCGGTCATCCTCTCCTTAATACAGTGCAGTCGCCCTATCCCATGTGCAGAAAAACACCCCCAAAGCATGATGCTACCACCCCCATGCTTCACAGTGGGGATGGTGTTCTTGGGATGGTACTCATAATTCTTCTTCCTCCAAACACGGTTAGTGGAATTATGACCAAAAAGTTCTATTTTGGTCTCATCTGACCACATGACTTTCTCCCATGACTCCTCTGGATCATCCAAATGGTCAGTGGCAAACTTAAGACGGGCCTTGACATGTGCTGGTTTAAGCAGGGGAACCTTCTTAGTGTATTACCAACAGTAACCTTGGAAACAGTGGTCCCAGCTCTTTTCAGGTCATTGACCAGCTCCTCCAGTGTAGTTTTGGGATGATTTCTCACCTTTCTTAGGATCATTGAGACCCCACGAGGTGAGATCTTGCATGGAGCCCCAGTCCAAGGGAGATTAACAGTCATGTTTAGCTTCTTCCATTTTCTAATGATTGCTCCAAAAGTGGACCTTTTTTCACCAAGCTGCTTGGCAATTTTGCCGTAGCCCTTTCCAGCCTTGTGGAGGTGTACAATTTTGTCTCTAGTGTCTTTGGACAGCTCTTTGGTCTTGGCCATGTTAGTAGTTGGATTCTTACTGATTGTAGTGGGTGGACAGGTGTCTTTATGCAGCTAATGACCTCAAACAGGTGCATCTAATTTAGGATAACAAATGGAGTGGAGGTGGACATTTTGAAGGCAAACTAACAGGTCTTTGAGGGTCAGAATTCTAGCTGATAGACAGGTGTTCAAATACTTATTTGCAGCTGTATCATACAAATAAATAGTTAAAAGATTATACATTGTGATTTCTGGATTTTTTTGTTTTAGATGACTTTTGGGCTAACCTATATAAATATTATTATAATAATGGTTGAATTAAATCACTAAATGCATGTAGGTATGTGGGTTTGAGTAAGTGTCCAATCACAGTGAGCAAACTGAGTGATTGACATGTCTGTTTAAGCCAATCAGGCGTAGTTACAAATAATAGCACAGCCTACCTGTCTGAGCTAAAAATAGAGTTACGGGAGAGAGACCAGTATGGAGGACCATGTCTTTCATATTTAAAAATAAATACAGAAATAAATAAATGCTCAATAAATAAATAAGCACACAATTAATTGCCCCAAAAAATACAATGAAGAAATAAATGTAGGTAGAAATTAAATTATACAGTGAGACATAAATGTATATATCTCTTTTAATTAGCTTCTTTATTTATTCACCTTTGTAATAATTACCTTATTTATTTATTGTCCGTTATAATCTTCAACTTTATTTATTCCTTACTTATTTTTTAAATGTATTTATTTCTGTGTGTGTTTAATTTTTTTGTCTGTTTTATTCTTCCGTTGCATTTTCTACCCTATTTATTTTCACCCCTGGTATTTATTTCTGCCTGTCACTTTTACATTTCTGCCTGTCACTTTTACATTTCTACATGCATTTCTGCCTCATTATGCAAATGAGGAGGGGCTGGTCTTAAGGGGTTAACTTCTGCCCATTGGTTGGTTAGCATTTTACTCCCTCGGTCGAATTTACATGCCACCAGCCACAGACACAACACAGATGGCTAGCTACGGTGAAGTTGTCAGTGAGCTCAGGCATTTAGCAACTGTTTTTGAAAACAATGCTAACGTTATAAGTATTGACTTTATAATTTTTCGTTTAGGCGCTCTGACAGAACGTGTGTTTCAGTCAGCGGTGTCGTGCCAATGTACTCGTGTATCCCCTGGCCGCGGGAGCGCGCATGCACACAGAGCGGAGCTTCTGCTGCCCTTGCCGAATTGTTTAACTGCTGCACTTTGAATTAAACGGAACAAACAGCGGCGTGGAAGACTCGGCAGGGTTACCATAGTAACATGGGTCTCAGTTAACTACATAAATACGTGTATTTGTCTGTTACATTAAGGCGGCGTGTCAAATGTTTATAGCGTGGTTTAATATCGAGTGATAGGCGTATCCTCCCTGTCCCTGTCTACCATATGAGTTACATAGGAGGTACTCAAATATCAGGCCGTTTTTCACCTGATATTTGGGTATCCCCTATGTAACTTTTGATAAACAACAAAACCTCTCCAAATTGTGTCAGGTTGTTTATTGTGACCTATTAAACACACAAAATAACACCCATGATGACAGGACAGACCCTTTGCATGTTAGGGATGGGATACATAAAATATCAGGTGAAAAATGATATTGATATTGATATTGATGATAGTCCTTCATGCAGTGCCATCACATAGGTTACACACACACACACACCGCCGTGAGAAATACTAATCAACCTGTTCGCCGTTAGAGCGGCGCACAACTTAGGACTTCTCCATCCTGAGGCGTCTCCGTTGGATTTATTCTAAACATCCACCTGCTAAATTTCATCGGGTTTTTGTAGTGCAACCTTCTTTGAACGAACTGCGGCTGTTATCATTCTGTCTCTTCTGATGTGCGACAGGAAGCCAGAGAGAGGAGGGATTTGGACACAGACAACCCACTCCCGGGCCGCTTCTAGCAAGGGAAACCCCCCCACGCGTTGCGCGCCTGGATCGCCAGTAGAAATTCGCGTCGCGGAGTGCGTGTGCATGCGTCAGGCACTAAATGTGTGTGTTCGTGCACGGCAAAGCCCCGGGCTCCGTCCTCAACAGTTGCTACCGGAGCGACGGAGAGGAGAGGTGGAGAGCGAGAGATAAGAGACTGAGGACAGACGGACGCGGGTCTGTCCTGTCATCATGGGTGTTATTTTGTGTGTTTAATAGGTCACAATAAACAACCTGACACAATTTGGAGAGGTTTGCTGTTGTTTATCAAAAGTTACATAGGGGATACCCAAATATCAGGTGAAAAAAACGGCCTGATATTTGAGTACCTCCTCTGTAACTCATATGGTAGACAGGGACAGGGAGGATACGCCTATCACTCGATATTAAACCACGCTATAAACATTTGACACGTCGCCTTAATGTAACAGACAAATACACGTATTTATGTAGTTAACTGAGACCCATGTTACTATGGTAACCCTGCCGAGTCTTCCACGTCGCTGTTTGTTCCGTTTAATTCAAAGTGCAGCAGTTAAACAATTCGAAGGGCAGCAGAAGCTCCGCTCTGTGTGCATGCGCGCTCCCGCGGCCAGGGGATACACGAGTACATTGGCACGACACCGCTGACTGAAACACACGTTCTGTCAGAGCGTCTAAACGAAAAATTATAAAGTCAATACTTATAACGTTAGCATTGTTTTCAAAAACAGTTGCTAAATGCCTGAGCTCACTGACAACTTCACCGTAGCTAGCCATCTGTGTTGTGTCTGTGGCCGGTGGCATGTAGATTCGACCGAGGGAGTAAAATGCTAACCAACCAATGGGCAGAAGTTAACCCCTTAAGACCAGCCCCTCCTCATTTGCATAATGAGGCAGAAATGCATGAAGAAATGTAAAAGTGACAGGCAGAAATGTAAAAGTGACAGGCAGAAATAAATACCAGGGGTGAAAATAAATAGGGTAGAAAATGCAACGGAAGAATAAAACAGACAAAAAAATTAAACACACAAAGAAATTAAATACATTTAAAAAATAAGTAAGGAATAAATAAAGTTGAAGATTATAACGGACAATAAATAAATAAGGTAATTATTACAAAGGTGAATAAATAAAGAAGCTAATTAAAAGAGATATATACATTTA
Source organism: Etheostoma perlongum (assembly GCA_026937815.1). Lineage (NCBI taxonomy): Eukaryota > Metazoa > Chordata > Actinopteri > Perciformes > Percidae > Etheostoma > Etheostoma perlongum. The sequence continues at coordinate 8,762,806 of CM049378.1, read as the reverse complement.
TGTCTCACTGTATAATTTAATTTCTACCTACATTTATTTCTTCATTGTATTTTTTGGGGCAATTAATTGTGTGCTTATTTATTTATTGAGCATTTATTTATTTCTGTATTTATTTTTAAATATGAAAGACATGGTCCTCCATAAGACCAGCACGACGATAGAAAAACAGGAGTTCACGGAGAAATCCTGCCGTTGTTGTCAAAAGCTTGAGAAGTAAAGTATATTAGTGTGAGATGTCACGGACATAGTTGACGGTTCTATAGTTGACGGGTCATTGCATCCGCGCGGGGCCTCAGTGGAACTTGACTGCCTCGTTATCAAACCTGTTGGCCGCTGGAATTGCGCCAGGTGTTTCCTCCGTGTTATCTATCTTCAACTAGTTCGACAAGTAAGTTGTGGAGATCTCGTGGTTGTGCTGGGTACCGCCATTTTGGGTGTGTTCAGGCTGCTACACGGAATCGGTCAGGTTTTTTTGGGTGTGTGTATTCTGTTCCTTTCTGGTGAAGTTTCTTCACCCAGGATTGATGGCGAGCCTTCCCCCCAGGAGTCTGGAAGAAATTTGAGTTTGTTCATGTACACTGCATCCACTGGTGCGGTAGGACAGTTTTTGCACACATTCATTTCTGTACACCTGGACTGAAACATACACTGGTTTTACCAGCTCAATTATCTTGAGACTTTACTGTATTAGGTTATACAGGGGTATATGATTTTGATTTCAATGAATGTTTGTATTTTTTTTGTTTTTTATTTTATTAACTTGAACATTGAACTGTAAACCTGAAGTGTAGTGTGACACAGGTTAGAAAGGTGCACTAAAAGAACTAGAACTAGATAAAAAACAAGAACTTTTATTTGCTGAAATTGTAAATTTTGGTATTCAAGCTGTTGTCCTTGTTAAATTACCTGTTTGTGTATGTGGATCCATTTACCATTCTTTATATAAAAAAAGCCGGCATTGTTAAACTTCAAAGTGTTGTTGTTTGAGTATCTCTGTGCTCCAGTAGTCAAACCTAAAATTCTTCTGGGCCCATAGTCATAGCAAGTGAGTAATTGTTACACATGCACCTACGATGACAATTTCAGACCCCTCCATGATTTCTAAGTGGGAGAACTTGCAAAATAGCAGGTTGTTCAAATACTTATTTTCCTCACTGTATTTAAATATTGTTCTGTTGAATTGTACTGTGTACTATCATTCTCCATTCACTTTGCATTGCGTGAAGGGGCCTCCTGGTCAATTCTGTCTGCTAGAAAACAACAGGAAAATACCTTAAAGCTGCTGTGTAATTCTTTTTTTTTTTTTTTTTTTTTTTTTAAGATGCTGAACCAAAAACCTGACCCTTTAACCCTCATGTTGTCTTCGGGTCAAATTGACGTTTTCCTCTATCAATGTTCTTTTTAATTACCCAAAATAACATGATTGATCCCAATGCTCTTTGGCAAGTACAAATCTTTACTTTCATTTATTTTGGGGTGTCTTATTCAATTTTATAGCATTTGAAAAACAAAGTGGTTTTGAAATAGTATTGATTAAAAGTTGACATATTCCAGTCTGATTATCCATCAACATACATTCATTTAATTTTAGTCAAAATAATTCCTAATTTCTACTTTTACTTCTAACTCAAACATTAGGTATAATTTCCTAAACTGTAAAACTAAAGTCATTAAGTTAGTGTTACGTAGTGTTGAAAAAGTCAAAAGTGACAAACATGGACGGAAAAAAAGCGTCAAAAGTATTGAAAATGGGACAAACGTTTAAAAAAAAAAAAAGAAGGTAAAAACATCATAAAAAGCGTAAACAAAACTGTGGATTTTCAATTTTGACAGGAAGAGAACACAAGGGTTAAGACAGGGGTGCTCAATTTTCCCAAGGGGCCACATTAGAAACAGGGACTGTTGTGGAGGGCCAGTAATCTCGCGAGAGCATAATATTAATTTGCTCAGCGAGTTACTCTGGCATCGAGTAATGCTGCTCATTAACTATACCCTTGTAGCCGAGCTGCACCAATCACATCACAGAGGCGAGCTAAACAGATGAACAGTTAAATCTATCAGTTATAAATAAGTGTATGGGCATCTGGATACGTCACGCTATCTGCTGTTGTGATTGGTCATAGTGTTATCCAATTGCGTGCAGTGTGATTTTTAAATTCACGCTTGGTGCCGCCCCTCGAGATGGGCGACTTTCATTATACAATGCCAGAACCTTAATCTTTCGGCTTTGGGTCTGGATTTACAGGCTAGAGGGCTGGACCAATAGGCTGAACTTAATTCTGCTCAATGTTAATTTTATCTCTTTATAAAAAGCAGTACATTTTAATGTCTTTGATAAGCTGCAAAATATGCATGTTTTGGGGTATTTTTCAAAGAACAGCATTCAGTTTCACTTTACAAAGTGCTATTACAATTTTGTTTTTCTAACTACAGAATTAGCTTCTTTTTGATGCTGACATAGTACAAAATGCCAACATTATGTCACTATTTTGCATTTCATGTGCAAATAGGCCCCTGCCTTGCAGTTTGGTGTTTAGTTCATTCATTAGTCACATCAACAGCAAATACAAGATAAGCCATCCAGTTTACATCTGAGAGCTCTGGGATGTCTCTGCCTTTCATATCACAAAACTCTCGAATCTCTCAGGTCCCATACTCTTTCAAACATCCTTGCCCAGGCTGAGCCACCTGACAGCTGTGTGGTAGCCTATGTCACCATGTTCAGTTTCATGCTCCTCCAAAAGTGATACAAACTGCCTGTGATTTAACCCTCCTGTTGTCCAAATTTGACCCCTTTTAAAAAATGTCTATATCTGAAATATAGGTTTCTTTTTAACCAAATTACCACAAAAAATGGATTGGATTCCATACAATGCTCTTTGCAAATACAATTGATCACTTTCATTGCTGATGAAACTCATCTGTACGTTCCTCTGAACTTAACTATTAGTCCAAAAAATTCATAATTTCTTCTTTTTTAACTCATCGATTAGGTATAATTTTTTATAAATGAGGGTTATTGACCATTAATTCCAAAAAGTAGTGTAAAACTAGTGGTAGTAAGGTGGTGTTGGTGAAAAGGGCTGAAAATGTCAACTTGTCAGTTTTTGACTTGGGAGGACAACCCAAGGGTTCTCTTGCCCTGATGAAGTTAACTGTTTTAGTTACTACATCAATAACATGGTTCAGTTTTAGCACTGACTTAGACAACACCTGCTGATGTATAATGCAGTGCAAACATACCAATTTCAGTTCTGAGTTCACTTCAGTCACTTTATCTTGCATCCGCTTCAAAAGTCCGACATTTTTTCCTGTCAGATTTGGGCAACCATCGGTTATAACACCAGTTTGTTCCATTTAAGTCCCATTTTGTCAAAACGTGCATTTACCTCAGTAAACATATCACTCCCCGTCGTCGTCCCTTTCATTGACCGCATTGCTGCCAGATCCTCCGTTATCTCAAAGTCTTTCATTATCCAATGTACAAACATTGGTGTATTGAAATAAATTTAGGCGGATCGGGGGTTGGTCGGCACTCAGGAAATGATCACACTGGACTCAGGTTAGAATGATACAATAATGGCGTTTATTGCCAATCTCAACCCACAATCCCTCACACTTGGTTACACATAATCAAACAGAAAACGAAGCTTACCGTCGCCAATGGGTGGAGAGCCAACACCCCGGTAGATCCCCTGTGCAACCATCTGGGCGTTCCGTACGCAACCCACAGTAGACTCTACCGGAGCGCAGGGACCCCCTGCTCTTTATAATCTTACCAAGGGCAGACTGCGTGTGAGTCTGACGGGCCAGATCAGGCCCACAGGCAGCCCCCCTTTCCCACACAGGCAGCCACCTTTTCCCACACTAGAGCACTGGCACACCGCAAGCCCCAAAAAAAAATAGTAAAGCAGTCTCTCGTTATACAGACTGCACTTTGGTCAAGGCGACCCAGGAAAGCATTTTGACTAGATAAGCACCCCCAGATCGACACCCACACAGTCCTTATTTTGAGAATTGGTCAGAGCAACACCAAACAGTGATGATTTACTATCACATTCCACTCTTGATGCTCTTCATCAATTCACAAAATTTTCCCATGTTAACATTTCAAACCAATCTGGAAAAGGAGGATTATTAAGCACATCATGAATTACCAATTATATAGTTCCTGCAAAGTTAAATCTATCTCTCGAAATTGTTGCCACGGTTCCAATTGCACCTCCAACTCTCGTCGTCCAAAAGCTCCAGGATAATACTTCAACCAAACCCTCATCTCATACATTGAAAGATTACCCATTCCACCTCCTTACGAGTGCGTCGTACATAATAACATGTGGCAAAATTACATAGAGTCAAAACACATATGGCTATTATAAGCAGTAATAAAGGTGGCACTAATGTTGATTTAGCGGTTACAGACATTCCTGAAAATATATCCCACCAATGATGGGCTGAATTCTGTCTAACAATTTGTGCTGTGTGCACAACTTCATCCTTTGCAATCAATGTGGATATCATCAGACTTGTGATGTTTGACCTATGTGACCTCACTAACCTTTGTATCTCCGTGGATCGCTCCAGTGCGCCTCTGAAACGATCCAGGGAAATCTTCCATGGCAGATGGAGAATATCCCACTGCGCACGGGTAAAATGGTGAGAGATTGAATAATTTGTCAAACGATAGGTCATGTTTCTCCAAGTCCAAATATACACATCTTTTACACACCCCGTGAACGGTACTGCAGGCACTTGTGAATGATTAGACATAGTAGCTACACACAATGTTTGTGGTCCAACTTGCCATAATCTGTCTGTGGGAACTTCCCGTGTCCAGTCACATAATGCAACCTCTGAGGCAGTTAAGCACGGATTGTGATATCCTGTTTGTAATCTACAAGCCATTCCTTTATCAGTGTCATCACAGAACTTAGCATCATAAGTTAGATTTGTTCGTGGATCTAACCACTCTCCATCCATATGTAAATACCAAAACCCTTGAGTAGTGATGACAGGTAGAACCTGATATAAACACACTACCATAGACGAGTTTACAATAAATTCTGTCCATGAGCCTTTACACATAGTCCCATTACATTGTGTTTTGTGACCAGCAAGCTTTATCCATTTATCATTTGTCATATTCCAGATTCGCCGCCACTCAGCGGGATTTTCACTTGTCAAGATTCGCTCGAATCGCTCTTGTTGTAATTTAGCGTGAATCATTTGCATATTACAAACTGTCCAATTCAGAGTTTTAGTCACATTCGTTAATACCTCTCCAGTAGCGTTGGTTACATCAGTTTGCCAACGTAAAGCTTGCGCCCACAAATCACTGTTTTCCTTTTGACCTACTATAGATGTTGGTAACCAATGTCCTAGTCGTAACAACCCATTTGATGACGCTTGACCTGTGTTAGCTAGCATAGAACGTGTAGCCTCATTATCAGCAGTGTTAGATTCCAAACAACGTTCCGTCCCCCCCCAATACAGTGTCATACCATGCTCTCCTTCGTCTGCTGCATGATGGTAGGGATGGAAACTTCACCTGAAAGTACACAGTTCGTTTTCTCAAAGCTATTGCCATTGGTTGACAAGTGTCTACTATAGGTACAACATTAGTAGATTCTGTTTTAACAGTATTGGGCAGAACCCACATCACATATCCAAACTGTTTTCGTCCATTTATTGTAGTGGAATTAGATATCCATAGCTCATGCGATGTTATATTGTGGGTATCCAATGTCCTTTGTGTGCCGTTATAAGCTGAATCACATGTCCTATTTCTCCACAAGCACATACTCACGTTTGATATGATGGTGATATTACTTCCAGTTAGTAATACAGGAACAGTGAGACCTTTATGACAGTTCAGACATTTCCACATTTCACCATTTACAGTTATGTTTACCACAGAGCAACGATGATTAGCTGGACACGTGTATCCATCCTGGGTTCTATTTGTCGTGTCGTTTTTCCATGCTATGTTGACGGGACCAGTCACTTCCATCAGCCGTTGTCCCTCCGTCATCCGTAACAATTGGTCTCCATGGCACAGAGAACAAGGCACATGATGACCAAACAGTCGACATCTCCAAGTCCGGATCTCCCATTGCGGTGGCCCATGGTGTCGTCTGGCACCACCCTCTCCGGCCTCTATGGGTCGTCATCCAACCAACCACTCTAGGATCTGGACTCCAGACATGATTCTGCACACAGCATTAACAACTGATATAGAATGACACTGATTAGTTTTCCCTGTTATAACAATGAGTAACAGGAACATTCACCAATTCTTCTTCTCCTGTATATAACACACTTACAGTTAAATCATTTCCTTGTGCTATTATCTCAGCAGGCCTTGGGGGACCATTTGCCTGTTTCACCCATACTTTTGCCCCTGGTATTGTTTTGTCTGTCGACCCAAAAAACCTTGCTCCCCTGCTGGTCAATAACACTGGTTTACTTATCTCCTGTACTGGGGTAAGAATACACGGTTTAGCCACTAGCTGGGCTATTTCTGGCCCTTCTCTAGGACTAGTGGTTGGTCTGACATCAACCTGCAACCTTCCCCAATTTCTCCTTGATAGTCTGCATCTATTACCCCGGCCTGGATGGTTATCCCTTTAAGGGAGAGACCACTACGGGGTAAGATATGTCCATAGGTGTTAGGGGGACACTGCAACCCTAAACCCTTCTTTACAATAGTCATTGTGTCAGGGACCAAAGTCACTGTTTCTATAGTTTTCAAATCTACTCCTGCTGCACCCGGAGTGGCCCTGACTGGAATTTCAGCCTGATCGTTTATTTTCCACATTTTAATGGTTCCCTCTACACTTCTAGCTTCATGTTGTGCTACCATCCTCATCAGGGGCGTTACTTCACTCCCCAGTGGCTTATTGTTGGTCTGATTCAACGCCACCTGCAAATGTTTCAATTTTCCTTTGAGTCGCTCAATAAGCCCTGCAGCCTGAGGGTGGTAGGGAACACGAAAAATCCAATGTACATTATGATCTTTTGCCCACTCTTTTACCTCGTGTCCAGTAAAATGAGTACCATTATCTGTTTGAACTTCCAATGGGGTTCCATAGTACTGCTGAATTAGGGCTAAACAACTCAGGGTGCTATTTTGCGTTGCTAGTTTACACGGGTAACAAACCATTACTCCTGAATAAGTGTTTACAGCGGTACACACAAATTGCTTGTTCTGTGATATTGGCATTGGGCCAATAAAATCCATCTGCCATACCTGTCCAGGCTTCTTCCCCTTGTTAAGATGTCCCTGCGCATACTGAGGAACTCCCTTAAATACTCCTTAATAGTAGCAGTTATCTCTTCCTGTCCTCCAGGAATGCGGTACTGTTTCATGCTCACCACCTTTGTGGGAGTAGGTAAGGGAAACGGCTTCATTTTTACTTTCCCCACTAGGATGGCCCTGATTCGTTTTACACCAAAGGTAAATTGTCCGCTAGTTAGGTATAATGTCATTCCTGCTAGAATATCCATGCCAATTATCCACTCCCTAATATGAGTCACCACAACATTGTATTTTCGTATGGGCATTGTTCCAATTTTTAAGGGCAGCATAACTGATTTTCCATGAGTCACTCCCCCTCCCAATCCAGTTAAGGGGACATCTTTACCTTTTAATTTTTCAGGATTACCATGTACTATGGAGGCCTCTGCCCCCGTATCGACCAGAGCAAATACCTTTTGAACTGATGTATGCTGTGACCTGTTGTGTGTCAGTCAATATTATATTACATGCCTAGCAAACTGCCTCCTATAACTCTTGGAATCTTGTTGACCAAGGTTAGCTAGCTCGAGATTTGAATCATAAGCACAGACTGACACGGACCTCTCCACATGTTCCCACTGCAGTCCGGCATTTTAAACTATTTCAACAATGTTTTTACAAACCTAGCGTAATTGTAACGTAATTGTACCTTAATCAAAAAACAAATTCATATCTACACATACACAACCTCAGGTTTCCTCTGAATGTTCAGTTGTCTGTCTGTATTTGTGACCATGTTGCTCATGCTCCCTCCATGACTAAGCACCCCAAACTTTTTGACTTGTTAAAAAAAAACATACTGGAAATATTCCCATAACAGTGGCAATCCATGTACTCTGGCTCATTCTTCTTGAGCAATTTCAAATATGTATATATATATATATGCATACACACATCTCCATATATATCTATACATACACATACACACGTACATGCACATACCCTTTTTTACTCATTTTTTCTTAAATCTTTTGGAATTGGTACCAACCAACTGTTCTATATTCTTCCATTACTTTTTCCTTTTTTCTTTCTCTAGCTCTCTGACTCATTGTTTTTTTTTTCTTCTCTTTTACCAATAAGTCCATCTGTAATCTATAGGGATCTGGTCCCAACTCAGTAATCAATGTATGTAATTCGGCAGACACCCTCATATAATGGTGATTGTAATCATGTATACATGCCTTACTCCTCATAGAACTTGCTAAGAAATTTTAACACTACTCATGTTTCAAGAGGTTCTGCGTTCAGAAATTTTAACACATTACCTCCTCCATGTGTGTAGTCTGTCTCTCAGACAAAATACACACTACTTCTCACCAAACCCACTGTTTGGCTACTCTTTACTTTTCAACAACACGTAGCATTAATAACCCCACTGGATCACTCCAATTTTTATCAGTCAGACCATGAAAACATCATTGCCTTAATTTAGATTTCACCAATGTGCAGATTCGATTCACAACAGGTTCTGCTCACCTTTATTTAAGGGCGCCCCAGGCTCCGTTGTTTCCTGTTCTGACTGTTCCCATCCAATTTTTCAATCAATACATCCCAATGTTCAATCCAATTTTTAGTGAATCCCCCATTTTCAGATGTGATTTATGCTTGGTTTTCGTTATATTCCAAATAAAAAGGCGCAAACAGAGAACAAGGAAAAAAAATTGTCTCTGTAGTTTCCCTTATCTGTCTCTGTCTCTCTTTTGGCTGCCTGCTTCCTCCACATTCCTGCAGCAAACAACTCTCCCTGTAGCCTATCCCCCGTCCCATGACGCGGGGTCCCATCCATCATCTATGCCCCTGTCATTTTCTTTTTCTAATTTCTCTATTTGCTGTCGCTGTTTACATTCTAGCGACGTTGATAGATCTAGCGCTCCGATTCGTTCGGCAGCTAAAACCCATGCAATCTCGCCGGTCCCTTTCAGCGGCGCTTTTGGATTTACATCAACTAGTGAAACAATTCCCTGTATCACAGTGGGTGAAGCTGTAGTTACTGCACCCAATAAAGGACTCGGCGGTCCAATCAACTTATACAACACCGGACTCACTGGTCCCCACATCTGCCCCTGCCACACTGGGGGCAATCCTGGATACTCATCCTTCTCACCCTCTCTAGGTGGTTCTACACTTTGCTTTTTTCTCCTCAAAAAAAAGCCATTTCCTGTGTGTAGTCAACCCTCTGAATCCTGCCGACAACGCCAAAATTGTATTGAAATAAATTTAGGCGGATCGGGGGTTGGTCGGCACTCAGGAAATGATCACACTGGACTCAGGTTAGAATGATACAATAATGGCGTTTATTGCCAATCTCAACCCACAATCCCTCACACTTGGTTACACATAATCAAACAGAAAACGAAGCTTACCGTCGCCAATGGGTGGAGAGCCAACACCCCGGTAGATCCCCTGTGCAACCATCTGGGCGTTCCGTACGCAACCCACAGTAGACTCTACCGGAGCGCAGGGACCCCCTGCTCTTTATAATCTTACCAAGGGCAGACTGCGTGTGAGTCTGACGGGCCAGATCAGGCCCACAGGCAGCCCCCCTTTCCCACACAGGCAGCCACCTTTTCCCACACTAGAGCACTGGCACACCGCAAGCCCCAAAAAAAATAGTAAAGCAGTCTCTCGTTATACAGACTGCACTTTGGTCAAGGCGACCCAGGAAAGCATTTTGACTAGATAAGCACCCCCAGATCGACACCCACACAGTCCTTATTTTGAGAATTGGTCAGAGCAACACCAAACAGTGATGATTTACTATCACAATTGGTAACTGGGCTGTGTCGCGGACATCACAGCTTCTGTCAAGAGCCAAGGAGAAAAGTTCAACATTGTCTTCCTTGTTGTTTGCCTGGAAACTAGCACATTCTCAAACGCCTCTTTTTTTCTCTGGGCATATTAGCGCAGGAGAGTCCACCAAACACTCTTTATTAATTTCCTCTTCAGAAAATGGCGTGCTGTTTCTGGCGATCTTGTAGGAGATCACAAAGCTGGTCTTGACTGCTGCATCCCTGGATGTGCACCTCTTGGTAAAAAAGCCTTGTTGCCTTTGCAGTTAAACTAGTAGAGCTTCAGATGTCCGTTCCCCGCTCTGCATCAGTCAAGTTCTATTTCTCTGCATGTTTAGTATAGTTGTGGCGATTCAAATTATAATACTTTAAAACAGCAATCTCTTCTTTGTAAACTAAGCACACAACTTTACCTTTGACTTCAGTAAATAAATACTTAGATGTCCATGTTTGGGTAAAAACACGGCGCTCTGTATCAACCTTTTTTTCTTTCCCATAAGCTGACATTTTTGAGGGATAACGGTGCATTCGCATCCATCCTAACGTCTCATGAGCTCAGTTCGCTGCTCTCTGACACATTCTAGTTCTTCTTCTACTTTTTCTAATTTGTAATTGCGACTTGCAACCAGAGAAGAAGCTGCATACGTTTGCACAAAAAAAAGCAACAACAACAAACAGTTGCTTTCAAAATAAAGCAATGCAGTTTCCATGTATTAGTTATTTATGTGTGATTGCTATCTTCTCATTGACCTCACGCAGGCCGGTTAGGGCTGCCTAAAGGGCCGGATGTGGCCCATACAACATGCCAAGGGTTGTCATCTTTTGTGTGCTTTGGCCAAAGTTTGGTTGCTTCTGAGATGCGAGGACTAATATATGTGTGTGAAGAGGGTGTCAGGTAAAACATTAGCCAAATGGATGATTTAAATGGCAGTGACTCTTCATTGGTCACATTGTGCTACTGATGGGAAGAGGCAGAGGACACTGATAGATGTTGCACTTTCCCCTGCTTGTGGTCAAGGCTAAAACCTGGGGTGGGATTAGGCCTACTGGTTTCCTAGTAAGCAATTAAGGATTCACTTCTGTGGGGTAAGAACATCATATTAACCTTTTGATCCTTGACCTCTCTGCTGGAGAGGTTTGATGTCACATAACAGCTGAAAGGTGTAACCCTGCAGTCTCTGTTTCTAAGAGGACAGTTTATTTCAGTTCAGGAGGTCTATGTCTCTAAAACCCCTGTAGACAGCTTCTCCTAATCACCTGACGATGTGAACAATCCTACAAGATGCATACGTTTTGCTTTTGCTTTCATAAATGCAACATTTTCAATTTAGGATTGTCATTAAGGGGGTGGTTTGTGCTTTTAAAAGCAGTAGCCATTTCTCCTACCCATCTATGCAGTTGTAAAGAGACCTGTTGGACGAGACGTTTTTCATGTGGAGCAGCTAAAAATAGATGCGATGAATGTTGCTGCAACCATTGGCCCGGACAATCGCACACAAACACACATACACTGGCATGCTGGTACCATGAATAAACATGGATTTGTTGAGTCGTAGAACTGGCAGAAAGTAATGGTATATCATATGTTACTACTGGATATTTGTCGGTCATATTTATTTGGTTAACTTGATGACATTGATGCATATGTGTAGCCTATATTTTATGTTTTAAGTGTTCTACAACATCTCATGTAATGTACAGTACTTTATTTTCCATTTTGAAAAAGCATTTTTTTGGGGGGGATTTACACAAACATGCATGAAATGTGCAGAGATGTCAGAATGATAGGCCGAGTAGTTAGAGGTTCAGTGTCTTGCTCAAAGGCACCTCGGCAGTGCCCAGGAGGGGAACTGGCACCTCTCCAGCGACCAGTCCACACACCAACCTACCTATGTACCTGGTCCGTCCTGGACTTGAAACGACTAGCCTCCAGTTCCCAGGCCAGTCTGCTGAGCTACTGGCGCTCCCACGTACTTTAATTAAATATCATAGTGATGCCAGTCTTAAGGAATGATCGCATGACATTCATCTCCTGTACACATTGTCTGTACATGGTGTGATGGATGATAGCATGAGCTTATAAGTTAAATATGTCATAGTTAAATATACATAGACCACAACACTAAGCTCAGTTTCAGTCAACTAGCATATTTAATCATTACTGTATGTCTTGTATGTTAGTGGCTGGATCTTCCATGCTCTCTGTGTCTCTCACACACACACACACACACACACACACACACACACAGCCTTAAGGTGTCTGCTGACAGCCAGCTGCTTCGTTTAAGATTACAGCCTGTCTACATTTCAAACATTACACACACAGAGCTCAGAACTTTGTCAGGACAGGTGAACTCAGTCAATGGTGTGGTTGTATGTAACAGATAGCGATGCACATGTTTACTGCAATGCCTAGAAGGATGTTATACAACAGCTACTGAACATTGTAATCTCTCTCTCTCTCGCTCTCTCTCTACCCTCCTGACCCGAGGGATTGCATAAGCAGCCATCTGAATATAGAATGGCAGACCGTAATGACTGTTGTACTTAAATCTAATTGGTTCAGAGACAATACATGAGCCCTATGACCCTGTTGCTTACATGTTTACCATTTATTGTTGATAGATTGTATTATCTTCCACACACAGACAAAAAAGTCAAAGTCATTTATAACCTCATTATACAAAAGTCACTTAAACAAAAGTATGAATTATTGGGTGAAAGTCAGTCCTATCGGGGATTCTTATCTGAGATTCTGTGCATGACTGATCGTTAGATTTTATTACGTAGATTGCAGTACATCAAGTCAAATTGTTAGATGTGATTATTTGTATCAGATACATGCGTCGATAAGCTGTCCTAGAAAATGAATGATATAGAGGAACTTCTTCATCAAACTGGTTCGGGGATGAGAAATAAAGCACAGTAGATCAGTGCTATCAGAACTGTCCGGTAAATGAACAGATGCAGAACACCCAGTTGGGGTAAACAAAATGCACTGATAGAAGTCTGTGTCATAGTTTGAGACAACAAAGGCAAATTGATTGCACAAATGTAGGATTTTCATGAGCACTCGGCTTTCCCTTTGCTGCTTTTAGGATTAAATTTAGCCAACAACCAACCACATATGGGGAAACTGTCAGCCTGCTCTATCAGCTTTGGTAGAAAATCAGCAATCAAACACAGGCCAAAGGTTATTCTAAAGCTCAATTTTGCTAGTGAAATAAAATTGGAAGCAGCAGGCTAATGACCCTTTGTCAACTATGGGCTTATGACCAGAGGAACTTTCCCCAGGGACTAGGAACCTTTTAGGTAACTCATTGGGTTTGAGCACAGGGACCAGGGGCCGAGGACATTTTCCTGGAGCATTTTACCCCCCAAAATGTACCTGCTTGGTTGGTAGTACTTTATGAAAGTACAGGCAGCAGAGTTTTTCTACTCCTTGGACCACCAGCCGCTCATGTTGCTTTTTCCTATTTCAGCGGGCAGATTTGCATAATCTTCACAGGTATGGTGAAAACCCAGATAACGGGCAGCAGGATCCTTTCAGTTCCTTGAAAAGTTGTTTCTTGGACGGAAAGTGGAACTCAATGCCAGCACCAATGTTGATAATTAATGCATTTTCTAGAAGATTTTACTCTTGACATGAAATGATGTTACCATATTGTTCACAAACACCTTATATTTCTCTTCTCACAGGCCATGGGAAGAACCACAAGGACGCAGCATCAGTGCGAGCCACACACCCAATCCCTGCTGCCTGTGGGATCTACTACTTTGAAGTTAAGATTGTCAGCAAAGGTCGAGACGGGTAAGGAGATTCTGGAAACATGTTTCATCATTTACATTTTTGGGCCTAAATGAAAATTACAGCTATTAGCAACTAACAAGAAGTCCTTATCAAAATACAATAATTGGACATGAGTCTAATTTATCTGAGTACCATAGCGTTGGCTCTAGGGACAGCAATCCCTGTGAAAATGGTACAGAAATTCAGAGTTTGCAGAGGATGAATGATAATGTCTTTGCTCATGGTTACCTAGCAGCACCACTTGCCCACAATTCTTAACCGGGTACTTCGAAAGCTTTTCTCACACTCTCTCGCACGCACGCACGCACACACACACCCAAAAATGCTAAATTGTACTGGAGAAGAGTTGTGCAATGTGTTTTAATTTTGATGGAGTTGCATTAAAGCTCACACTAGTCTGCACCTTGCAATGTGTTCGCTCTCAAAGTAAGAAATTGTAACCAATATGCCTAATACTAGTGCCAGTACCCTTAAAGTGATACCGATACATATAACGTAACATTTGGTGGCATCTCGGCACGCTAAGCTGTTAACTGCGTCAATTACACCATGCCCGACTTCAGCCCCCCACAGACTGTATGGGTTTTAGCTGCTGTCCCCTTAAATCGAAGACTACAGGTTGGTATTGCCTGCGAACACACCCTAACAAATAGTTTTTCCTAGATAGGAAAAGGATCAAATGCAGGTACCATTTCACTGACAAAGTTTTGATACTATTATGTTATGTTATTTCGGTTGATACCGATACCCAGCCCTAATGCTCTTGGTATGGATGTTAATGTGCGGACATGCTTAACATTAAACGCTAAATGGTATCATATTAGCAAGCTCACTTTGCATGTTAAGATACTAACATTTTGGTGCTATTGATTAGGGATGGGAATCACCGGACGCCTCCCGATACAATATCATCACGATACTTGTGCCACGATACAATATCATTGCGATTTTAAACATATTTATTACCTTTTTTCCAAGTTCAAATTTTTCCCCAATTTCAAATGATGTCCCCAAAAGGAAACCATGTGAACATTTGTTTTATCTAAAAAGATAAATGTATCTGTTTGTTCATATCACTTCAATTTTATTGCTGCAAAATGGGATTGTCAAACAGACAAACTGACCAACGCATACAGTATATAATAAAAAATTGATACTTGGCGCCTGTGTATTGACACAGTATTGCCACTGAAAATATCGCGATACTATGCTGTATCAATTTTTTCACCCACCCCTACTATCGTTGTGTGTGGCCTGATAGATTTTTACACACCTAGACTATTTATAGGTCCATTGGGGGGGGGAACGGTACACTTATTCACGGTTTGGTTTGCACCTCGGTTTTAATGATTATATTTTTCTCCATTTATTTATTTTAAAATGCAATCATTCAACAGTGGCCCATTGAATATAATTCGTACTGTAAAGACCTTTTTACGCCAGGTGCCTGGCGAAATAATCGCCTGCGGATATTTTGCATCAAAACTATTCATACCAGCAGCAATGCGAATTTGAGACCGTTGTTTAATAAAAGGTTTGAATATTCGTGTCAGCTTATCTTCCATGGCGGTGGTACAGTTCTTGAGGTTCTTCTGGAGATGCTGCTGAAGCAAAAGAGGAAGGGACGAGAGAGAGAGGAGAGTTAACGCTTAGCGGTGAAGATATCAAATGAATGTATAGTAGCTAGAGTCTGCGGTTTGGGCACAAATAAATGCTGCAGCTATTCAAGATCAACAGAAGTGTCCTGTCCTGTTTCCCCGGCTGCTGAGTGGAGTTACGGGGGTTAGTTTCGGAGACTCCAGCCCCTTGTGCTGTCCGACCACAGCCGGGACAATTTTGACAGTAATTGTTTGGGTCACAGTTTGTTCTAGACCGAGGAAGTCACATAACGAATGTCCTGTACTTAGCGGTTCGGGATACAGGTACCGTTACAGGCCTAGCAGTTTTTCTAGGAAGTGTAGTATACACTGTGAAATTGTCTGCACCAGTACATTTTAATTTCATGTGTGTAGTTCTATGGTTTTATTTTCCTCCATAATGTGTCAAACATTATTTTCTTTGCTCATCTTTGTTTCCTGTGGTTGTTTTGGTAAGGTCGGACATCCCTGGCTCACTGTGATGGCATATGAACTTGCTTCCGCAGCATTTCCTTCACCTTGAGTCTGCATAAAAACTGCAATCTTGATATCACTGTTCCAAGTGTATTGACAAATACAACAGTGCCTCCAAATATATCACTCACGACCTCATCAGTCTTGTTGCCAATATTTAGTTCTCCAAATGTTAGTGCCACGACAGAGAGAGTTGCATCAACAGTGGTAGACATTTAAACTCAACTGCTACAGTGCCTTGCGAAAGTATTCGGCCCCCTTGAACTTTTCAACCTTTTGACACATTTCAGGCTTCAAACATAACGATATAAATTTTTTATTTTTTGTGAAAAATCACCAACAAGTGGGACACAATTGTGAAGTGGAACGAAATCTATTGGATATTTTAAACTTTTTTAGCAAATAAAAAACTGAAAAGTGGTGCGTGCAAAATTATTCGGCCCCTTTACTTTCAGTGCAGCAAACTCACTCCAGAAGTTCAGCGAGGATCTCTGAATGGTCCAATGTTGTCCTAAATGATTGATGGTGATAAATAGAATCCACCTGTGTGTGTGTGTGTGATCAAGTCTCTGTATAAATGCACCTGCTCTGTGATAGTCTCAGGGTTCTGTTGAAAGCGCAGAGAGCATCATGAAGACCAAGGAACACACCAGGCAGGTCCGTAATACTGTTGTGGAAAAGTTTAAAGCCGGATTTGGATACAAAAAGATTTCCCAAGCTTTAAACATCCCAAGGAGCACTGTGCAAGCGATCATTTTGAAATGGAAGGAGTATCAGACCACTGCAAATCTACCAAGACCTGGCCGTCCCTCTAAACTTTCAGCTCAGACAAGGAGAAGACTGATCAGAGATGCAGCCAAGAGGCCCATGATCACTCTGGATGAACTGCAGAGAACTACAGCTGAGGTGGGAGAGTCTGTCCATAGGACAACAATCAGTCGTACACTGCACAAATCTGGCCTTTATGGAAGAGTGGCAAGAAGAAAGCCATTTCTCAAAGATATCCATAAAAAGTCGTGTCTAAAGTTTGCCACAAGCCACCTGGGAGACACACCAAACATGTGGAAGAAGGTGCTCTGGTCAGATGAAACCAAAATCGAACTTTTTGCCCACAATGCAAAACGATATGTTTGGTGTAAAAGCAACACAGCTCATCACCCTCAACACACCATCCCCACTGTCAAACATGGTGGTGGCAGCATCATGGTTTGGGCCTGCTTTTCTTCAGCAGGGACAGGGAAGATGGTTAAAATTGAGGGGAAAGATGGATGCAGCCAAATACAGGACCATTCTGGATGAAAACCTGTTGGAGTCTGCAAAAGACCTCAAACTGGGACGGAGATTTATCTTCCAACAAGACAATGATCCCAAACATACAGCAAAATCTACAAGGGAATGGTTCATAAATAAACGTATCCAGATGTTAGAATGGCCAAGTCAAAGTCCAGACCTGAATCCAATCGAGAATCTGTGGAAAGAGCTGAAAACTGCTGTTCACAAACGCTCTCCATCCAACCTCACTGAGCTCGAGCTGTTTTGCAAGGAAGAATGGGCAAGAATGTCAGTCTCTCGATGTGCAAAACTGATAGAGACATACCCCAAGCGACTTGCAGCTGTAATCGCAGCAAAAGGTGGCTCTACAAAGTATTAACGCAAGGGGGCCCAATAATTTTGCACGCACCACTTTTCAGTTTTTTATTTGCTAAAAAAGTTTAAAATATCCAATAGATTTTGTTCCACTTCACAATTGTGTCCCACTTGTTGGTGATTCTTCACAAAAAATAAAATTTTTATATCTTTATGTTTGAAGCCTGAAATGTGTCAAAAGGTTGAAAAGTTCAAGGGGGCCGAATACTTTCGCAAGGCACTGTATGTCAGTGTAAATAGAGATGTTACAACCCAAAAAGGGGTTAAGCAACACACCATGTCTCATCAAATATGAGGGGCAAACCCCAGCTTTTGAAGTTTTATGTTGCTGGAAAATCAAAAGATGCTTCCTAACTGCACCAGAGTTATTTCCACATTTGGCCCAGGTAGTTCTAGAAGCAGGAATGGGGCATTGTAAATGTACATCAACAAAGAACATCAAACAAAGATGCAATGTAGAGTAGACTTTTCCACCATGTTTTAGTGGTTCAAGGTGATACATTTTTTTTAAATACTATCAGAGCCTATAAAGCCTTTTATTTTTCAAGCTCTACAGGCAGCACAAAAATGTGCTTCACATATGGTCTCTCAGGATATGTTGACCAGAGTACACTCATGATTACGCCAATCCAGTTTGCTCCAAGATAGCAGCCAGAATAGGTGACATCATGCACTGTTCCTGAAGTAAATAAATTAAAAACTTATTTCAAACTGAATTTTACAGCAAGCCACATTACTGGGGTTGTTGTGGTTGTTTATTAGTACCAGCAACTCTGCAATTACTTTGCCAGATGCTTAGATTCCTGGCTTTCAAAGCTCAAACCTTTGTGACCTGTACTCTGCATTGGACACTCTCCTCCATTCTCCGCAATAAAGGTCTCAGGTTTCATAATATACTGTTTAGTTACACTCCTCAGTTCCAGCTGAGCAGCTCTGCAAACAGAACAAAAACAGTGGTGTAAAAGACACACTAGAATGTGGCAGTGACTGTATGTGTAACTACTATGTTAGCTGTAAATAGGAAAGCCTTCTGAATCAACTTAGCTGCTTGATTTGAAACACCAGACAGCGGCAGTGTGGCGTGGTTGTCTGGTTCAATGGACTAGAAGAAGGACTTAACATCTTGAATTCATATTTGAGTTGCGACATGGAAAAATTACATATACCATATGATGCACTTCACAAAAAAGTGGCCATTCCTTTCTTTCTTCGTGTCTTTTGTTTCATAACGTTACAGTGCAGATAGAAGTGGTATATCAGAAGATACTTCAGTCTCTCAAAAGCATGGTCTAACTAAATGGGAAACCTCACTTTTTGTGTAAGGATATCTAATTATACTATTTAAAGCCACTAGCCATGCTAGTGGCTTTAAGAATGGCAAAGTCAGGGGGCGGGCTCTGCCCTGTGATTGGTTGTTGAACCTAAATGTACTGCTTTTTTCTAATTCAAGATGGCTGTGCACACACCCTACCCATAGCCGTCCCTGAAACTGGTGGCAGTGTGGCACATGGTATATTTTGGGTTGACACTTATTTTGACACAGTTTGTATTATTTTACTTTTAATGACAGTCTGGATTTAATTTATTTATATTTATTTCTTATGTGAGTACAAACATACAAGCAGCTGTCACATTTCCGTAGCAACTCCGCACATCCTGATTGGAGATTGTGTGATTTCCCAAACTGAATGAATACTGCACAATTAACCGCTTAAAAGATATCTCTGTCACTCCCCGATGTGAGTAGAGTGCAGATTTGAGTTGCGCATGCGTCACTCTGCAACAAGTAACATACAAAATGCTAACAAGAGAGTTCTGTAATGTCAATACAGTAAAATGGACCTACTTAACAAAGTTTGTTCACTGCTGGCTACAAGTTAGCAATCAAACAACAAAGGCTGTCACTTGAATGGCGTTTTGAGCTAACGATAACAATCCAACAATCATAGATAGCTAAAACGTTTTTGAAATGACTCCCATATTCTGGTATTGTTTGTAATGAGAAAAGTTGATTATTTCATGGATTTCACAAATTTCAGTATGACACGTTACGCCGTAAACCGTTGAAATTTGAGCATGCGCAACTCAAATCTGCACTCTACTTACATCGGGGAGTGACAACCTGCGGTAATTTTTCCATGGATAGATTTAGCTACTATATGTCCGTGAACTTCAAGCACCAGATCCAATTTTTGGTTCCTGTTTAGACAGTTGGTCAACTTAAGCTAACGTTAGCTATTTTTACATAGCGCTCTGTCAGTGACACAGCTGATGGGATCCAAACATTTTCAGTTAACTCCAGAGTGTTTTGACAAATACATTGTCCAATTCAATGAATCCCTTTATATAAATGTTAGGTGTTTTGATTCAACTCTGTTATGTTGACATGGAAACGGCAGGGTGATATTTTTAGTCACAGAGCAAGTGCAAATAGTGTGCTATCGTGCTAATTTGAGCACGTTCTAAATGTCTAGTTTGACAATAAGATTGTCTGGTCTGATCTACTTGTTGTACAGTATATTAACAATATTCCCAATTAATAATACAATAATAATCATTTATAAAAGAACATACACTGACCAAAATTATAAACTTAACACTTTTGTTTTTACCCCCATTTTTCATGAACTAAACTCAAACATCGAAGACTTTTTCTATGTACACAAAAGGCCTATTTCTCTCAAATATTTTTCAAAAACCTGTCTAAATCTGTGTTAGTGAGTACTTCTTTGCAGAGAAAATCCATCCACCTCACAGGTGTGGCATATCCAGACACTTATTAGACAGCATGGTTATTGTACAGGTGTGCATTACACTGGCCACAATAAAAGACCACTCTGAAATCTGTTATTTACTTCCAGTTGATTGATTTGACATCAGTGTCTTTTCCTCTCTTTTACATCCTAGTAATTGAGGATAAAGCATGAAACTTGTGATTAAGGCCATCCATTTGGCTTAGACAAGAAACAATTTATTGCTGGGATGATATCCATATTCACAAAGTGTGCTGAGGCTATGCCAAACCCATACACCTGACAATGTTGATGACTCGTTCACTTGATAAAAAAGTTGTTTTGCTGTGCTTTCGTAAGCTTGCATACATAAAAAGGATGCAGGCCAAGTGCTCATCCTTGTGTTACATAGATATGTTGTCACTGCTGACCCCTAAGCTTCATTCACTGTCACTTTTGGACAATGGAGGCAGCTCACTCTGCCATAACTAATGAGCTCAAACACAATAGGTTTAAAGTAACTTTTGCCTGACACAAACATTTTTTTTTACCTTAGAAAACGCTTAAAAATTGATACTCTGGGGTGATTATAGCTATGGTGAAATGTGGGTGCATGCTATAATGCGTGAAACCTACTACAGTTTGACATCTTCTTCTCTTGTTGCAGGTACATGGGCATTGGCCTGTCTGCCCAGGGAGTCAACATGAACAGATTGCCTGGTGAGTAATGTGTGAAAGATGTCACCATGACATTAACATTATGGAGTTGGATGATGGACCGATAGATTGTTAGATCTGTCAATGCTTAAAATAAGGATACAATGGATACAAGGATAAGGATAATAAGGACACAGGTTACAATGGGCAGGTGGATATCAGAGTGAATTAAAGCATGCTTGAACAACAGGACAGAGTCTGTGTTTGGAGCACATTGGGCCACACATGGGGTCAAAAAAGGACTCCCAAAAGGGTTGATTATATTTAATACTGTTTATTGATCCCAGTGGGAAATTACAATTTACACTCTGTTATCTTAGTAATCACTACACAAAGGCCTGAAATACACATACATGCTCAGGACCTATTCATGATAGTATGATGAGATGTCAAAGTGAGTGGGCTGCCAGTGCTGGGCCTGAGCAGTAGCGGGGGGGCTTGCTCAAGAGCACCTGGCAGTGCCCAGGAGGTAAAGGGGCATCTTTTCAGCTAGCAATCCACACTCCATACTTTGGTCTGTATGGGGACTTGAACCAGTGACCCTCCGGTTCCCAACCCAACTCCCTACGGACTGAACTACTGCCACCCCAATGAGCACTTGGGGGGAGTGGGGAGAGATGCTGTGGATGGAAACTATTTATACACTTGTTGAGGTACTGTAAATATAGATGAAAGGAATGAAGAAGTGCCAAGAAATGGGTTTTGTAAATAAGTGAAAGAAGAAACATTTATGAGATTTGGGGATGAAAGTGGGAGGAGAGGAGGACATGTGTCATTGCTAGAGTAATTGGATGTGGCATGTGGGTTGAGTCTGAACAGTCTGACAGCTGCAGAAAGAACATGCCAGGACATGTCACTGGACAGTGTATGGATCAGTGACAGATGATGTTGACTTGGGCTTGCAGTCTGACCTTAGTCTAATCTGACCTAAACAAACACTACTTCTCGCTTTGTAATGGTGGACTACTCAGTATTTTTCATAAAAATAATTTTGTGCCTTAGCCAACACCAAACTATATGGATTTATTACATGGCTTGTTTGAACTCTATAGCATTCTGCTGTCTGCTAATTCTTGATAACAGACCACTGCTAAGAATAACACACCGTTGCTATGCATAGCAGAGCGTTGCCATAGACGCAGTGTGGATCACTCTGAAGGGAAGCTATCAATCCACTGAAAGAAGTCCGGTTGATTTGTTGGGAAATGTTGAGTTTCTGTAAATAACATCACAGAGTACGGTCTAGACCTGCTCTTTTATGAAAAGCACTGTGAGATAACTGTTTTGGCGCTATATAAATAAAATTGAATTGAACTTAATTGCATTTTTCACCTGTGGCCAAAAGTGGGGGAAAGTGGAGCAACTTCTCCAATACAGCCAATGACAGCTGATCTGGTGAACCCCTTCAGGCTGATTCAAGACTGTTCTGATCACCCTGTCGGGGGTGAATTGGCTAAATGACCGCCTCGCTCTACATTATATTTTACATACCATGCACTCTTATACAGGATATTTGCGTGAATGTGTTTCTTACATATTCAAGGGTGTCATCATCACAAGCAAAAGCAAGTGGTGCTTTCGCATTATTCTTTGTGCAGAAAACTAAAAAAAAGAAAACTATTTGTACTAAAAGTAAAAATAGTTTACTTTAGTAAAAGTAGAAGTAGCACAATGACAACCCTACTTAAGAAAAAGTACCAGATTTTAAATGTACTTTAAGTATTAAAAGTACTTTCATAACAATTTATTCTCTTAATATCTATATTCTAATCATTAAAAAAAGACAAAACAGTATAGGCTGTGGCATTTTAGTGAAGTTAGTTTTAGGTTAATGTAAGTGTGCTCATCTGTGGCCCAGTTTACATTCTGACTTCTGGTTATCTATCAGGGTGATCTGGCTCGACCAAAATTCTGATTGGTCAATTTTTTGCCGTGTTAATTTCATCAGGTGGACGCATAGACCATTACGGTCTATGGCAGAAAATCACTAATTGCTAATGGGGGGGTTTTCAGAGCACCCCTATTTCACAGGTAACAGGCTGTCTTCAGAACACCCCCCTTGTTTTCACCTTTTTTGGATTTAACCCAACCCACCGGAGACAGATTGAAGAAAGTACTAGAAAGCCTTCGTCTGATGATTTGCTGAATATTTATTTAATTGTGAGTGTTTAATTTACAGTCAGTCCTCCTCTACCATGTTGAAGACATCGGCAGTGTGGCAGCATTTTACAAAAATACATAACGGAAAAAAGTTGAATGCAAAGTTTGCAAGCAACAGTTTGCTGGACTACAAACATGGCGTATCACCTAAAAACGGTAAGCTAACTTGTCTACGTTAGGTTGCCCTGTCTGTTTTGAGTAGGCTATATGAACATATCAGAGTTGGCATATTTCATAGTCTAATAATCGTTTTATAACTACCGGCGCACCCACCCGCAACAACTGTAGCGTTCCCCAGACACACCCACACCACGCTGGATGTTAAGCCTCTATCATCCAAACGCTAAAATAATATCACGGAAGGAATTGTTGACTATATTGCTCAGGATATGAGGCCCATTGCTGTTGTGGAGGGCTGAGGTTTTAAGAACATGCAAAATGTGAGGGACTCAAAGAGAAAGTTTCAGAGTTAATACAACACAGCGAGGCACTGAGCGTGACCACAGATATGTTTAAATATACATTAAAGTGGACGTGCCTTTTGTGTTTAAGAGTAAAAGCTTTAAATTAGTAGTCTAATTCCGTGCGAGGACATGCACAGAGCGCTGATGCAGCGCAGTCAGAGCCGACAGAAGAGTGTCATTTCAGTGCAAAATAATTTGGTCAAACGATTTAATATACTGCAAATAGCCTACAAGGACAAGTACTGCAGGACAGTACAGTTCATTAATCAAGCATTTTTTGTGAAGCAGATGCTTCACATATGACCAAGCAGAGTATCGGGAACAGCATCAGTAACGGGTGCAGCGGTAGTACGGGTCTATAGCGGGAGGCTATAGAGGGTTTTGACGATGCATCATCAGATGGGAAGTCGCTATATTGGAGATACTCCACATCACCACAAAGCACAGGGATTGAAATAGATCCCGAATATCGTCAAGGAAAATGGTTATTGTTGCCGTGTTTTAGGTTGTACCTGTAGGTCAGACCGAGAAAAAACATTTGGAATATTATCGACTTCCAAAAGTTAAAACTCACTCAGGTAGTGTAGATAGCAAACTGGGCTCTTTGAAATGAAAAAAAAATGATTGAGTGTCACTTGGCTACACCTTGAGTATTGCAATGATGTCATACAGTTAAAGTTAGGTTGACTAAAGATGTTAATATTGCATTACTTACTTTACTTATGGTCGTTAATGACTTGGTACTGCGTCTCCCTCACTCATCCACACACCATCTGGTTAAAGGCCTCCAAACCTTTGTAGGACATAAGATCTGCAGCTGTGTTTGGGCTCGGTGAGAAAAGCAGGTAGTTGACTAGCTATATTGGGAAATGCAATGAAAGAAGAATCATACAGAAACGGGTCGTCATGGATCTAAGAAGAGGGGGCCAACTCGTAGGGATTGGCCCCGTCAATTAACTGTAGTCTCTCGAAATATGGCACCTTTTCTTGTGGTCCAAGTCCTTCCCTATATGCCTTTGCATCTTGGATGCTTTTCTGTTGTTTAGACATGGCTACATTCACTTAAAGTATCCAAAGTGCACAATACTCCACTGTACTCTGTTCAGTTGTTTACATCGAGTGCCTCCAATATGGCCGCGCGTCCAGGTCACTGCCCAGAACGCGACGTCAGTGAAAACCCTCTATTGAAGGGCAGGGCTTGGCGTGGCCATAGTGGGATTCGTAATATCGTAAGCGGTACCATGAGCAGGTCCTGAAGGATTCCCTGTGGACTGCAAACGTGTGAAAATGGTGTGAGTGTTAGTCGACTAAGCATTTCTTTAATCGAGGACAGCTCTACATTAGACCCTCCCAGCATGGTAAATGCCCACATTTTTCAAACTCACTGAGTCCACTGCTAGAATTAAAATTGAATTGAACTGAACAAAGGTGCTTTTTATAAAGATTTTAAAGAAAACAAGACTGGCAACAATCATCCAAGCCTTTGTCTACTACTGACACATTTATTTTGTGCTGGGCACTGACTATCTGTAAGTTATTTGACAAAAAATGGCAATGCAAACTGTCACATGATTGTGTCATTTATTGCTGTGAGTTGAAAACTGATTTGGAAAAAAAGTCTTTTACTTTTTCACTGTGAATATGTCTATTTATCTCTTTCCTGTGCAACCCCCATAAAAATACAATGACATCTGTGAATGGTTCAGCGATCTCTGATGACAAGGGAGGAAGCGTAGTAGCAGCCTAGAGCCTGAATAAAGCCCCTTGCCTCTCCCAACCAATCAGGCCACTCCTCTGCCCTGACCAACCACATTCTAGCTGGGGCCATTTGACCTGCTTATTGACTAGTCAAGATCTGTCCGGTGGCCGAGGTTTGTGGAATGCTGTGGACACCAGGGCAGCCAGTTCAGCAGACCCTAGAAACAAACACACACACACACACACACACACACACACACACACACACACACACACACACACACACACACACACACACACACACACACACACACACACACACGCCTGTTGATTGCCTTAACTTTAACTGACTCATTGTGTTTGTGTGCCAGTGTGTGTGTTTGTCCTGACCTCTGTGGATTTATCTGTGTGTCCTGGACTGACTGATTGAGTCTCTAAATGTGTACTTGTTTGTGTCCGTACTCACTCACCTGTGTGTGTGTGTGTGTGTGTGTGTGTGTGTGTTTGTGTGTTTGTGCACTTTTATGGCCATCTGCATGCACTGTATGTGTTGATGAACTCATGCTTTCATTTGTGTTCATATACTGTATATACTGTATATGCAGGGTGCAATTTCACGGGGGGGATGCGTGGGATTTCCCCCTTTCTGATCTACATATCCCCGCCTCTGTTGAATTTGTGATCAATGTTACTTTACCAATAGACCATAAAAAGAAGTATTTCAAACTAAGTAAAGTGCTGTAACATGAACAGTCGATACTGTGATAGAACAATAAAATCTGAGCAGCAGTTGCTGATTGTATTTAGCTGGTACAGAGCTCTGGGACGCCGGCTACCTACTGTGAGTCGGCTACAGGCACCGCCAGATGACGGTCCTTTCAGGGGTCATGGTAGTTGAGTTAAGCCAGAAAAAGTGAGCATCATGCAGCAATGACAGTTATGTTTAGCCACCAAAACAACTTGAGGAACAAACAAGCCTCTCCTGGGTGAAAGACTTTAGGTTACGCAGCAAAGTGAACTCCACTCTCCGGCTTAAAAAGTGCTGTGTTTTATGTTGACACCACATTGTGCTATTTCACATTGAGTCACTTTCCATTCAATGTTGAAGTTCATAAATAAGTGTTTTGGCATGCCTGGCCGAGTGGCACAATATCCATGGTATTGAAAGGAGGATTTCATTCTTGCACGCCTCGCTCTACATTATATTTTACATACCATGCACTCTTATACAGGATATTTGCGTGAATGTGTTTCTTACATATTCAAGGGTGTCATCATCACAAGCAAAAGCAAGTGGTGCTTTCGCATAATTCTTTGTGCAGAAAACTAAAAAAAAAACAATAGAAAACTATTTGTACTAAAAGTAAAAATAACCAAAGGCATGTTTACTTTAGTAAAAGTAGAAGTAGCACAATGACAACCCTACTTAAGAAAAAATTACCAGATTTTAAATGTACTTTAAGTATTAAAAGTAAAAGTACTTTCATAACGATTTATTCTCTTAATATCTATATTCTAATAATTACAAGACAAAACGGTATAGGCTGTGGCATTTTAATGAAGTTAGTTTTAGGTTAATGTAAGTGTGCTCATCTGTGGCCCAGTTTACATTCTGACTTCTGGTTATCTATCAGGGTGATC
This sequence comes from Etheostoma perlongum, assembly GCA_026937815.1. Taxonomy (NCBI): domain Eukaryota; kingdom Metazoa; phylum Chordata; class Actinopteri; order Perciformes; family Percidae; genus Etheostoma; species Etheostoma perlongum. The sequence continues at coordinate 8,735,739 of CM049378.1, read as the reverse complement.
TGCATGAAGCTCGACTTTGCATTATTTCCAACGGGACAGTGAATGCTGCACACATGTATCTAGCGAGAAAACACACGCTTGGACAACAAGTAAGCTACGTGGCTTCAGTGCTGAGGAGGACCGGGAGTGTTTTTAAGATAAAAAGACAGGTTGTATATTTACTATGTGAACGGATGCTTCACATATGACCAAGCAGAGTATCGGGAACAGCATCAGTAACAGGAGCAGCGGTAGTACGGGTCTATAGCGGGATGCTATAGAGGGTTTTGACGATGCGTCATCAGATGGGAAGTCGCTATATTGGAGATACACACTTGCATGTTTTGTTGTGCATAATCAAAAAAATCCCCCCATCTACTTTTTTCACAAATCACTCCCACACATATAGTGTGTGTGTGTGTGTGTGTGTGTGTCCTTAATAGTAAAACGTTCTCCACTGCTGACCTCTGCATCTGATCCTGCTGTGGAGGCCTGCCCATTTCATTAGCATGTTGGAACAGTGAGCCTGGCTTTAGAGGCAATATCCCTGTCAGCAGATTAATCTAATACCTTAACACACACAGACTCACACACACAGCAGTATATACAGATATGCACAAAAGAATGCATGAAGAGACGACACAGTATGCGCTCAAGTTAAAAGATACACACCAATGCACATGACATAGACTCAAAAACAAATTCACACATTTGGCTTATACATGCTCACAGATACACATATAGAAGTACGCATCTAATATCTCGGTTAACCCATGACCTACTTTTACTAACCCCGCTTTGCTTTTTGGCAATGACAAATAAGCGGTGATTGAAGAGAGACACTGATGGAGCAGCAGTGAGCTGATGCTGAACACTGCTGTTGGGTTCTGGTCCCTTTCAGCTCGGTCAGGCCAGGAAGAGCAAACATAGCAAAACTCAACTAGTGTAAAAGCTACGGCATAACAAGCCTGTCATCCAAATAACTAAAAATAAATGTAGTGGTTTCCTCTCGCTATAAGGGAATCCTGCTACGGTGACCGACAGGAGCCAACGCCCTGCTACTTAAGAAAACACAAGCAAGTTAAGTATTAACAACTTCATTAATTAACATTAGTTATTTTAAGTTATTTATGAGTTGTCACTAAAATAATATAATTTGTTTTATTGTCACAACAGAACAGAGGAACATAAATATATTAAAGTTCTGATAAATATAATATATAAAAATACAAACGTAGGGTTAAAGTCCCTAAAACAAAAACGCATTAACAGTGTTGCCAACAGGAACGCTGTAGAGCGCCCTCTGGTGGACAAAGTATGCAACGCCAACGCTCATAACATGATTGAGAGTCCGTTTTTATTTTTTAAATATTCATTTATCAGAATCATTTATTATATATGTCATTATAAATGAGTCTGATAAATGAACATCAACATAGCTCAAATAGGCTGGCTTACAGGGAGGGACTGAAAAGCCTGTCCGTATTTTTTATTTTTATTTCAAGAGCGAATTTCACCACAATATGAATACAGAACGCTAATGCCGTTTTTAAATGTTTTATTACCACGAGTTTACAGACACGTCTCTGCTGATTGAGTATCACCTGTGACCTGAGCCGAGAGAAAACATTTCTCAAATATAGACCTGTTACAGTATATGATTTCAAAGCAGTTGCACACTGTTTCACACCGTTTTGAGATTGAGCGTGTCCCGGAGATATACAGTGGGTACGGAAAGTATTCAGACCCCTTTAAATTTTTCACTCTTTGTTTCATTGCAGCCTTTTTCCAAAAATCAAAAATGTTCATTTTATTTCTCAGTAATGTACACTCAGCAACCCATCTTGACAGAAAAAAACAGAAATTTAGAAATTTTTGCATATTTATTAAAAAAAAAAAAAACTGAAATATCACATGGTCATATGTATTCAGACCCTTTGCCGTGACCCTCATATGTAACTCAGGTGCTGTCTATTTCTTCTGATCATCCTTGAGATGGTTCTACACCTTCATTGGAGTCCAGCTGTGTTTGATTATACTGATTGGACTTGATTAGGAAAGCCACACACCTGTCTATATAAGACCTTACAGCTCACAGTGCATGTCAGAGCAAATGACAATCATGAGGTCAAAGGAACTGCCTGAAGAGCTCAGAGACAGAATTGTGGCAAGGCACAGATCTGGTCAAGGTTACAAAAAAATTTCTGCTGCACTTAAGGTTCCTAAGAGCACAGTGGCCTCCATAATCCTCAAATGGAAGACGTTTGGGACGACCAGAACCCTTCCTAGAGCTGGCCGTCCGGCCAAACTGAGCTATCGGGGAGAAAGAGCCTTGGTGAGAGAGGCAAAGAAGAACCCAATGGTCACTGTGGCTAAGCTCCAGAGATGCAGTCGGGAGATGGGAGAAAGTTGTAGTAAGTCAACCATCACTGCAGCAATCCACCAGTCGGGGCTTTATGGCAGAGTGGCCCGAAGGAAGCCTCTCCTCAGTGCAAGACACATGAAAGCCCGCATGGAGTTTGCTAAAAACACCTGAAGGACTCCAAGATGGTGATAAATAAAATCCTCTGGTCTGATGAGACCAAGATAGAACTTTTTGGCCTTAATTCTAAGCGGTATGTGTGGAGAAAACCAGGCACTGCTCATCACCTGTCCAATACAGTCTCAACAGTGAAGCATGGTGGTGGCAGCATCATGCTGTGGGGGTGTTTTTCAGCTGCAGGGACAGGACGACTGGTTGCAATCGAGGGAAAGATGAATGCGGCCAAGTACAGGGATATCCTGGACGAAAACCTTTTCCAGAGTGCTCTGGACCTCAGACTGGGCCGAAGGTTTACCTTCCAACAAGACAATGACCCTAAGCACACCGCTAAAATAACGAAGGAGTGGCTTCACAACAACTCTGTGGCTGTTCTTGAATGGCCCAGCCAGAGCCCTGACTTAAACCCAATTGAGCATCTCTGGAGAGACCTGAAAATGACTGTCCACCAACGTTTACCATCCAACCTGACAGAACTGGAGAGGATCTGCAAGGAGGAATGGCAGAGGATACCCAAATCCAGATGTGAGAAACTTGTTGCATCTTTCCCAAAACGACTCATGGCTGTATTAGATCAAAAGGGTGCTTCTACTAAATACTGAACAAAGGGTCTGAATACTTATGACCATGTGATATTTCAGTTTTTGTTTTTTAATAAATATGCAAAATTTCTAAATTTCTGTTTTTTCTGTCAAGATGGGTTGCTGAGTGTACATTACTGAGAAATAAAATGAACTTTTTTGATTTTTTGGAAAAAGGCTGCAATGAAACAAAGAGTGAAAAAATTTAAAGGGGTCTGAATACTTTCCGTACCCACTGTATATATCTCTCTCTCTCTCTCTCTCTCTCTCTCTCTCTCTCTCTCTCTCTCTCTCTCTCTTCTTTCTCTCTCTCTCTCTCTCTCTCTCTCTCTCTCTCTCTCTCTCTCTCTCTCTCTCCTCTCTCTCTCTCTCTCTCTCTCTCTCTCCCCTACCCTATCCTGCCCTATTGTCAACTCTTTGCTATACTGAAATCACAATGATCATCTTTCTTGACCCAGTCTGTATGTTTTACTAGACATTAGACAGTTTGTTTAGATCCACTGCACCAGTGTGACAACTGACAGATCTATCTTGTTTTCTCTGTTAATAACTTTCAAAGAAAGACAATGGAGCCCGATCGATATATTGGCAAGCCGATAATATTGGCTGATATTAGGCTTTTCCTAAACTATCGCTATCAGCATTTATTAAAAAAATAAATAAAATAAAATAATAATATATATATTCATTTGTCTGAATTTTATAATGACAAATAAACAATCCTGATAAATTTAACAAATAAAATAAAATGGACTATCAACCATGAGAGTTGGTCTACAACGTCCCTGTTGGCAACACTGATTATTTTTATTCATTCATCAGAATCATTTATAGTGACAAATCCATTTTTTGTTATTGTGTTTTTGTTCAAAGGACTTTAAGTTTCATATCTTAAGTTTGTATTTTTTTATACATTTTATTTATCAGAACAATATATGTTGATGTTCCTCTGTTCTGTTGTGACAATTAAATTATTATCATATGATTTTACTGAGAACTCATAAATAACCACAAATAACTGTTAGGGAAATCTGTTTGTTTTGTTAGGCATTTCTGGATTGAAAAAAATATATAAATCGGCCGATATATCGGAATATCGGATTTTTAAATAACTAAATATTTGTATCGGTATTGGCCTTTAAGATCCTTTATCGGTTGGGCTCTAAAAGACAAAGTAATCTCTGCTTTGCTCTACAATGCCATTTCTGAGATTGTATTTTAGCTTTGGGGGGCATACAGAAATCGGTCTGGTGTCCGTACTGAACTAGTAACCTTGTAGAGATTGCCAGCCGTTTAAGAGAGTGGCATGACACACACACACACACACACACACACACACACACACACACACACACACACACACACACACACACACACACGTTTAAGGTCAGACTACACATTGGCTATTCTGCATGTTCATATTTTAGTTAGTAGCACGGAGAACTTACTTATTAAAGTCTCCTCATTTTTGACGGCCTTGAAAACCACAACCTTATTTTCAAAAGCTAGCCTGCTTTAAGTAAAAAAATCTCCCAGAACCTCTAAGGCTCACTAATGAACATGATGTATCTTATTCGTTAAAAATATTTTGAATGACTAAGTATTTTCTTCTTGTAAAATACTTTAACCTCTTTAGAAATGCTAAAAATCTGTCAAATGAAACAATACCTGAAAAAAGCATCCTCTCATGTCCACACTGAGGCTGTCACCTTTGATGAGGGGTTCACAGACACATTCTGCTTCCTTTATAATGGGATTAGCCTAGAAGCCAAAAAGCTTTGTGAACCACTGCTTTTAGGTTACACTAGCACCTGGTGTTAACTAACTGGAATTCAAACGATACGCATTTTTTTCAAAGACAAAATTGTGTCTCAGTGGGAAAAGCACAGGTGTAAAAAATAAATTCTAGCTGAATTCCACTTGGCTGCTTCAGAGTCCTGGTATTGTTCATTCTGTCTCAGGGCCATTGGTAATGTTATTAGATAGGGTCGTTTAGTTACACCTGTGCTTTACAGCTTTACTACAAGGACAAGTCAAATTATTTGCACTATTGAACACTGTCTCTATTTTTCTTCACTGTCTTTTTTTTTCATTTGTTCTAAATTACATCCATCTCCAGAAAACCTCCTTGGAAATTATAGGGAGATGTTTTTCCCTAATGTTCTTTTTTTTTTTTTAACTCTACAGCTGCAGTAAGCTAACAGTCCGGTTGAATAAATAACACACAGTTACATACACATGCATCAGTACCAGCAGGAACAAGAAATTAGGGAGTTTAATGAGCAAGTCATGACATCCTCCGCTCCCTTCCCTCCTGAGCGGCTGTTCCTGTTCACAGTGACTCACCAGTTTCTTTACATAGACAAGACAAGATCCGCCCTCTGGTCATACACAGCACTGCAACGCACGTGTGTGTGTGTGTGTGTGTGTGTGTGTGTGTGTGTGTGTGTGTGTGTGTATGTTAGTGTGTGAGCGAGTGTGAGTGTTTGGCTCTGCAGGCAGTGTTAGTCAGATGGGAAAATCTGAGCATCAGAAGTCAATGAGTAACTGTCTCCCCACCTTCAGGAGCAACTACTGTGAATAGTGGCTTCAAGCAAGTCACTTCACCTCAGATGCTCCTGTGGATTCACAAACTGTTTCTGCTGAGCAGCATGATGTGTGCACTGTGCAGTGTTAGACTGAATAGGCGACTGCAGACAAATGCTGTAAAACAACTTGCATACTGATCAACCTTTTCCAGTGTTAGTCATATGGGTTTGGCTAACATTTTTTCTAAATGGGTCAAGTATAAAATAACAAAACTAATCCTTGTCTCTGTCCTATTTTAGGATGGGACAAGCACTCATACGGTTACCATGGAGATGACGGCCACTCCTTCTGCTCCTCCGGGACCGGCCAACCATACGGCCCAACATTCACCACAGGGGATGTGATCGGATGTTGCGTTAACCTCATCAACAACACTTGCTTTTACACCAAAAATGGCATCAGTTTAGGTTGGCGACCATGTTGTGTATTGTATATTTAGGTGAATTGATTATCATTGTGTAGGGCAGGGTTTTGTTAAAAAATGTGCGATATTGGTACCGGTACCCTGACTTCAATTACCGGTACCTAAACTATTTCTAGGTTACTTCAATACTAGGTATTGAAATTACATACATACTAATGGTTAGTTTGTTTTTTATGCCCCTTTGCTTAATTTATAGTTTGTAATCATTATGTATACTTAACTTTAATTGTTTGTCCTTTCATCCCCTAGGTGTAGCCTTCACAGACCTCCCTGTAAGTATTATTATTTGTGCATCACATAATCATTTTCATAACATACTATCTAAACTCTACCAGTGTATTCTTTTCCTGTAAACATTGTTACACTTTCAGTGACGTACCTGATTTTAGTTATCTCCATCACTACCTCAGTTTTGAATCTGTAGCAGCTTGGCCGCTATGAACATTTTATAATTTGTCCTTGTTTGTTTTAAGGGAAAATGTTTCAGGAAAATATTATTATTCACATAATACTATTCCTGTAACTGTAGTGACTCCCAAACTAGAGTAATATATAACTAGATCTTTACCATGCAGGTCTATTACTAACTATGTTGGCAGTTGGGTTGGAAGCTAACCTTTTTCTGTCCAGTGGCCAAATACCTTTTGAGAATAGAACAGGAACTGAAAATCCCAGTTAGTTGCTGGCCACAGTTGCTGCATGAACAGGTGGAGTAACAGAGTAACTGTCAAAGCTAAACGGCATTCACCCAGGTGTTGGTGTTAATTTTATTCCCTGTTGGTGGTTTTTGCATATTCTACATAATATTATGATAGCCTAGTAAAGACAGCCTTCCAGTATATTTTACAAACCAAGATATTTTTCTAAAATATATGTCATTTCAAAGGCAACAGTGGACCAAACTATCACACAGATTATAGCTGTCTCAAGATTATGCAACTCTATACATAATTTGTCTCATTCACAACTATAAATGTTTATGCCTTTGAGAATTTGAAAGAAATGTTTAAAACAATGCAAAAACTGACAGATTTGTTTTCTACTTTAATATCTTCCAGCCCAACCTGTACCCCACAGTGGGGCTTCAAACTCCGGGTGAGATCGTAGACGCTAACTTTGGCCAGCAGCCGTTTGTCTTCGACATTGAGGACTACATGAGCGAATGGCGGGCCAAGATCCACGGCATGATCGCTCGCTTCCCCATAGGAGAGAGGCTGGGGGAGTGGCAGTCTGTCCTGCAGAAGTAAGATTCAGTACCCACATCTCCATGAACACACACACACACACACACGCAATCAAGTCTCACAATGGCTAGTTCAATGTCGCTACCGCTCTTTTATAAGTTGGACTAGACTGGAGAGAGAGCTGTCACTATGAGAATATTGTATTGAGTAATGCAGTAATTTCTTACACAGCCTTGTTGAATACTCTATTCTGATTGGCCTATCACAGCATATTATGGTCTGTATAGAAGAATCTGCTTCCATGGACTAGCTAATTGCTGCCTCTCTGCACAGTGCACTACCCGGGTTGGGCTACCGAGGGAGATCGGTGCTCATACGTACAGTGGGTATGGAAAGTATTCAGACCCCTTTAAATTTTTCACTCTTTGTTTCATTGCAGCCTTTTTCCAAAAATCAAAAAAGTTCATTTTATTTCTCAGTAATGTAAAACAACCCATCTTGACAAAAAAAAACTGAAATTTAGAAATTTTTGTTATTTATTAAAAACAAAAACTGAAATATCACATGGTCATATGTATTCAGACCCTTTGCCGTGACCCTCTATGTAACTCAGGTGCTGTCTATTTCTTCTGATCATCCTTGAGATGGTTCTACACCTTCATTGGAGTCCAGCTGTGTTTGATTATACTGATTGGACTTGATTAGGAAAGCCACACACCTGTCTATATAAGACCTTACAGCTCACAGTGCATGTCAGAGCAAATGACAATCATGAGGTCAAAGGAACTGCCTGAAGAGCTCAGAGACAGAATTGTGGCAAGGCACAGATCTGGTCAAGGTTACAAAAAATTTCTGCTGCACTTAAGGTTCCTAAGAGCACAGTGGCCTCCATAATCCTCAATGAAAGACGTTTGGGACGACCAGAACCCTTCCTAGAGCTGGCCGTCCCCAAACTGAGCTATCGGGGAGAAGAGCCTTGGGAGAGAGGCAAAGAAGAACCCAATGGTCACTGTGGCTAAGTCCAGAGATGCAGTCGGGAGATGGGAGAAAGTTGTAGTAAGTCAACCATCACTGCAGCAATCCACCAGTCGGGGCTTTATGGCAGAGTGGCCCAAGGAAGCCTCTCCTCAGTGCAAGACACATGAAAGCCCGCATGGAGTTTGCTAAAAACACCTGAAGGACTCCAAGATGGTGATAAATAAAATCCTCTGGTCTGATGAGACCAAGATAGAACTTTTTGGCCTTAATTCTAAGCGGTATGTGTGGAGAAAACCAGGCACTGCTCATCACCTGTGAAATACAGTCTCAACAGTGAAGCATGGTGGTGGCAGCATCATGCTGTGGGGGTGTTTTTCAGCTGCAGGGACAGGACGACTGGTTGCAATCGAGGGAAAGATGAATGCGCCAAGTACAGGGATATCCTGGACGAAAATTTTCCAGAGTGCTCTGGACCTCAGACTGGGCCCTTCCAACAAGACAATGACCCTAAGCACACCGCTAAAATAACGAAGGAGTGGCTTCACAACAACTCTGTGGCTGGCCCAGCCAGAGCCCTGACTTAAACCCAATTGAGCATCTCTGAGAGACCTGAAAATGACTGTCCACGTTTACCATCCAACCTGACAGAACTGGAGAGGATCTGCAAGGAGGAATGGCAGAGGATACCCAAATCCAGATGTGAGAAACTTGTTGCATCTTTCCCAAAACGACTCATGGCTGTATTAGATCAAAAGGGTGCTTCTACTAAATACTGAACAAAGGGTCTGAATACTTATGACCATGTGATATTTCAGTTTTTGTTTTTTAATAAATATGCAAAAATTTCTAAATTTCTGTTTTTTTCTGTCAAGATGGGTTGCTGAGTGTACATTACTGAGAAATAAAATGAACTTTTTTGATTTTTGGAAAAAGGCTGCAATGAAACAAAGAGTGAAAAATTTAAAGGGGTCTGAATACTTTCCGTACCCACTGTAGCTCATACTGCTGATGCGGATCACAAAGGGAGAAAGAGGGGAGGTAACGGGGAGAGTTAACGGCGCTAATGACAACAGTGCAAACAGAGGAGCAGTTAGGTTCATGGCTAACTCTCACTTGCCAGGTGCTCCTCAAGCTGTGAATATGACAGTATAATGCATCTACAAACAAAACAATAAATAATAAGCAGCAAAAGCTGACGGTGTTGCATCAGACAAGGGAACCTTTTACACTAAAGATTTCAAAAACAGTACACTATTTACACTGGATGTCCAAAGCCAGATATATTATTCCTTTGTGCCATAGAGCTCTAATGTTCAACAAAGTAAGACATCACTGAACGTATTGTCTATTAAAATAGAATATCACCAGACCTATCCTTTCAGAAATTTGGTTTTGGTTGGACGGCAGGGACCAGCTCTAGGACCTCTGTCACTCTGTCTTTCTGTCCCTCTATCCCTCTGTCCTTCTGTCACTCTGTCACTCTGTCCTTCTGTTCCTCTTTCCTTCTATCCCTCTGTCCTTCTGTCACTCTGTCCTTCTGTTCCTCTTTCCTTCTATCCCTCTGTCCTTCTGTCACTCTGTCCATCTGTCCTTTTCTCCCTCTGTCCCTGTGTGTGTGTGTGTGTGTGTGTGTGTGTGTGTGTGTGTGTGTGTGTGTGTGTGTGTGTGTGTGTTTCATCATGTACTGTAAAAGTGAAACTCCAGGACAACAGTAGGGAGAAGGACAGGAAAACCAAAATTGGTTGCAAAGCAGGGATACATATTTCATCATTTATCAGAATCACATAATTTATATCATCCCTATTATGTCCTCCATATTTATATATATATGTATATTTATATATACATATGTTTATAATAGATATAGATATCCGTGGGTTTTCATGCAAGATTTCCTCGTGGCTCGCAGAAAAGAATATAGGAGATGCCGAAGCAATCGCTCCAGATCGGCTCCAGCACAACTGCTTAACATGAGCACTAGTGTGCTGTAAAAGATAAACTACTCAAATAACAAAAATTAGTAGGCCGACCCACATTATGATGAAAGAATAAATCTTCTCTAAAAACAGAACCATCTGAAAGTTGCACAATTAAACGATGCCAGTGGTACTTAAGTTTTCAGTCTCCTTCGGAAATGGTGTATATCGGTGCACCGAAGAGAGCAGATGGGCTGAAGCCTACAGTAGGTTTGGTCTGCTAGACAAAGTAGCCTTTATTACCCATCAACACTTTGGACGAGTAATCCAGAACAATAACTCGTTGAAAAAAGCATACTTACATTGAAAAGAAGTTCTCAATTATTTATCTTAAATGTATTTTACCATGTCATGTGATGTGCTACTTCAGTACACAACAAACAAATACTACTGGGACCACTACAGATGACCCTTTAATATATATAGTCACAATAGGGAGGCCGCCGCTGACTCTCTCTGTAACAATTTGACCATGATTAAGCACGTTGACTGTACACGGTCCAGCCATATGCTAGGTTTCAAACCTAGTCTTGTTGTGGGTTTTGTCTCCAGTATGGTGTCCAGCTACCTAGTGCATCATGGGTACTGTGCCACCGCAACAGCCTTCGCCAGAGCCACAGAGACCATGATACAAGAGGACCAGACATCTATAAAGAACAGACAGAGTGAGTGAACAGAGAGAACACATTTTCATTTGACTTGTTACACAAATAACATATAGTGTTAAGTCATTTAACAGCACCAAAGAATGTTCTGGGCGTGGTGGTGTTTAGGATGTTTTTCTTCCTAAACTATCTAAGATGTTATAGAATACAGTAACAGAATACAGTGTTTCCCCCAGTGTATTGCAAGCGTGGTTTGCTAAGTCACTATAGCTTTAGCTTTAGACTTTTTTAAGTCTACGCTCAGAAACTTAGACATAGTCAAATTTTCAAATCTTTATGTAGGGCCCTTTGGAGTCTGTATTATAGTTTTTTTTTTAATTCTCAATTTTGCAATTCCATCCATGATTCTGTTATCATAGAAACCATTGGGCTCTACAGGCTAAACAACTTTTCTTTTCTACTCCCTAGGTTTTACAAGCAAACCTTTTTCATTTCCGCTATTGATATCACATATTACATGGCATGAAAATTTCACTTTATGAGGTTTTTTAACATTAATATGAGTTCCCCCAGCCTGCCTATGGTCCCCCAGTGGCTAGAAATGGTGATAGGTGTAAACCAAGCCCTGGGTATCCTGCTCTGCCTTTCAGAAAATGAAGGCTCAGATGGGCCGATCTGGAATCTTGCTCCCTTATGAGGTCGTAAGGGGCAAGGTTACCTCCCCTTTCTCTGCTTTGCCCGTCCAGAGAATTTGGCCCACCCATGAGAGAGAGACTACATGGCTTTCAAACATGCAAAGTGGCAGTTGGTCAAGGCCACACCCCTAGCCTCCACCTTTGCCCCCCCCTTCTCAAAAGCTACAGACTCAGAAATGGCACATACTAAGGAAAGCTCATTGTGGGACTGGCTCTAGTGGCTGTAATTGTGCACCAAGGCTGAATTTTGGGAAATACACTTCAGATATGGTATAAGGGTACCACTTTAGAGGATGGATACCCGACCCGAGCCCGACGGGACCCGACGGTACCCGACGGGTCGGGCCGGGTTCGGACAGATTTTTAGAAAGGATGCTCGGGTTCGGGCCGGGCTCGGTCACATCAGCGCGATAAGGCATTGAACATTTTGAATTTAAAACAGCTTATTATGTAGGTAACCAATGGGCCGGTTTCACCTGATGCAAATGTTCGTTTTTGGATTAAAATAAATGTCAAATATTACCCTAACATCCGTCTTCCTGTGTGCGGAAATGTGTTAAACTAGCTGTGACAACGAAAGACGTGCGTATTAAGCTCCATGTGGCAGCGCAACGATGGAAGATGTTAAAAAGAAGTTGGCCGCAGGAGATTTTAAAAGTATTGAAAACGAAGGAAAGTCAGCTGTGCATTGATGCGCTCATCTGTTGACATTTCCGAATGCCTTCCTACAATTGCTTAATAAAAGTGGCTTTCCACACAAACAAACGTACATGTGTCATTAGTTGAGAAACAAATGCGATTTTAACTGGGTCGGACTCGGGGTCGGGCTCGGACATAAATATCTTAATGACTGTCGGGCTCGGGTCGGGTTCGGTTACTGCTCTGTTGGACGCGGGCCGGGCTCGGACAGAAAAATCCGGCCCGATCCGCACTCTATACCACTTAGGTCTGTATAAAAGATCACAATGTCAAGTGTCCAATCATTTGAAATGAGCAACGTCCAGAATCAGATAGCAATAGCACCCTGTTTCTTTTGTCTAATAGGGATACAGAAGCTGGTGCTTGCGGGACGGGTGGGTGAAGCCATAGATGCTACTCAGCAGCTTTATCCCGGCCTGTTAGAACACAACCCCAACCTACTATTCATGTTGAAGTAAGTCAGATTAAGATCGAATGCAGGACAAAAGAAGCTGGACTGTGTGTGTGTGTGTGTGTGTGTGTGTACTGTATATACATACAGTGGCTTTATCAGGATACTGTGCATCCTGATAAAGTTCCCTTGGCCTTTGGAATTAAAATTACCCCCCATCATCACATACCCTTCACCATACCTAGAGATAGGCATTGTGTTATTTCAGTTAGCCTAATAGCTGGTTTGATTTGCATTGAGAGATGATCTTATGGAAAGATCCCCATGCCTATCTCTATGTATGGTGAAGAGTATGTGATGATTGGGGGGGCTATTTTAACTCCAAAGCCAAGGGAACTTTATCAGGATGCATAGTGTCCTGGTCCATGAAATAACTGTCCTTCAAAAATAAAAATGTCCCAGCCTCGATGGGAATTTAACATAGGGGTGTGTATATTTTAGCCCTCTGGATTTTAAGGAAGAACATTTATTTATTGACAATACATTAACCATTTACAAAGAAAATTGGTGTCCTTAAAAGGTTGGAATTTCCTAAATAATTTGAATTAAGACATTAAGATCAATCTCCAAAAGATGTTTTTTTGTATTACTCTTTTAAATCAACTTTAGCAGGGGTGTGTACATTTTTCTCAAGCCACTGTATATATACTTATGTCCAGCAGTGATTGTTTACCGTCACTAATGCTGTTGTGGATGTAAAATGACGAGAAACTTCCTTTTCCTTAAAAGCATAGATTTCCAGTAACACCAGTAAGTTGCATTATAGGTGTCGTCAGTTCGTGGAGATGGTGAACGGCACAGACAGCGAGGTTCGCTGCTTGGCCATTCGCTCCCCCAAGTCCCAGGACAGTTACCCTGGCTCACCCAGCCTCAGCCCCCGCCACGGAGCCAGAGACACACACCTGCACACCGGAGGTACACTTTATTCATTATTTATTTAGAGTTAGCTTATGATCTCCTTTTCACCTGCCGTCCCTGAGCAAATGGCCTAATATGGATGGATGGATGGATGGATGGATGGATGGATGGATGATCCCAAGCTGGAAAATGACTGTGTTACAGCAGCAACTTACAAGGACATACTCCCTTACACACATACAGAAACTACAAGAAATAGACTAGAAACAATAAATAAGAAAAAAGAAGATACAATAGTGGACGCCTGCTAAAAAATACACTGAAGACAAATGAAAAGAATGTACACGTACTGTATATACAAGTGACTGTAGAATAAAATGTACAACCTACATACATAGTGTATATATAACAAAATGAAATATGAATAATATTAACTCAGTAACCAGTGTGCAAGTAGCATAATAGTGTAATATTGTAATGTGTGAGGTAATGAGAGAGTTATATCACACACAGCTGTGAATTCTTGTACAGTTTTATGGATTGCGACATCCAACCTCTTAGAGAAGGTGCCAGGGTGGGGTAGTGGTGGGTGGGGTGGGTGCTTTTATTCCGTTTTCTTTGCCTTCTGTGTAAAATTTGTAGTGGGTGGCTCTGACTAAGAAGACTGTTTTCCCAATCTTGTTGCGTCTGTATTGTACAACAATACACTGTGTGATACAGTCTGTATTGTACAGACAATACAGATGCAGATAGCTGCCTCTGTTGTGGTTAGATATGGTCTTATATGCAAGGTTGAATTGGATGGTGCTGGCCACTTTTTATAACATGCTTTTTAAACGACAAATTTGAATCTAGAAGGATTCCAAGGCATTTAAAATCAGACCCCACTTTGAGCTTTTCATGCTCAACTCCTCTAAACGTTCTGTCCTTTTCTCAAGAGCAACAACCTGACAAAGATGGAAATGTAATTTTCCCGGTCACTGTAGGAAATGGAATAAGTGTCTGTGTTTTACTCTTACCCCTCCACACAGAAGCAGACAGCCCAACCTGCAGTAACGGAGTGACTCCCCCCAACAAGTCAAAGAGCCACAGTGGCACAGGCAGCAGCAGCATCAAATACCCCAGCGTGTCCTCCTCTGCTTCCTCTTCCACCTCCTCCTCCCCTTCCTCCGTCAACTACTCTGAGTCCAACTCCTCCGACTCCACGAAGAGCCAGCCACACAGCGCCAATAGCACCCAGGAAACCAGGTAAACTTTGCAAAAACAACAGTTCTGTCCTTTTATAAAAAAAAAGGCTTGTTTATTTAAATGATTTATTTAAAGTGGATATATGTAATTTTGTGTTGATACTCTGGACAAAAGTGGAAGTGCTTTTACTACACTTGTCTGTCGTAATGGTCAGGGGTCTCATTTATAAAACTGTGCGTAGGATCCTTACTAAATGTGTATGTTTCCCCAAAAGCCAAAAATGGCGTACGCAAAAAAAAAAATCTGATTTATAAAACCATGTGTACGCACATCTGTAAGCAGTGTTCCCTTTATAAATCACAGATTACCATAAATAGTCAATGTAAAGCGCCCCGTGAATGCTGATCAGTCTGTTGATGACCCTGGCAGTTCTTTTGTTCACGTGATGAGTTACGGAGAAAAAGCAAAAAACATTCAGAAATGGGACATTCAGGAATTGCTGCAAATCAAATTATCATTTTGGCCTGTTCTTGCACACTGTAGGGAAACCATCTATAGACTCCCTTTATTAATAATACTGTCCAAAACGGCAGGCATTACGGCACACAGTTTCGACATACCAGACGTATACGATAAGATTTAAATGTAAATGTGCTGTGTTTATATAGCGCTTTTCTAGTCTTAACAACTACTCAAAGCGCTTTTACATAGTACAGGAACCATTCACACACATTCCTACACTGTGGCCGAGGCTGCCATACAAGGTGCCACCTGCTCATCAGATAAACACTCTCACACATTCGGGGGCAACTCCGGGTTCAGTGTCTTGCCCAAGGACACTTTGACATGGGACTGAACCACCAACCTTCCAATTGGCAGGCAACCATTCTACCACTGAGCCACAGCCGAACAGAACTATATATCATATCCAAACAAGCCTTAGTGATAAAGTTAAAGATGTAGGCCTAATATTTATAAAAAACACTTCGCTGTCTGCCATTTCCCTCTGGAAACAGCCGGTTACCCCCAGAGTATTTGGATGGCACGGTTCTGGCGCGTTGCCCTCTCTACAGGACCCAGTTCAGTACATAGATCCAAGAGTGCAAATTTGTCATTGACCATGACATTTGTCTTTGTCATGGTCCCTGAAGTCTTTCTCTCCTGATTATTCCATTTGGGGTTAGTCCTGCAGTGTCAGAAGTGCCATCATGCAGCATTATGTACGGGGGGGTCACTGCAGTATTTACATGTTTACAACAATTAGAGTGAGTGTCAACACCTTGCCAAAATCACAGCATCAACTAGTGGTATCCCTCACCCTGAGGTACATTTTGAAGATGAAAGAAAGTGTAAAAGGCAAGCACACTTCTCTTCATACAGGTTTTGTCACAAACAGTATTAAAGTTCAGACCGATAACGAGGACATTAAGTGTAACAAGAGCTTAACGGCTGTATTTTCCAACTTTGACATTTGATGATATATGCAGAGTATTAAAGACAGATATTTAGTTACTTAGGCTACACTGTGTTCTGCCGTTATCTAATGCTAGTGTATTAGATGCTATCCTGTATTCCATACAGTCGGGCCATCTCCTCCTCCTGCGCTCCGTAGCGGACAATGAGACGTGAGACAGCACTTATTAAATATTAAGAACACATTTTGATTTAAGATTTGAGTTGGATTTTACAAGGTGTTTATGGAGCAAGTATCACTTAGTAAAAGTCCAAATAACACTGCTGGATTCAATCATTTAATTAATGACAAAGTGGATGATATGGAGTGAAAAAATGTGTGAGGCATCAATACTTGAAAATATTACGAGTAATCATTATTCCCACATTTCCTTTCTGTTGTCAGACATCAGTTCACCTCCTCACCATCAGCGTCCCCTATTCCCAGTGTCTCCAAAATGTATATTCACATGTGTCAGAGTTTGAGTGGAGGACCGCACATTCTCCTACAACTCACAACCCTTGCGTGGAGAAGTGGCGTATGCACATTTTCAGCCCACACTACTAAACACACACACTAAACCCCGTTTTGTGTGTATACCACGTTTATAAATGAGACCCCTGTTCTTTATGGTGAGGTATTACCGAGTTAGTTGAACAGAAAATGATTCATTTGCAATAAGATAATATGTTACAAATGCATAGTTGCATTTTTAAGTGTTGCATACGGTAACTTAGCCTACGTTGAAAGTATCACAAGCTAACTGGGTAACATTATCACGGTCACTGTGTTACGAGTTTGCTATAGAAACCAACGTCACAATAACTTTGATTTATATAACACATTTTATGAAATCCAAGGACACTTTACACAAGCACAGGGGGACAAGGGAAAATAAAATAGTAGGCTAACACAAACATGGTCTTAAGGGAATAAAACTATTTTAATATTGGCTACTGATGTAGTCTAGAACCACATCGCTCAATCTAAAGGTTTTAGAATGAAATAGACATATTACATACCTGAGGGCCAATTTGAGGTTGGTTTTGTTAATAGAAGTCATACACACAGTCTGATGTAGCAGATCAGAGTTTTTTAGTGTTAAAGTATTCATATATAACATTTGTTTCTTAGCATGATGTACATGTAACAACATCTTCATGACATGAAGCAACATGGTAACAACTGGAAAGGACCATTCTTGGGTTTTATTTTTGTATTTCTGGCCATCATTCTGTAGGAGTGGGTACCTTTTATCTATAAAGGCAACTGGGCCAGTGACTTTAAAAGACCAATCTCCTTCAGCATAAAATATTAACATTATATATGTTATTATATATGTATATATTATTATTTTTTCATCCTTTGAGTTGAGTTTAACGTGTGTGTGTGTGTGTGTGTGTGTGTGTGTGTGTGTGTGTGTGTGTGTGTGTGTGTGTGTGTGTGTGTGTGTGTGTGTGTGTGTGTGCGTGTGCGTGTGCGTGTGCGTGTGCGTGTGCGTGTGCGTGTGCGTGTGCGTGTGTGTAGTGACAGTGAGATGGAGATCGAAGCAGAGCACTATACAAACGGGGTTGTTGAGGGCTCCTCAGCGCGGATCATGAATGGCACATACAAACACGAAGAGATCCTTCAGCCAGACGACAACAGCATTGGCAATGGGGTCACAGGTACACACACACTAAACTCTGCATGCTCCGGTTAGCACCATATAAACTACATCATGCATTTTTCTTGCTTTTTTGCTTTTGTTTCACCTTTATGTGATTCACTGTTTTGTGACGTTTTTGTATACCTCACCTTTTGCTTTTTTTCCCCTTTTCCTAATATTTTTTTTTTTTTACATTTAACTTCCAGCAGGATGTTTCTATCTGTCTACCATTAACTGTGTGTTTGTTGTCAGCAGATGAGGGTTGTAGTAATGGTAGACAGCTCTGTGGAGGCAACCAGGCAGCCACAGAGAGGATGATCCATTTTGGAAGGGAGCTGCAGGCGCTAAATGAACAGCTGTGCCGGGAGTATGGCAAAAATGCCACACACAAGAAGATGTTACAGGTACACATACACACACATCTGCATGTGCACACACTTACAAACTGTTTGATCTAGAATATGCTGTAATAAAGTAGATACTGTCCCAACTGTAACAACCAGTAGGTCAGTCCGGTGGTGTACAGGAGAAAGCTGAAATGACTCTATACTGTAGTTATGTCCTCTGATTCATAAGCAGCAACTCTAAGAACAATAGTTAATCTCTGGAAAAACAGTATGAATGTTTAATCAATAGGGGTCAGAAAGATTACAATCCAAGTGAAAGAAACGTAGTGCTGGCAAGCTGTAGTTTTAGTTAATTAAGTTGTTACCCGCTTAGACACCCAACAGACACAGAGCCATTGGAGTCATGCTTTTGGCCACTTGAATAAAGTAAGAAGAATCTGTGATGTATGACTATGCTCACCGGCCTTTCAATAAGAGTCCTCATGTGCCATGTGCTGGGCTAAAAGCACACAGTTTAGGTTTGATATGTTAGATGACATATGTGGGATTCAAACATACTGTCTGTGTATAGCGAGAGAACCAAAACACAGAGCTGAAAGAGGTTAAATTCTGTCAAAAACTGCTAAAATGAGTGTTACACCGGGAACACACCACCAGCAATGTGTCACAAAGTGCAGATTCATGCCCGATCGTGCTATTGGCTGTTCAAACCTTACCATGCTATTGGCTGTTCTCCACGCCGGTCACAAAGCGATCCTTCTCATCTCCACTCTACAACATCTTTCTCTCTCTCTCCCTCTCTCTCTCTCTCCCCCCCCCCGTGTGTGTGTGTGTGTCACTCTGTCTTCCCATCCGTCGGTCCCTCTCTTCTGGTGCCTGATAGCTAGACACAGCTAAGAAGTCAAGACAGCCAAAATCACCATAAACCTGGTTTTATTTTGTAAAGTATCCGGCTGCACTATGTGATTACCTGAGACCCTGAACAATTGCTGCAGCGTGTGGTCCAGCACGGCCCGTTGATGTCCCGGCCCGACCGCTCCGCTCCTGATTGCAGTTGGTGTGCACAGACAGATTGGATAACATGGGCGGCAAAATAAAAATGGCTCTGCTTTACGGCACTTCATGGCTATTTCTGCACTTCCTCATGCTGTGTGTTTTCGCTGTTGAAGAGATAGTTTTCTGATCCAAATCCAGCTCTGTGTCATGTCAATGTGGGCATTGTGTGCACATGAACAGTGTGTGGCTTCCCAGCTGAGCAGAGATGGGGAGGTCTGCCGATGTGAAACGGGTTGCAGAGGGTGTCTGCTGAGCTCCGCCTGGTCTTGGCAGACCTCGGCTGCTGGAAAGCTCTGTGCACTGGGTGTTGTGTTGGCACTGAGGGAAGTGGCAGCACAAAGATGACACAGAGCTGGATTGAAATGCTACAGACGTCCAGAGTCCAGAATTGAACAGCACTCTTTCTGTCTTTTCTCTTCAACTGACGTAAATGATCTTGTAAGCTCAATAATGTCTCAATAATTGTATTTAGCATTAAGTAAACACTAATAACTCCCCTGTAATCATCTCAGGATGGGTTCTGAGTTGCCTGGGTGAGACTGAAGTTATACTGTAGATTACAAGTGTCCTAAACAAAAAAAATTGAACACAAGTAAGAATAATAAAAATTAAAATAAAAAAGCATAAGGTTGGCTACATAAACATCAAAGGCATAAATAACAATAATTCAGATAAAATGAGGATATGTGGACTGACGTGTGTATGTGTAATGGAACCTGGCCGAGATATCGGCGGGCCGGTTTTAACGGTCAATATTAAGCATTTCCCGAACTATCTGTGTTGGCATTCATTATGGCCGATTTTACATATATTTTTTATATACAGTGGGTACGGAAAGTATTCAGACCCCTTTAAATTTTTCACTCTTTGTTTCATTGCAGCCTTTTTCCAAAAATCAAAAAAGTTCATTTTATTTCTCAGTAATGTACACACAGCAACCCATCTTGACAGAAAAAAACAGAAATTTAGAAATTTTTGCATATTTATTAAAAAACAAAAACTGAAATATCACATGGTCATAAGTATTCAGACCCTTTGTTCAGTATTTAGTAGAAGCACCCTTTTGATCTAATACAGCCATGAGTCGTTTTGGGAAAGATGCAACAAGTTTCTCACATCTGGATTTGGGTATCCTCTGCCATTCCTCCTTGCAGATCCTCTCCAGTTCTGTCAGGTTGGATGGTAAACGTTGGTGGACAGTCATTTTCAGGTCTCTCCAGAGATGCTCAATTGGGTTTAAGTCAGGGCTCTGGCTGGGCCATTCAAGAACAGCCACAGAGTTGTTGTGAAGCCACTCCTTCGTTATTTTAGCGGTGTGCTTAGGGTCATTGTCTTGTTGGAAGGTAAACCTTCGGCCCAGTCTGAGGTCCAGAGCACTCTGGAAAAGGTTTTCGTCCCAGGATATCCCTGTACTTGGCCGCATTCATCTTTCCCTCGATTGCAACCAGTCGTCCTGTCCCTGCAGCTGAAAAACACCCCCACAGCATGATGCTGCCACCACCATGCTTCACTGTTGAGACTGTATTGGACAGGTGATGAGCAGTGCCTGGTTTTCTCCACACATACCGCTTAGAATTAAGGCCAAAAGTTCTATCTTGGTCTCATCAGACCAGAGGATTTTATTTATCACCATCTTGGAGTCCTTCAGGTGTTTTTTTAGCAAACTCCATGCGGGCTTTCATGTGTCTTGCACTGAGGAGAGGCTTCCTTCGGGCCACTCTGCCATAAAGCCCCGACTGGTGGATTGCTGCAGTGATGGTTGACTTACTACAACTTTCTCCCATCTCCCGACTGCATCTCTGGAGCTTAGCCACAGTGACCATTGGGTTCTTCTTTGCCTCTCTCACCAAGGCTCTTCTCCCCGATAGCTCAGTTTGGCCGGACGGCCAGCTCTAGGAAGGGTTCTGGTCGTCCCAAACGCCTTCCATTTGAGGATTATGGAGGCCACTGTGCTCTTAGGAACCTTAAGTGCAGCAGAAATTTTTTTGTAACCTTGACCAGATCTGTGCCTTGCCACAATTCTGTCTCTGAGCTCTTCAGGCAGTTCCTTTGACCTCATGATTGTCATTTGCTCTGACATGCACTGTGAGCTGTAAGGTCTTATATAGACAGGTGTGTGGCTTTCCTAATCAAGTCCAATCAGTATAATCAAACACAGCTGGACTCCAATGAAGGTGTAGAACCATCTCAAGGATGATCAGAAGAAATAGACAGCACCTGAGTTACATATGAGGGTCACGGCAAAGGGTCTGAATACATATGACCATGTGATATTTCAGTTTTTGTTTTTTAATAAATATGCAAAAATTTCTAAATTTCTGTTTTTTTTTGTCAAGATGGGTTGCTGAGTGTACATTACTGAGAAATAAAATGAACATTTTTGATTTTTGGAAAAAGGCTGCAATGAAACAAAGAGTGAAAAATTTAAAGGGGTCTGAATACTTTCCGTACCCACTGTATATATTCATTCATCAGAATCATTTATAGTGAAAATACATTTTTTTGTTATTGCGTTTTTGTTCAAAGGGCTTAAAGTTTCATATGTTAAGTTTGTATTTTTATACATTTTACTTATCAGAACTTTAATATATTTTGATGTTCCTCTGTTCTGTTGTGACAATAAAACAAATTATGTTATTTTAGTGAGAACTCTATATATTCTCTAAATATATCTCTAAATAATATATATATATATATATATATATTTTATTTTTTTTATTTTTATTTTAAATATATATCGGCTGATATATCAGATTATCAGTATAGGCCTAAAAAATCCTTTATCAGTCGGGCTCTAATGTGTAAGTAGAAATGACAGACAGTTAGGCCAAACTAAATGTGATTTGACTAGTTCAGAACAAAGCTAGCTAGACTATCTGTCCAATCGGAGTTTTCTCTTGCATGACTAAAACAACTTTTGAACGTTCACGTTCCACCAAAACAAGTTCTGAGGCTATTTTCTAGCGTCTCTGTCTCGGGCTTAGCGCCACCCAAGACGATTGTGATTGGTTTAAAGAAATGCCAATAAACCAGAGCATGTTTTTCTCCTACGGAATGATGTGTAGACTAGCCAGACCTTCCTTTGTCCTCAGAAATGTATGGATACATGTAGTAAAGGTAGACTTAGGGCCAAATGACACATTAGAAGCCCAACCTAGGAAGCTGCAGAATGTATTCATATTTGTTTCTTTGTCTGTGTAGGATGCATTCAGCCTGCTAGCGTACTCGGACCCGTGGAACTGCCCTGTGGGCCAGCAGTTAGACCCTACACAGAGAGAAGCCCTCTGCTCCGCACTCAACAGCGCCATACTCGGTAAAGAGCAAACAGAGACACGTACTGTGTGTTACACCGATATACACTGTATGTATTTAAACTATTAGTCCAGTTTTTTTTTACTGTAACATGATGACATTGTAAAAGCCATGTGGCAAAAAGAAAGCAACCGCTTGACGTTGCCCCTACCTTAGATATTGATTCTTTCATACCCAGCACACACAATTGGATGCATTGTGACTCATGTGTTGCACCCCTGGCTTCCTGTGTTTTTTTCTGCTCCAGAGTCTCAAAATCTGCCCAAGCAGCCTCCACTGATGTTAGCGCTAGGCCAGGCCACAGAGTGTGTTCAGCTCATGGCCCGAGTCCGGTCTGGTTCCTGCTCCTTCGCCAGAGTAGACAACTTTTTGCACTAGCCCAGGTCCAGGTTAGTAAGTTTAAGTTTAAGACAGCTGGAACACACCGTAGCGCAGCTATATGTATGTCTGCGCCCATGTTAGCCAATCTGTCCGGTCACACCGGGCACGTAGCATCCACGTAGGCCTGCACAATGCAGTGATAGTTTCTGCGTCCAGCCAGGCAGGTAATCACATACAAGAAGACCACAGTCCACCTGGATATTTTACCAAAATAAAACAGCCAGGTTTATGGTCATTTTGACTGTCTGGACTTCTCACAGTGAGACACGCGATCAGGCACACAGAGAGAGAGAATAACGGACGGACAGTTTCTACGTTACGAGCCACTTACGCGTGCGCGGTGTGTTCCAGCTGTAAGACATGACTACAAGGCAACGGACAATTCTTGTTTCTGACTCAACTCTTTTATTTGACAGTTAATCATAGCTCTAAATTAGTGCTCATTAATTCCATTGTATCTGATTCAAAGTTATGGCCGTTCTGACTATGGGTCATGCTAACTTTGCATGATTTAAAACATATTTCATGGCAGTCATGGCACACACTTTTTAGGACTTTCCAGTTAGACCTACATTTTACACAAATCCTTTCAAATACTCAACCGTCCAACTGCAAGTAAACTCAGAATTTAGCTCCTTGGATTAGCTATTGTAGCTAACATCAGTACACCAGGCTAACCTTTTACATTGGTTGTACTGGTGCGCCTAGATTTTTCATATAGGTGCACCAGCACATAATTTAGGTGCACCCAAAACATTTTACATTACATACATTTTACGCGTTAACTTTTTCTTTTCAGTCGCTATACACGTTGGTCATTTCTTAACACATTACCTAAAGGATTGTAAACGGTAATAAGTGCAGATAAATATCTATTCTTTATTTAAATCACAGCACAAACAAGAAATCGCAGTTGTATTAAAAATCTACTGAAAACATTATGATGATTTGGGAATAAAACTTAGTAAAATGTAGCGCTTCTTTGGCTATATTGTAAATAGTGTTAAAAAAACAATTGTGTCTAATGTCTGAGCCACGGAAATGGAACAAGCCATTCTTTTGTAGAAGGCATGTATTTTGGCCTTTTTGTAAGTAGGCTCAGGCTAGGAGTCAGATGAGGCCATCTCCACTGAAGATGTTGGGTCAGGGGGGACAGGGGGGACAAGGGAGACAAGGGTTACCTCGCCAATGATGTTGGTCTGGCCATGTGTTCACAGCGTCATGCATGTTAACAAACCAGTGTGCATTCATAGTTTGGTTTGCCCCAAAGTGGATCCCTTTGAAGTAAGCTAAAATGTTTAATCCAGACAGCTGTGTTTTTCTTCAGTCAGACTTTGAGACAAGCGTTTGAAAAGATTTATGCAAAATGTACGTTTATTTTTCTGAACACTTTAGAAGGTTTGTGGTGCTTTCTCTGATAGACATTGTTTTTCCAGGTTCATATTTCACGAATCTCAGTGGCGAGTGCAAAAGTTAACATAACCCATAGGAAAAATGGCCACAATTACGAAAATAAGATCCAGGTTGAAATCATTTCAGAATTTACTATTTACCACGTTACATTTGGCATGTTGGCATCCCGTATCAAAGCATATGGAATATTAATGAAAATACTGTTTGGCTGCAGGGTGTACGCAGTATGAGCCACCTAAATCTCCAACCGTTATTTTCCTACATTGGAACACATCATTGTGAATTACATGCATGACATAAAAAATCATTTCATCATCAACATATACACTGGTCATACAGTATATGAATTAAAAGAAAGGGCAATTTTTTTAACAAAATAAAAATACCATATATCACCAAATCAGTGCTGTACTTGTGCTGCATTCATTTATTTTCCTTGCTTAGATGATTACCCGTCTCTCCACAGGTTAATGTTGAAGTAGCATTGAGAGAAGAAGGCGTGTCCAGCAGGTAGTTGTCGTGGCAACGGGGGAAAGAGCATGCGTGTGATTGGTGTGTTTGGCTGTCCGTCATACCGAGCCAGCTGCACAGACAGAGGAACAGAGGAGAGCAGGAGAGAAGAAAGTTTCCTTTTAATTTAGTATTATCAAATAAAGAAATGTGTGACACTATTTAAAGATAATTAATTATTATTCTGTTTATCTAGCCATTTTATAGTTCTTTTTTTGTCAGTTTGTTGTGCTCATCCTGGACAAAACAAATTGTAAATCCCCTTTTTATTTTTTCTTCTGTTTTAATGGGTGGATTTTTATTACCTTTGTTCAGTACTTTTCTCACATTGTTGTTGTTCACCATATCACAGACCACAATACCCCCCACATCTGGCTACCACAGTAACCCCCACAACTGTAGGTAAAAAAAACCTGAGGTATATTAACATCATCTTTGATAAGATACAGAAGACAGACAGACTGTTAGCCCTTTATCCTTCTAAAATACTACAAAGTGTGTTCATTACTGAAATACATTCAGCAAACGACTGCTCAGCATGAACAACACCATTGATTGTGTGGAGCAGATGATTAGCTCTGGTCAAGGCTGGTGCCGTACAGTAGTTAACACTGCCGCTGATGTAAAATAGAAAATGGACAAAAATTATTCTTATTACAAGGTTGGAAATAACAATGGAGTTGTGTGTCACAGTTTTGGAATTCCCTTAAGAGCAAAATACTTTGCATGAACAGGTTAACAACACTCTGAACAAAGCATCACCTGTGTAATAAAATATAATTGAAGGGCCTCAGAACTGCCAGTAACTAGGCAGGGAGGGTGATGACAAGGGATACAATTGGAATATTGAGGTGTTGGAGTCTTAATTTTGCTGTAACAACCACAGCACCGACCAATCAGTGATGTGGTTGCATGGGGCTTTGAAATCACTCTCAAAGGCAGACTAACAAGCACAGGGTATGGCTGGCTAAAAGTCAAGTAACCCCTGGGGATTTTTTATTTATTTATTTATTTATTTTATATTTTTTTTGCCTGACCTGCTCTGGTGCATGTGCTGTCGCAAGTGGAAATTTTGAATAGAAAGGTAAAATAATTTTCCCAACAAGAAGGTTTTTAAGTCTCGGGTGATAATTGTGTGATAATTAGGTTACAGTCAAACAGTTTCTCACTGTTAATTTCATTATGGGCGTTTAATTCCAAAGCATCTCAAAGGTTGTTAAAACCAGCTGAGTGTGTTTCTAACATCCATGAAATTGACTTGATTATGTCCTATTGGACAAGAGGTTTGTCCCAGAGTGCCTCCCAGTATGTACAGTAACTAACTAAAAAATGGAAAAGAAGGATATTTCTTTTATTGTTTAGGTTCGCTGCTGGCCACCATGAGATTTAATAACATGTTAACCTGTTTTGGAGTCAGATCAGTAGTAAAAAAACTACTAATTACCACTAATAGCCACCAACAGCATGACATTACAGCTACCACGCCTCCCTATCAGCCACTTTTGTATGGAGTCCCAAAGTGTTTGATAGTAAGTGAATAAATTGGACATTGTGAAATATCATGAATGAATAGAGTAAAATGTTTAATTGAGCCAATAAATCTGAAAAATCAAATTTAGCATTTTCTGTTCAAAAGCCCGTAACCAGTGCCCACCCCTTTCAACCAATCACATGTCTCCAGCTTCTCTTCGCAGGCTCAAAAACTACTACCAAAATTTAGGCAGCTGTCTCATATTAGCTAGTTGCTAACTTTCTAGCTAGTAAGACTTTTTGACTCAACCAAGTAGTGGCTGTTGCTCCTAAACACACTGGCCAGTAACCACACTTTCTTTTTATTTAGCTTGACTAGGTTACCAATGCTACCTACCTAGCCAGCTAACTAGCTAGGCTGGCTTGTACGTTTGGATGTATGAGTCAGCATCAAAGCAAAGAGCAGGTGTTAGCTGCAGCAGCTTATATTTGCTGTTTAATTCCAAGTTACTTAGGCAGTGTGTGATTCTGGAAATCTTCCTGGGCCTGAATTGAGTTTTGATCATTTCTTAAATTAGTTTATTGGCTCTTTTATGTTTGTTCATGAGATTAATCATTTGATAATGTCTTGTTCATTTTGACATTGTATCTTCATCTTGATCAGCTTTCTGTCTCTGTATCTAAAGGTGATTGTTTATCAAAAAATCACAAATTAGACTCCACTTCATAGGTTCAATCCAATAATTGGATTTTGATGACAAACTTGTTTTGTCCCATCCCTTCACTTTATCTCAAACATTTTAACTCTTGTTTTTACACCAGGTTTTCTACCATATAGCACTGAGTTAATGTCTGACTGTGGAAATCTGTCACTTCGACTGCTTTGTTTTGACCTGGCAAATGGCTTGTGGATCCACCCTGATGTGTACATTTCCATTTATTAGAGAATTTCAGTCTATGGTAGAGAAATATGGAATAATATTGCTACAGGGTATGTGGTCAAACCTTTTACCAAGCTTTTTTTTACAAGACCTTCTGCTATAATAGGAACTATTCTAATAACCACACATACAGCACACACTCCTGACATCTGCTTCTACAGCTGAAGGACTTCTCTTACACACACACACAGACACACACACACACACACACACACACACACTTGTAAGTTGCATACCTGTAGGGAACAAGTCTCCCAGCTGTCCTTTGTGTGTGAGCCTCGGCTGCGCCTCAGCATTGTTACCACACACCCTTTCTCTTATCCCTGCATAGACATAGCCACTGATGTGATCAGTGATTGTTTTAAGGAAAGAAGGGATGTGAACATTTTTGAAATGGGCCCAAGGCCTTTAAAGTCACATGGACTTCTTCAGAAGAGGCCGGATGAATGGATTTAGGCATCGCTGACAAGCTGTGCGCACTTGACTTCTATCATGATTTTAATTTCATATTTTGACTCTTGAGTTTTAGCAAAAAATAAAACAAAAAAAACAATTGTGAAATGAGTTACACTCTACTTAGCATGACTTTTAAAACCTTTAAAACAATATAAAAAAGGAAAAATGATAATTGAAAAAAAGACCTATGTACTGGAAACATGTTAAAAAAGAAAAATTGTATTCTGTTTAATTTTGACAGAATTATTTTTATTAAAATACATCCATAAGCATTTCATTGATCTCTTGTTTTTATTTGGTGCTTTTTTTCCCTTCATTGCAAATATGTGCAAACAAGGTGAAGAAGTAGCAGGTCACAAAAATCATTGGCACATATTAATGTGGATGCAAAGTCTTAACATACAGGTTTGGATGAGGTTGAAGTTTTGGAAGAGCTCCATGACTCATTACAGTTTTTGGACAGCAGAGGGCAGAAGAAGGTTGGGGAATACATAACCATCACAGCTCCGAGCAGCATCCTTGGACGAGAAAGGTCCTCTTTAGAAAGCGTCTCCCTGTCACTGCGTTTGCTAACTTTACACATTTACACACAAGCTGTTTCTCATATCCCACTGATAAAACTTTCATCTTACAGTTAATGGTTTAATCACATTTTTTATCAAAAGGACATATTGCACATTCATATGTTAAACATAGAGTTGTAGTATAATTCCCAGTTTTACAAAAGCACTAATCTGAAACGTGGAAAGTATATTGTGAAGGCATAAAGGGAAATAATTACTATACATACATAGTGTGTGTGTGAGACCAACTTTGCCAAAAGCTAAGATGTGCTGCTTTCAAGACTAATTTGACAAATTGCTCTGGGAAGCATAGAGCTTAGAGGTTGAAGGAAAATAAAGAAGCCCAGGAAGAAGGTCAGGGTAACTTAACTGCAAATGTTATTGTAACGTGCTCCGGTGTGTTGCTCCTGCATGCATGCATTCATTCATTTGTGTACAGGGTAAATAAGACTGGAGAGATTGTACTTCCTTGTGGAACAAAAATGACATGTTTACGTTGAAGGGACAAAGCCCATAAAAGACAGAAGAAGTTAACACCCAAAACTGTAAATGGACTGTTCTTATATTGTGCTTTCTAGTCTTAACGACTACTCAAAGCACTTTTACATTCTGACTGGCAGGCGACCGCTCGACTACTACTGAGCCCAAACTATGATCTTTAAACCTAAACCTAACCAGGTTGTTATTGTGCCTAGCAAACCTTAACCACAGCAGTGCTACATCGTAAAATGCATTTCTTTTTCAACAGTGATTTGTAGCTGTTTTGGAAGCCAGACAAACAATGTAGTCCAATCGATAAAGATGTGACATCTGAATTCTGTGTGTTGTTAGAGAATTGGAGGACACCCTTTTGGTGATAATTAATTTCCAGCTAAAGTTTGTTGGCTGTCATGTATGTAATTTAATGGTGGTACAGCAGATTAGCCAAGAGCTGTGACCTAAAAGACAATATCAAAGTCTTCCCATTCTATCCTAACCACATGGTCATTATTAATTAGAAATATTGGATTTTACCAGTAAGCTGTTTTATTTAATTTTCTAAATCTGTATTTAAATATATCCCTATATTGTTAACCCCATTTCAACCTTGTCAAGAAGTATTTCTCTTTTAAAATAATTTGCTCTGAATTAAAAGGCTGTTGCTCATAGCAGCAGTGCACACTTACTGACATCCCACACCAGAGTCTTGGATTCCTATCCCGAAGCTGATTTGCTGTTCCAGCTGTCGTTAACAACTTTTTCAAATTTTTCTAACACTTGCCAGTCTGTAACTGAGCAAACGGAGCAGTCAGTGACAGTTAGAAAAACAGTCTGTATTATCAATATTCCCCACAAATGACAGAAGGCAATGCTATTAATATAGCATCTTTCATTATGAGTTAACTAAATGAGCTTCACATTAAAATGGATACAATAATGACAATAATGTCATCAACAATGTCTTAGGCTTGTTTCTAAGATGAAAAATTATAATTTAATATCAAACCACCCATTTACAGCCTGGAGAGGGTTCCAAATCTGCAAAAATTCAGTAAAGTAATTGAATGGGTTTTTCACTGGACCTTAGTCTATTTGCGTTCAAGGCTGGTTAACAAGGAGATGTATTCTCCTAAAGGTGTACAGGGCTGTGTGTCCTTGTAATCATTGTGAATAGAAACATGTAAACAAGTGTCATTTGCTGTGGTGGTTTGGTGTTGGTTTATTCAACCTCGTCGACCCCACTGACCTGCAGCCAAACCCAAAAATGTGAATAACATTTGGCTGCAGGTATGATATTTAGAATTATGTACAAAACATCTAATGAAGAGTTGGAACAAGCTGATACATAATACAAATGTTTGCGGACGACACTACGGTGATTGGTCTCATCAGCAACAACGATGAGACTGCCTATAGGGAGGAGATTAAGCACCTGGCCACATGGTGCACTGAAAATAACCAGCTCCTCAACACCACCAAAACCAAGGAGCTCATCGTGGACTTCAGAAAAGAGTCAAGAGGCACACACGACACCATCCACATCAATGGAATGGCTGTTGAGCGTGTCTCCAGTTTCAAGTTTCTGGGGATCCACATCTCGGTGGACATGTCCTGGTCAACCAACACCTCCTGCCTGGTCAAGAAGGCTCACCAGCACCTTTTCTTCCTGAGGACACTGAGGAACACTGAGGAACACTGAGGAAGAATCAGCTTTCCTCGACTATCCTGGAGAACTTCTATCGCTGTGCAACAGAAAGCATCCTGACCAACTGTGCATCAGTGTGGTATGGGAGCTGTTCTGTTGCAGAGCGCAAGGCACTGCAGAGGGTGGTGAAAACCGCCCAGCGCATCACCGGGACTCCACTACTCGCCATCGAGCACATCCAGAGGAAATGCTGTCTGCATCGAGCTCGCAGCATCCTTAAGGACTCCTCCCAACCAGCCCACAGACTGTTTTCTCTCTTGCCCTCCGGCAGGCGGTTCAGGTTCCTCCGGACCAGGACCAGCAGACTAAAGAACAGTTTTTTCCCCAGAGCTGTCTCTTTATTGAACTCTAATCCTCATTGATCCCACTCCCCTTCATACACTGATTGACTCTCCTTTCCCTCCTCACACCTGCCTCCATTTTGTTATCTGCAATACTATAATGTTCGCTGACTGTTATTATAGTAAACACTGTTTATATCTGCATCTTGCACTACTTACCTTGACTGCACTGCTGACTGTTTTTTTTTGTTTGTATTCACAGTACCAATTGTTTACATATACATCTGCAATACCGTACTTTAACTGTAATGTGCAATTACCTTCCACTGCACTTTAATTTGGATAGCTTCTGCCCAAACTTTATTTGTACTACCTTTAAATCCTTGTTATACTGCTCATTTTAGCCTACCTTATTATATATATCTATCTGTAAAAATTCTGTTTATATTAATAGCCATCTGTATTCATAGTACATATTCACCTGTAAATCTTGTTCACAATACTTGTTATCTATATATTATATTCATAGGACAAATCTATCTGTAAAATTTTGTTTATAATAGTATTAATTTCTATATTTATTCAGTACATATCCATCCTGCACTTACTGCTATTGCACTTCTGGTTAGACCCAAACTGCATTTCGTTGCCCTGTACCTGTACCTGTGTAATGACAATAAAGTTGAATCTAATCTAATCTAATATCTAATCTAAAATATATCTAATCTAATATATATATATATATATATATATATATATATATATACATGTATACATATATACATGTTTATATATATATACATGTGTATATGTATAGATATGTATGCATATATATGATAGGGATAAAGCCTGTCAGACAGTGTGAATGAGATTTATTCAATCTAGAAACGACTTAAGGGGAAACAAAAGGCCAAGACTGGATGTTGAGTGGTTGGGTGGTAGAGTGGTTGCCTGCCAATCAGAAGGTTAGTGGGTTGATCCCTGGCCCTGCAGTCCCATGTCAAAGTGTCCTTAGGCAAGACACTGAACCCTGAGTTGCCAGCAGCCTCGGATACAGTTTTTGAATGTGTGTGTGAATGGTTCCTGTATTATGTAAAAGCTCTTTTGAGTAGTTGTTGAGACTAGAACAGTGCTATATAAATACAGTCCATTTACATTTACAGTCCATTTAAAAAACAAGCAATGAATCAGTGACCATTTTGACTGTGAACACCGCAGTGAACACCGGCAGTCCAATTCCCATTTAAGAGACACAGAAATATATGCCGTACAAATACATGTCGTCCAGAGGTTAGTGGTTCAAACATTTGCTTGAAATGTTTTACTGGAAGCATTGTTAAAATCCCTTTTCTTGTGCAGACGGAGAGCAGGGCCTGTAATTATGCATGAGGTGAGAGTGGTGGGCTGTCTCTGTCAGCGCTGCGGCCAATGAATTTCCTACATCATATAATACAACCTCGAGGCCCGTAGACATCCTCGCAGCGCCGTGAGACCTCTGGCCTTCAGAATTGGGATGAAACATTCAGCTTGGTTGCTATGGTACACGTAAGTCACCATGACAACCTGCTACAGCATTCTCAGAGGGGGGTCTAAATAACAAAAACACCTACTCTTTTTGCCCAATCGCTGTGATGCATATTCATAGTCACATGCGAGTCATTAGGGACATGTTTTATTAGTCTGCCCACCCATCTATCCATCCATCTATCTATCTATCCATCCATCCATCTATCGTTTCATCCTTCTATCCTTTTGGCTTGACTAAATAGTAATTACTCTGAGGCCAGTTGAAGGATGCAGCCCCCGCCTGCTCTCAGCTAGATTGTAATGGGTTCATAAGCGCTGCTGATTGAATTGATTGCCACAGTTGGAGTCTGGCTGAGATGTAGAATGGGGTGGAATATGCAGAGCGTAGAACATTAATCATCTCACACGAACAGGCTAGCCGCTTTCATTTTATTTCAGGTACAGTTGAAAATGTATACAGTACAAGTCATAT
Organism: Etheostoma perlongum; assembly: GCA_026937815.1. Taxonomy (NCBI): domain Eukaryota; kingdom Metazoa; phylum Chordata; class Actinopteri; order Perciformes; family Percidae; genus Etheostoma; species Etheostoma perlongum. The sequence continues at coordinate 8,702,978 of CM049378.1, read as the reverse complement.
GCAAAGAGAGAGACAATATTCTTTTTTCCTCTATCGGATTCGACATATGTCTTGTAGTGTTGCCTCGCAGTCCTGTCGTTTATTTGTCTGGTATCACAACTTTACCAGGACGTGCAGTTATGTATTCTCTGTACACAATAACATACAGCAACAAAGACAAACGTCGAGAAGCTACCCTATAGCGGTACAGGGTTTACAGTGCTTACTTTTTCAAGGACATAATGTCCAACAACAACATAAAAGATGCAAATTTGAGGGTCTACCTGCAGGGCCATGGGTCAAGATTAAATTGGAAATGGGGTTGCACATTTTTCAGATTACCTTTGTTTCTTTAAACTTAGAAACCTTGAGATTTTCATCATATCAAACCCAAACAATATTTATGACTGGCATGCATTCTGGTATAGCCATTAAATGTACAGGTGCGCTGAGTCTAATTGTAAGCCGCAGCCATGTGGACGCTGGAAGTCAAAAACAGTAACTAATTTAAAGAGGAACAGTAAAGGGTGGAGGAGAAGAAGGACGTGCAGGCGTGACTCACTGAGGTAGACTGTGACTTGTTGTCAAGAACATGAATGTACAACAACAAAATCACTAGTCTTCCACAACGTGTCACGCTGTTCTGACTGGGCTGAGAGACAAAGTGCTGCCTCCTGATTATCTCCCAACAGCAGCCCTGTAAGTCAGATGAGGTGTGACATCAAATATTGAGGATTTTCCTGATTTATTTGCTCTTTAATGTGGGAATCAACAGTAAAGTCAATTGCTATACATTGCTATTAATGCTGTCAAATGAAATCTAATAACATATCCTCATTAATCAACACTCATATATATAAAGAGAGAAGATACTGACTTTAGGCTAATCACATGAACACATTGTACAAGCAATGACATAACACGTTACACACCGTATAATGTAACCAACGTAAATGTGTTTGGGATCGCTTTGGGATTCATTACCTCATTCATTCACACGTCACACATGAAGAAGGCTCAACATCGAAGGACATTTAGACACTTTGGGTTTGCGTGTGTTGATGCAAACAGGAGCGTGAGGAAACAACATACAGTGGGAGAGACAAAGCAACCATGATGACTTTGATCAACGCATTCTCATGAACGGTAATAATGCACCAATAAGTACAGTGCAACACACACACATACATACCTGTAGGGAATACGTCTCCCAGCTGTCCTTTGTGTGTGTGTCCTTTGTCACTGTGGCTATTTTATTGGTTATAATTTGGGCTAGAATGTAGAGAGAGATCTCACACACGCACAAAGCTGAGCACAAGGTTGTGACAGAGTCACAGGCTGTTTTAATAACAGAAGAGTAAAAGGACATGTTTAATCTCCTGGTATTGGTTTTCCAAAGCACCGCCAATATAGTGGGATCTCTGCAGGAAAAGGAGAAGGGCAGAGGAGTGGGTAATGCAAAAGATAAGGTAAGAAAAAAGGAGAGTAGCGGAGAAGGGAAGAGAAACAGTAAAGGAAAGAAGTGGTTAAGGGAAGGAAAAGGGAGGAGGAAAGACAGAAAAACTGAAAAGAGAAGAAAAAGAAAACAAAGAGAATGAATAGGGGAAGGAAATGAGATGAGAGGAGAGCAAAGAAAAGATGTAGTAAGGAAATCAAAGGTCAGAAGAGGATAGGAAAGAAAAGAAAGACATAAAAAAAGAAATAAAAAGGGTAAATAAAAGAAAACAAGGGATCATTAGAGGAAAAAAAGGATGTTGAAGAAAACAAGTAAAGATGAGGAAAGGAAATTAAAGAATAAGATGAGGGGAGCTGAGAGCAAAAGGGAAAAAAATAAAGCAAAGTGCAAAAGTAGGAATACATCAGCGGGATAACTGAAATCATGTTCAGCAGTTGTCCATTATTCATATAAGTCAGACATCACAACACTATTTGTGGGTGCAGGTTGTGTTGTGAATGACAAATATCCTGTAAATGAATGATAATGGCTTGTTTAGCTGAAGCCCACCTACAGCGTCTCTGCTCCATCCTATTTCCTGTTAATATCGCTGGCTTCAGCCTCGCTGACCTCTCTGCCATTCTTCTATTTCTATTAATCTTTAATGGTGGGTAAACGGCCCAGCGCCACACGCTGACCGACATGGCTTTCCCACCTCATTATTGTCCTGCAGGAGACAAGACACAAATCACTTATTTATCTGAAATGTATTGAGGATGTGGACTTTCTGTGATGCTTGTAATGTTTCTCCATCATCTGTTCTAGCTTCGCTGCTGTTTCTCTCTTTTTTTACCGTGTCTTAAACACACACACACACACACAAACACACACAAACTCACTGGTGCCCTGCTTGCTGATCTCAACAAAAGTCTGTGACACTGTGACATTTGGAAGTAGATGAAATGACCAGCAGGGTTGGGGAGTGCTGCACTCTATGGTTTACTGATGGAGACAAGAGCTCTTAACTCCTGAAAAGAACACACACACACACACACACACACACACACACACACACACACACACTACTTTGCAACCTCAATACCACCTACAAATCTCGGAAGCCTATAAAAGCTTAACTCTTGCCAACATGCAACCTTGTGAATATACCTGAGATAAACTTTCATTTAAAAGCATATTTAGGACGGAAGCACCACTTTTAAGATTCATCTTATTCTCGTTTTTTTTTAAAACACAAAGAAGGCTCGACACAACATGAGACTATCATCAGTGAGTATCACCAGGGGCTCTACACATGAACATTGTTTGTGTACACAGAGTTTACTAAAAAGAAAGGTTTTAACAACTCACTTAGCTGTTGTTGTTTCTGCTCACAGCCTTCTTGCCAGTCAAAAAGTGTCGATCTCCGAATGCGGACTCCATAGGAGGAAATGCCATTCTTCTATGAGGAACAACATATTATCCGTGCATTTATATGGAACTAAGCTTTAGGAGCTTTCCATCTTCACTCTCCTCCTCCTCCTTATTTTTGACTAGCTAGATGGACGGCAACCGGAAAAACAACAGCTAAGAGAGTTGCTAAAACCTTTCTTTTTAGTAAACTCTGTGTACACAAACAATGTTCTCAATGCTGAGTTCATGTGCAGAGCCCCTGGTGATACTTGGAGCAAAGTTTCATGTTGTGTTGGCGCCCGGCCCGTCCATGCGATCTCACTCAATACTGGACCAAGTTCAAAGACTTTTTAACGCATCAGTCTATTAAACACAAATGCATGGTGAAATGGGGTCGACAAAAACGGTAGTTACCCTTTAAGCTGTTAAATGTATAATGTAAAATGTGTATTGTAAACTGGGATAAAACTTCATAAATCCTTAAGCTCCATGTCTCCTTATGATATGCTTATGCAAACACTCACAAGAGCACCACATGTGTATTAATCCAACGCTGAAAATTCTCTCCCTAAAAGACACTGTTGGGGCAAGAATAGGGGTTTTCTTGTTCTTGCATTACTAAAATTCTTTGGACCTTTCCTTTGACTTGAAAAGACTGCAACACCCTTCCCCCCATAGCTTAAAATATTACTGGGCCGCACAGACTAGGTACAACTTATGTTTTACCCCACCCAAGATTCCAAATTTTAAAAATGAATAATATTTTCATACGGTCTTTTTCTTTTTCTATACTTCTTGCTAAAAACTGATACTGGAAATTTCACTTTCCTTCTGGGAGTCATCCCAAAAGGATTAATAAAGAGAAGTCTAAGTCTAATGTCCAATTGTCAGAGCCGCATAACCCCTATGTAGATATTTATACAACTCTTAACTTACTCAAGTAAAAAAAAAAAAAAACTTTTCTGACCCTCCGTTCCCCCAAATAATTACTGTACAGTCCCTAACCTAACTTCTTTTAGCTGCTGCGGTTGTAGATCTAAATCTTTATAATTTCCTTGTTAACCGCCTCCACATTGCACCCCGAGATGTCTGTACTTTTCTGGCGTTCTGCTGAGTTTTTTTTTCTCTTAACAATGCCCTCATCATCAGCTGTCAGAACCGACAATAATTAGAATGACAGCTGCCTTTGCTGGACTGCACCGCCACCAAGTTTCAGTTACAGGAGCCATTGATTCTCTATGGGGTGTGGGCTGCCTGGCTTAGCATACAATTCCAGGGGCAACAATGTGGCTGTATTGTCCAGGTCACAGCGCTGAGCAGGAGAGTGACAGTGTACAGCCGGCTATGAGTTCATTAGACCAGCACTGCTCTCCTTTCTTTCTCTTGCTCTCTCTCTCTCTCTCTCTGTGCCCTAAGTACTCATCTCTCTCCCTCTTTCTCTGCCTGGCGAGGTGCCCTTCTCAGTACTCATTAACGTCCAGTATGAGCCACTAAGTTACAGGTATTAGACGAGGAACATTGAAGAATGCCACATGAGGACATGCTGCCTGCCCTCCCTCCCCCCTCCCAACACACACACATATGAATGACACATTAGAAATTAGCTCCACTTCGAGTCTGCTTCTTATTCTCACATTAAAAAGCATATTAAGAAATAATGGGCTCTCCATAGTTCACATAACTTAGTTGTTCTAGTAATCTTGGTCTCTCTGTCTTTCTGGAGGACTTGTGCTGGAGAAAAGCTCGAAGGGTGAGAGTTTTGGACTATTATTCTCCCAGCCCTGGTCTAACAATTATGGGCAGCCTGCTGAGTAGTTCTATGTCATTAGAGCAGGCTAAATTATGCTCTTCACTTTGGGATGAAGGTCCTTTCACTCAGAGCCAAAGAGAGAAATAACTGGGAGAAGACTATAGAGTTCACAATGAAGCTGACAGAGCGTTCAGGGACAGAAGACCTTCATTTCTCTCCTGGTAATGTTCTATATTAGACTAATGTTCAATTAGGTTGTCAAGGCCAGTTAGTGAAATGTAATTCTTATACAGAGGAGGGGGAATGGGGGGATCTTTTATTATATTCTATAATATCCAACATGAATAATTTTCCTTTACATGTACGGTAAGCTAATCAAATCATTAACAGCTTGTTCATGATGAAGATTTAGTTTACGATTTCACGTTAATGACATGCAAAGAGTTCATCTTAATTCATGCCGCCACTTCATTAGACAGGGCTCTTAATGTGGTGATGATGCAGGGTCTTTGCGTTGGGTTTCTCCAACCTAGTGTGTGCAGTGTGTGCAGATGACACGATAAGGGGTGGACAAATATAACAGCTGCAGCTGAAAATATAATGCAATCCATGCAATCTAACTTGGCACCGCTGCGGATGAAATTCTCACAGTCTATCCTACTATCCTACTATCTGCAGGGATGTTTGTTCTGCACGTGTTGCTCTTATTGTACGTATATATCCTGCGAGTATGCAGTATCTAATTCATCTTCCCAGCTTATTCTCCTGCCTCACCAGCTCTTGTCAACTTACTGTGTAACCAATCACATTCCTTCGTGGGAATCAATGTTTTATGTCAAATTATAATAGTTTGAAGACATTCACCACTGGAACATCAACTGAAAGAGCAGCATGTTGACCCAAACATTTCGTTTTGTTGTCAGACGAAAATCTGATGACAAGCCTTGGTGATTTGCAAGGATTTCTTATGTCAGAAGAAAAGGGATTTTTTCATCCATTTTTGTTCATTTTCATATTGCAGCTTGTAGTGTGAACAATTGGTGACTATGTTGAGCTATAAAACAAAGATTTGACTGTATTTGGGGTATGACATTTTATTGTTTGAGCCTGAATGACTAAAAAGGACAAAAAACTGTCAGTGGCTGATTATTTGCTGTTTTTCTGCTCTACTCTGATGATCTCTTGCATTAATACAGTACATTATGTGCGACTGGCACAGCCTTGTTGCTTGTTTTTAGGTTATATCTAACTGGTGGCCGACGGCTCCCAGGAATCGTAAACCCAAATGCCACGAGGGCAAATGTGACCGGCTGCGAAAACACACAGGGTCGTATAAGTTGTGCTGTAGCAGTAAAACAACACAATCTACGCTCAGTAGAAAAAACATAAGAAAACATCTCCATCTCCCTTACAAGCTTCTCCAGCCGTGGATCAGGTTTCTCTAATTCCCCGGCTTCTCTCATGTTGTAGATTTAATTACATAAATCAATATGAAAATTTGATAACCTGTGGATTTGACAAGGTCCATAGCATACATCCTCTGCTCTCTCCCTTTCTTCTCCTCTTATGTCCTTTTATTTTCCCCCTTTTTCTTTTACGATCCTTACCTTTTCCTCCCTAGTTCTTTCCTTTTCTCTTCAGTCCTTTCATTTCCCTTTAACTATATTTCCCTTTCCCTCCCTTTTGTGTCCTTTCATTTCTTTCACTCTATTTCCCCCTCCTCTCGTCTCTTTCCTCCTCCTGTTCTGTCCTTATCCACACTCCTCCCCTCCCTGTAACCCCCCCCCCTCCTCCTCATCCTCCTCTTCGTCCTCTCTCACCTCATCCACAGTTCCTGTCCTCCAGCCTTTTGCTCCACCTGCTCGGATCGATTCTATGTTAGTGAATCTGGAGCTGGGCTCGGGGGAGGGATGATGACCACTGAGCAGAAGTGAGCAGAGCCGGACATGACTACTTCCTGCACAGCAGGGCGGTCATTTCATCACACGGGTCATCTGTCTAACACCCACAACCCCCCCATCACTCTTACCTCTACACCATTGTCTTCTCCACTCCTCCTCCAACACCTCGCCTTAGTTCATTTTTAATTTTTTACCATGCTTTTTGCCATTCTCTCATTTTCTCTCAACCTTCATGATCTCTAAATACCATGCGGGGCTGCAGACAAAGAGATGACAGACCAAGGGCCACTGTGGGCTGATCATTAGCAGTGCCCTGTGGTTGACTTCAATTAGCCTGCAGAGACACTGCTGCAGCCGAGCGCAGTGAGAACATGCAGTCAGCTGGGCTTCTCGCCTCTCAGAATTACAGTTAGATTTAAGTTTTGACACACTGGAGATACACAGAGCTGATACAAATTAGACAAGGAGATTCCAAATTTACGTTTTCTTTTGTTCCCCTCAGTTCATGACTCTACACAGGATCTTAAGGGGAATTTTGATTTGCCTCATGAAGCTTTACAGAATGAAACTTACACCCATATATGATAATATTTATAAATACATGTAACAGCTGCATTAATATAAGCACTATAAAAGTTGGTTAATTCAGCCATTGTCATTCATTTGGATGTTTTGAAACTGCAAATAAACCTGATTGACCCGACAGACTCGTTCTACATATTTTGACTGCTATTATTGTAAAAACTATGCCAGGGAAAATGTCACTGAGCATGGTGGCAGTTGATGAGGAGGAGGAGTGGGTAAAATGGCATGATGGAGAAATGGAGACAGAAAAAAAAACAAAAAAACAAGGAGAGCGAATGCGAGCAGGGAGAGCCAATCTGCTGTAAAACTGAACAGACAACTCTGAGATTATCAACAACGGTGACAGCAGAAGATGATTGTTGTTAATGCAGGCTATGTGTATGTGTGTGTGTGTGTGTGTGTGTGTGTGTGTGTGTGTGTCTGTGTATGTGTGTGGGGGGGGGAGGGGGCAATTATGTATAACTCCCCCTTCTCTCGCTACATTCTCCTCTCTCTCTACCCCCTACGGTGGCCCTGATGGGACACAACCTTTCATTTGCTCATTGCGGTAATTGGTGTGTGTGAGGGGGAGGTACATGTGTTCTGCTCCCCCTCTGCGTCTGTCAGAGAATTAGAAAATGGAATTCACTGAAGAGCAGTGTGCGTCTGGCTTCCTCATCCAAGATGACACATTTTCATTATTCGCTCTGTGACAGAACAGATTTCTCAGTCCTCTGGCCACCAGCATACTTTATGATTTACAATTGTGAAGATAATTTCTATTTTGATTGATTTTCTCAAAAGTAGATTTACACAAATGGATTTTAAATAAAAAGGTTGAGCAATTAAGTCATTTCTTGCTACTGGTCCTTCTCAGCCGTCATGGAAATAATAAACGACAACATCTCTTTACAACTGGTAACAGTGTTCAAATAGGTTCACATATGAGTTAGCCTCATAGTACAATGGAAATCAAATGTCTGCCTCAACTGTCATCAATTCATGCCACCTGTTCCCTCTTCCATTAAACCCCAAATAGCACTGTGGAAATATTCATAATCATAATGTATAAGCTGTATTTTAAGAATACATAGGATTCTTATTATTACTTTTGCTAATTTATAATGCGAAACAGACATTGTTGCATCAATGTGAACTAGTGTGTTTGAAATACTGCCTAATGGAGTGCTGAAATGACTATTTTATTACTTGATTACTTGGCTATTATAGTGACTTCCAAATGAGCAGTAACTAAATAAACACTAAAGTTGAGGAAAAATAGGGTTTGACATTATTAAGACTCTTTGCTAAACTGTGTAAAAGATATTTAAAATGTAAAATATAAATCTGAAGCATTTATAAGCTGATTTTTAAACATTGTCACAGGCCTCACATAAAACCTAAAAACAATTCAGGACACCTACTGCACTAGGTTTTAAAATGTCATACTTTCTGCATATGCTTCCATAAATGCTACAATTGTTTAAATTTTTCTATTTGATACAATCCTAAATTAAATACAGTTAGTCATCCTAAAAAAGAAAATTAATCTCACATGCATTTGTGTCTTCAGAAACAAAGAGAGGGACAACCTCTGTGTGACAACGCGACATTCAGTTGAAATAAGTACTTAATTTAAAAATAAAAAAATTGCACTACCAGTGCCACTGGTGTCACAGTGTAGCCCTGTTTTGTGTAATTATACGGGTTCACAGTTAATCTGAAAAGCCTGTATTCATGTTAAAATATGCTACAAATCCATATCAGGATGGCTATAAATTCCCTGTGTGTCTCTGCAAGGATCAAACACAGAGCACAGAGTCAAATAACCGGAGTGTTAAAAATCTGTAAAACAATACTGGACATATAAATAAATATGTAACCCTTTGGCAGCCTATTCAAGGCAGAATGAAAGACTGTGTGATCTCCAGTCATGGTTAGAGAATCGCTGAGGGGGAGAACGGAGAAAACAGCCAGACCAGTGACCTCTCACAGGAGGGAGCATCCTGTACACGGTGGTCTGAGGCGAGGGCTCGCCGCAGGGGGAGAAGCAGCCACAGACGTGGGGGGGGGGTTCAGTTGCTGGAAGAGCAGCGGTGAAGGTGAGGTGGAGCGGCGAGGGCAGCTCTCGAGAGCGAGCGTTATTGGGTTGGGGGGAAGGAGCGCGAGTGAAAAGAACAGAGGAGAAGGAGGAGGAGGAGGAGGAGCACTGTTGAGTGAGGAGAGGTGAGGGAAGTGGTGTAAGAGAGGTGCGAGGTAGAGGAGAGAAATGGAGGAGTGACAGCGAGAGAAAGGTGCAATGTTTGAAATGAGCGACATATGGAAAAGGTGAAAGGGAGAATATGGAGGAAGGAAGCGGTGAAGGGAGAGAAGAATGGCAGAGAAATCTTTAATTTAAAAAATTGCATTTCCTCATTCCGCTTAAGTACCCCGCATGCACCTGGCACCAGACTACAACCTAATTAAATCCTAATCAGATACAACTAAATCAGATCAACTGCAGGTGTAAATGCCCCCGGAGCACACTGAAGTTCAGACTGCATGTAATTGTGTACACAGAAATAAACTCACAAACAGGTGGAAGGCAGCTCAGACTGCAACCTACTTGGCAATATGGATTTACGGGTATACTTCTGGGCAGCTGACTGAACAAGACCAAGCGCTTCCTGTCAATATTAATTATCTTGTAAATATTATTAATGCTAGTGATGTGCATGGCAAACTGAGGGAGAGCAACACAACTTGGGAAATGCACATACGCAAGGAGATGTGTTTTAATATCACATGTAGCTCTATCCTGAATCATATGAGACGTACTTTAATTCCAGGTTCAGAGGAGGTTTTAGAGGGAAGGGCAATTCTTTTGGGGGAGCTTATATTTGCCCTTTCAGGTTTATTAGATAGGATATAATGGAAGGGATGGGTGGGAGGTGAAGCTTTATCGACAGCAGGATGCCTCACAAGAACCCGCGGTTCAAGTGCTGGAGCTGGAGGATGGAGAGATGGACAGGAGGATGAATAGGGGAACAGGTGCTGTGTGTAGGCCGGGGGGAGGGTGGCGGAGAAGGAAGGAATTGTGGAGAACAGCATGGTGTGTGGTGAAAGGGTGAGGGTGGCAGCACCGTCGTCGTCGACACAGCTACAGGAGAGAAATGGATGGAGGGAGGGTGGGCGGCGCGGTGCTCTTGGCAGGGTCTGCAAGTCAAAGAACCCTCACTAGGTTTAACAATTTGATACAATCCTTTCTTTTTCTAGCTCTGTGGCCAGGCCTCAAGCACTTTCCTCTGGCCCTCAGATGTTCCCAGTCCTTTCAATTAATTTGATTCCCTTTCCCTTTCAGTCCTTTGGGGACACGGTGTTGCTCTGTTCGTCAGCCTCTCTGGTGTTTGTGTGTTTTTGTGTGGATTTCATTCAAAGCTTGCTCTACGTATTATGTGTTTGCCGTTTTTATTTCTTATTATGTACAGTACGTTTTGATGGTTATGCTGTGATTGTTTGTGGGTCAGTCAAGAGCGCATTGAGGCAAATTCCTAACAACTAAGTCAGATGGCAATAACGTATTGAATCTTCAATCTTCCCTTACCCTGAAACCCTCTCCGACGGGGGAACTGACCGTTGTATCCACCGCTGCTCTCTTCAAAGCCACCGGAATCCTTTGACAAAAAGTCATTTTACCTTGCAGAACACAGGAATTGCTCGATCGGTAAACTGACCGACATTGGTGTTATTGTGTGACTTTGGAGAGTCTGAACTAACCCTTTAAAACACAAATATAAAGGCTTCAGTTATTAACCCCTAGGCTCTTTACCAGTGCCCCAACTACTAGCGTTCCAAGCTAATTAGTGGTTTGCGCTAAAACTGGTCACATTCGATTAGCATGAAACCATATCCCAGAGAACAGTCAACTAGGTACCCATGTGTTATTAACCCCTAAGGTTCAATTAACCCCTAGGTTCATTTTGCGACGGAATTGTCCTTTAACACAAAATGTGCTGCCAAAGATAGAACCGTTTTGGGCAGAAGAGCTCAGCTGGAAAAGGATGATGTCACCAGCTGAGCTCTTCAGCCCAAAACTGTTGTAACTTGTCAGGACTTATCAATATCTGAATCAGTGATGACGGTTATGGGGTTGTTTGTTTCTGTTTCCAGACCACGGTTAATCTAATCTGATCGAATAACAGTTACACAGTCCTCGAAGAAGAAGAATATTAGAGATGTTTTTGAGACCGGCTATCAAAGGAAAGAACAAAGAATCTCGCATTACAACACACACAAAGGGAGTGTGATGTCATTCTCTGTTCAGGGCCCATTACTCCACTATATCTTTACATAGGAAATATCTGTTCTGAATGTTGAGTACAGGACTTTTAAGGATGTTTGTATAGCCCCAAAATGTAACTTACCTGAAATACTAAAGAGCTGGAGTGCCACTTTAATGTTTTAGAGAACACCTAAAGATTTAAAACCTGGGGTTTGGGGTCTTTTTACTTTAACTCCTATTCCATTCTAAAATCACGTTGTTTTACAGCATTAGTCTGCTTCCCATTCAGTGTAACACTGCACAGTGCACACATCATGCTGCTCAGCAGAAACAGTTTGTGAATCCACAGGAGCATCTGAGGTGAAGTGACTTGCTTGAAGCCACTATTCACAGTAGTTGGTGGGGAGACAGTTACTCATTGACTTCTGCTGCTCAGATTTTACCATCTGACTAACACTGCCTGCAGAGCCACACACAGACACACAAACACCCACTTCCACACACACACACACGCACGCTGGGACGTCAAGACAATGTTTTTGCACTCCTGCTGGTTTTCACAGGCGGCAACAAACACCTGTGCATTGTGTGCAACAAAGGATCCTAGCAACAGTCGTTGAGGCGAGACATCGTCAGGATGCACACCTGTTTGATCTGGCGGGACCCTCTGTGATAAGTGGCCTCAGTAACCATAGCGACCAGGATATGGGATGGATGATTGTGGTGCTATTGAATGGCCTTGGGTTTTAAACACACACATACATAGAGAGACACACAAGGACACAAACATGCTTGCAGAAGTTTGTCGCACACACATACAGACGTGCACACACACACAAACACACACTCATCAAACACAATCACATGCAATGTGAGAAATGCCATACAAAAACACTAAATCGCACAATCACAGTAGATCACCTCAGAGCATACCCGTTTTCACACCTGTATGCAGACTCGTAACAGACTTCACACATGGAGAAACATGCAAAAAAGGTCTAACATTCAGGAAAAAATAAACAGCGACACATAGACGCTGGCCAAGTGCAAACATTCCAATCAGAGCAACAACACAATGAAGTGTATAGAGAGAAAAAACGCGGTGGCAGATGGCTGACATGCTGACTGTTACTCACAGTGTGCAGGTGGACGAGGAAGCGCTTTGCCTTTTACTGGAGAACTCTGCATCGACCTTGGAGTGAAAAATGTGAATCGTTAACTGCAGTAGTCATTCACACAGAAAGAGATGTACTAATATGCATGCAGAAATATAATTAATTAAACATAATTGTCTGTGCTGTTGCATTTTGTATAGACTGAAAGGCTTGATAGAAATGTGAGTATTTAAATGCAGTCAAATGTGAACAATGCTGCCTGCTGCTCTGTGAGCTTCTCCTCTACATGCTTGTCTGCTACACAGGAATATGAATACAAACAGTAAGTGCTGATCAGCTCTGTAGCTCTGGATATGTATTCACGTCAGTGTGCCTGGTATGATGCATTGAAATGTAAATGAAGTAACGATCTGTGTTGTGTGATTCAATACGATATAATACATCTGCATAACCCTCTGCACAGACTAACCTGTGCTGTTCTGACATTGTATTAAAGATGCACATGAACCAATTAATAGACCTTTTTACAGTTGTATTGTATTTACAATGCAAGATAATTAGCACATAAATTCTTACTCTGGTAATCAGCAGATCTTTAATTATAATTTCCCCTCACGTTGTTATCCTCAAAGTACCTGCTACGATGCTTGACAACTATTTTAAATTAAATGTAATTTTAAGGCAGATGGATATGTGTGTGATGTTGCTGATCTACTTATATTTTTTTTCAGATTATTAATAGAGTTGAGAGGCTAGAAATTATATTATTTTCCAAAATAAATCAATAAAAAGCTATTTTTTAGTTTAGGAGTCATGCCTTTTAGCAACTGACAGCCTTTATTCTCAACCTGCATACGCAGCCAGTTGTTTGTAACCTAGCAACACAGTAATATACAGAATAAATGAATTCTTCTTCTTCTTCTTCTTATTATTATTATTATTATAGAAGCACTTGTTTGTAGGAGGCAGATCTTGTCTCTGACCTTCTAGTTTTCAAGCATGATCCTTTATTTGCATTAATCTGTATTTTCCTTTATGCTGACAGTCCTTTGTCAGTGCTAAATGAAATAAATCCTTTCTTATCATTGTGCGGAGGGGCGAGCCTGACAGCTCCGATGTTAAAGTCTGTCACAGGACTGACAGACGGACAGCCACGTCCTTTATTTTATGAGCCAATCATGATTCACAACCTAGATGTCAGAGGGCCAGGGGGAAAAAAAAACAATGACAATGAGAGACAGCCAATCAGTCAGTCAACACCAATGTTCATTTGTCCCTGTGTTTCCTGTAGAAAGTGGAAACAGCAGAGGTGCCACAGCTGGGGATCACACGGTTTGATCTCATCATACACTTACTCGAAATAGAATCCAAATGGGTTATCAGTTTACTGCTCGTTAGTCCGTTTTGATTCTCCAGTCTCGTTTTTGCACACTGTGTCTTGTGTTCACTGCGTTTTTTCCCCAAACCAGTCATAATTAGGATGTCCTACCATCTGATGTACATAAAGATTTCTACTGAAAAACAATCGCCTGAAGAAATCAACAGTTTTCATGTTTAATTTTAGAAACGTGTCCATCATTTAAGTACATTTCATATGGATGGCCAAAAAAATATCAGTTTTTTTTAAGGAATGAAACTATTTCTTTACTATTTCCTATTTCTTCTTTCTCATCGTCCCTGTGGGAGGAACCGCTGGGGACGGGTGCGCTGCCACATAGGTAGTGGTGAAGATCAGGGGCTTCGACGGACCAGATCCGGGCAGCAGAAGCTGGCTCTGGGGACGTGGAATGTCTCTGTGGGGGGAAGGAGCTGGAACTTTTGCAGGAGGTGGAGCACTACCAATTAGATCTGGTGGGGCTTATCTCTACACACAGTCTCGGTTCAGGTCCTGGTGCATATGCACCAAACAAGAGTTTGGAGTACTCTGCCTTCTTGGAGACCTTGAATGGAGTTCTGGAGGAAGACTCTGGACAGACCTGGTAAGCCCAAACGGGTAGTGCGGGTAAATTGTGAACGTCTGGAGGAGACCCCTGTGTGACAGACTTTCAACTCACACCTTCGGCGGAGCTTTTCGCATATCTCTGTGGAGGCTGGGGACATTGAACCTAAGTGGACAATGTTCAAAGTTTTCATTGCTGAAGCTGCAGTGGGGAGCTGTGATCTTAGGGTCTTAGGTAGCTCAAGGGGCGGTAACCCATGAACACCGTGGTCAGGTAAGCTGTCTGACTGAAGAAGAAGACTTTTCCGGGATATACTATCCAGAGGGATCCAGAGGGAGCTGCAGTTCACCCGGTAGAGCAGGCGCCTATATGTAGAGGTTTACTTCTCCACGCAAGGGCTGCAGGTTCGACTCGGCCCTGCGGCTCTTTGTCATTCCCCCTCTCTCTCCCCTTTCATATCTTCAGTTGTTCTATATAAAATAAAGGCCTAAAATGCCCCAAAAAACCATCCTAGGTAGACTGACCACGAGTGTTGACGTTGTGAAGTTTCGTGGCCCTGTGGAAGCCACAAATCCAACAACATCAACATTATTTTAACTAAAACAGGTTTAATTAGCATTGTCATGGAGAAGTACTACACTACCCACAATCCTAAGCGTAATAGTCATGTCTCTGATTTGTGGAGCTTGTTGTTACCATGGAAATGTTTACCGCACATGTGAACCCGCTGCCACTGATTTCTATGATTGTTTATGTATACTGCCTTGTACAGTGCCCGAACTGGACCAAAACTCTGCCTGTACCCTAATTTGGTTGTGAGGAGTTGGGTTGGGAACCGGAGGGTTGCTGGCTCAAGTCCCCATGTGGACCTAAGTATGGTGGGGTCCTGGGTAGTTACCTGGGTACTTTTAAGCAAGACAACGAACCCCCAGCTGTCCATCGACAGCTGCACCCCTCTCACTCTGACTTCTCTTCTCCATTTGTGCGTATTGATACTGATCGTGTGTGTATTTCAGGCTTGTGTATAATGTGTGTTCTTACAACAAAGTGAAAACATTGTAATTTTCCTTGCTGTATTAATAAAGTAGGAATTATTATTGTTATTATTATTATATTGTGTAGGGGTGACCCCAAACAGTAGACTATTTGATGCATCCGAGCCTGATTCAACTGCTATCACACAGTCGAATCGTTGCAGTGTCTCAAATGTGATCATTCACACCTATATGGGGGTGCTAAATGTCTGATTTTTTATATAATTGCTTTGTTTTTCCAAATGAATCCTGTATAGCCTATTTTGATATAACTATCAGCCTATTAATAATACTGTCAGCAACAATTAGAAGTAAGGGTACTCATGTTGACAAAAATCCGAATTGCAGGTACTCAGTACTGTAGTACGTCCATTTCAGGCACTGTGCTTGTTCCTTAGCCTTTTTCAGTTTTTTTGAGCCAAATCAAATGTTTTTTTGGCGATGATTCATCTTGTAGCTGGTTGGCTCGGTTCTGGGCTTAAACATTTTTTAGATATTTGAATGGGAAAAATCCTTTGCGGAATCAGATCCGTTCTAGTGAGTTGAGGTGTAGAGTAGGTCTAGACTTTATACTTATTATTTACACAGACCCGACATTCCGCCATGACCAACAAAGGTAGGGACAAACTCCTCTTTAACAGGAAGAAACTTGAAGAATTACAAGTAAGAAAAACAGAGACAATATCAATAAAGCTAATATAGGTTGTTGTTTGAAGTCTGTTAGCCAGTAACCAAAACCACCCCCTATTTAATATTTACGCTCTGCCATTTTTTTTAAGTGTCTGAATTTTCATGTGAGATGTATTTATTATATATTACCATCAAATCCCCACAATGAAACAAAAGAGTAAGAAGAGCCTGTGGCATGTACTACTTTCTGCTAACAATCCTATGATGCAATTAGTCGCATTTTATAGATGAGAAAATCGGTCTCGATAAAAGATGATGAAAAATGATTAGGATATACAAATGTCCTAAATCTGAGTTAACTGCTCACTAGAGAGTAAACTATGTGTGTCTTTACTTTAGGGAGTAGTGGATGAGGGATCTACAGTATATCATAAATATATCTACACTGATGTTGTGATACAAATGCAATTCTATAGGCTTTATAAAAACAAGTTCTTAGTCTTTGTAGATGGAGAACTAACAGCAAATGCAAAGATAAAAAAAATTTAAAATGTAAAATACATATTCTCCCTTTTTTTGGTAAGTAGAGCACGGGGAATGGGATTAACAGAGCTGGTAAATGACGTAGCGGGAAAAAAACATGCAATTGAATATTTGTTGGACATTAAACTTAAACAGTAAATACAAACAAAAAGACGTCTTAGTGGTCTGTTTCCCACAGCAATGACAATCTCTAGGAAAACAACGTCATATTTTGTCAATATTTGCAATTTAATATTTGACTTCCTTGTTAAAACTGATCTCTAACTCCACTGACTCCAAAGCATAAAAACCAACCAATAAACTGATTGTAAGGCAGCTCTACAAACATTGACAAGCCTGTTGCTCCTGGAAGCCCCTAATAATCTCTCTTTTCTCTCCCATCCTCAAGTGAACATCCCCCCCACACACCCTCACCAACACCACCTCCATCTTCCTCACCTCTCCATCCCTGCCCCCTCTCCTCTCCTCTGCTTTCCTCCAGCAAATGAAAAAGGCCACATCAAACAATGGATTTAGCCTGCTCCCTAAGTAGATACAGGGAAGGAAAAAAGATAGAGATAAGAAGCTGGGATATGAGAGGGTGAGGAATGGGAGTAAGGGTGGCTGTGAGTGCGGAGAAGAAGGTGGAAGAGTGGAGGAGGGGAGGCCAGGTGTAGAAAGACATGGTGGCAGAACAATAGTACTGGGTATGTAGAAAACTTGTTGTAAATTAATCTGTTAGAATTTTTACACATGGATAGATATTAATATATATATATATATGCTGTATATACAGTATATACTGTTTTCCTGAATTTCCTTTTAGAATATATTCACACATTTTATTGTAATTTGTGTTGAATGCTATTTTGCATTATTCTAACTCGTCCTCCTTGTTGAAAATCCACATCTCTGGAATCCGCTGTATTGTTTGTATGAACTCATAACATGTTAGGCTAAATGCAGTTTTAAAACGTTTTGAAAATATACATTAATATAAACCTAACACCACAGACAAGTCGAATGATTATGACACATGTACAAAGATATTTGCTGTGCTTTGTACCATATTTGCCCTATTCCTATTTTGTTTTCAAATTGTATTTTCCATATCCTATTTTTGTTGCTGAAACCACCCAATTTCCTCACAGGGATTCACTGAAATGTAATCAAATCATGTGCACAGTGTGTCACTCCTATCACAGGTAGCCAGCACTAGTTGCAGTACAGAGGTTGTTAAACAGAACTATACAAAACCAGACCAGAGGAACAGGGACACCTTGTTTTTATGGCTTTAAATGTTGACTTGGAAGACATCTGAAGCTATAATAACTTTACCAGGAGAGCAGAGAACCAATCCAGATCCTGTCTCAACTGTGGTGGAACTAATGCAATGTCAGGGAAGGGATGAAGCAACAGGAGGAGAAGAGGCAGACAGGAAGTGCAGGAGGACAGGCGAGAGAAACAGAACAGAGGGTGCAGGAAGAGAAGGAGGAGGAGAAGGAGGAGGAGTGGAGGTGCAGAAGGTGCAGCCCGGGTGGAGAGTGGGGGGGCGATAGCAGAGAGTCTCCCACCAGCGCTGTCACAACCACACGCTTGGCTGCTGTTGCCGCTGATTGTGATTGCTGTTCAAACAAGGCCAACAGCTGCCACAAACATCTCCTGCTCAATATTACACACATGTACGCCCACATATGGACACACACACACACACACACACACACATATATATATAACTGGGATGTCATTCTTTATGGCACCCTTTTACTTTCTTTGTTGTTCTTGCTCTGTGAAAAGACTGCGGCCGCTGTGATTGCCCTCTGCTCTCTGTAAAGTATGACAGCTCAATCACTCATCACATCAAAATGTTCTCTCGTCACGATGGAAAGAGCCCTCCATCACACATTTTCTCTTCTTGTCATTCTCTGGTTTCTTGAGGATTTTCATGTTTTTTGCTTCCACCTCCTAAAGAATAACGTAATCATAAGCACCTTTCTCGAACACACTGCACATTAAAGTCCAGACACTGTCTTACTCTGTTCTGTCAAAGAAGAAAGGATGTCCCCCCCCCCCGAACAGTATGGCTCCCAAGTAACCAACAGACACCTCTGTGTCACTAATGGAGCTGCAAGTAGTCGATAGACGCAAAATGAATCTGCAAATTGTTTTTATAATAGTTTGTCTATTTTTTAACATTTGATGGTTTCAAGCTTTAAAATATATGAAAGACAAAACAAGACATTGGATCAGCAGATTATTCCATAATGACCAAAATCATCAAAAATTCACATTTTATTCAAGTAAGCTCTACTTTCACACAAATAGCTTCACTTTACAGCCATGGCCCATTCCAGTGTGTATACTTTGCATCTACAGTACACACTTGACAGAAACCCAATGAGAACCGCCAGTTTATCTGAAACGCACCGATCCCTCTACTGTACCGAGGCAGCCTGCTTTTTATATTTGAAATCAAACACTGTTGTCTGGACCAGAGGAAAAAGCCTGCAGTTACTAGACAATCTGCTAAAGCTGATAATGACTCTAGGCAAAAAGAGATTAGTTATGCATTCACAGCGCGTTCACACAATAGTATAGAATTCACACTGCTTTTTTTTTTTAAATCCTCCACAGATAGCAACAATCGCAACATCACAATCACAAATGCATTAAGGGACCCTTGTCTCTCCCTCTCTCCTACTTTCCTGCTGTTTTCCATCTATTTCTGTCGGACTCTGTCATTCTCTCTCTCTCCTTCACACACACACACGCACACACACACGCACACACACACACTCCTCCACAGCAGTTGTAGATTATGGAGTGGTAACCAGGCACCATCTAATTGCATTAATTGGAAGAATGTTCCGAGCGGCCTGTTTGAACACCTGTTAGCGCTGAATTTCTCTCATGGCTACAGATTGTATGTGCTGTGTCACACCATTTGGTGCGCTCGTGTGTGTGTGTGTGTGTGTGTGTGTGTGTGTGTGTATGTGTGTATGTGTATGTGTACGTGTGGGTGTATGTATGTACCCGTCTGCGAGCCTCAGATTGCGTTACCCCCTCTCTCCCTCCATACAGACTCATGTAAGGTGGGGGGGAGGGTATGTAAATAGGAAATCCTGGCTGTGCTCCAGTTTCCATTTTGACACCTCACACCCTGCCAGAAGGAGACTGCCTGTCACTGACACATCCCAAGGCGATTCACCCAGAATAATTTGGGACTTGGGACAAAAATGAATAATATGCATGATACATTTCTTGGCCTTCACACTTCTCACGGAGCCAGTTTCAACACATTTTATGGTCTATGACATACTGAAATAACACATCTAGGGTTTGGTTTGTTTAAGACGATTGGACAGAGTGAGAAGATCACTTTCAGAAGATTTAAATATCATGAAGGAAATCAATTCTGCAAGGGGAAAGCAGGCCTATGTATTTGAGATTGAGACTCTGCTGTCTCTCCCTCTCATGTCCTTGCCGGGTTGGACATACATGTGTGGTGTGGAGCTGTCCGCCGCTGCGGTGCTGAATCCCTATCCTGCTTGGGTTCAACACACGTTCTCTTCTCTTTTCTCATGAAAGCTTTAATTTCAACACAGTTTAAAAAAATAAATAAATATTAATAAAATATTTCAAGGCTCTACATGATAAATAAAGTATTACAGTAAAATCGAAATCCTAAGTAAAGAGGCTGCAGCTATTCAGGCCGGGGGCGGTGGCCGTCATTTCATAAGACAGGCTATCAGACGAATTGTTGTGCATAAGTTTTCATACGATATCATGCGAACCCTTTCAGGACAATTGCGTCACACTTTGAACACCTTTAAAACAAAAAGAGGCCAGTGCAGCGTCTCTGTCTGTCTCTGTCTCCCTCTCATGTGTCCAACCGACTGGAGACAAGCCAGCTATTGATTGAGTCGGAGGGTTTCAACATTGAGCTGTTGTCATTGGAGCCCAGGAGGCCGGGGGATAATCCATCGGGAGGCATCCCCTCGGGGACCACGCAGCTCTTTCTGCAGGGGGCCCAAGGAAAAAAACAACTTTTTCTTTTCAATCTAATTAGCTGCCATTAACGTTAAGTGGAGCACCGTCGTCTTGAGATCAATACAGGCGCTTAACACTGGGCTGCCAGGTTGGGATCAGGCACTGGGATCAGACATTAGGACGACACTCACTTTTCTGTTGGTGTTGGGAGAGGGCGCTCACCTGGTCGGTACTCTAAATTACGACACTCTGTTAGAGAAGATCAGTGGGTTCACATACCTGTTGATATCTTGCAGGTCGGTCGGCACCGCGCACCCTGCGTCCTCCTCCTCCTCCTCCTCATTTACAACCTAAAGCATGAGGTAGAAAACAGAGGGTCAGGCATGAAAAGATGAGCGCCATGTACCATGCGTAAATTCTCTTTTATTTTAAATCTCACTGAAACAGAGTGCTTGGGTTTTAATCGGTTTGTTTCCCTGCTTTCAAAATTACTCGGACAGTGCGCTCTTCTCCTCACCTGCACTCTTTCTAGGCCCCCCCTCCCGATGCTGAGAGTCTCCGTGTTCACCTACCTGGCTGCTGCTGCTGCTGCTGCTGCTGCTGCTGCTGCCGGAGCCGTGTGGGGTGGAGAGATGGAGAGATGGAGAAGTGCGCTGCATCGAAAGCGGAGAACAAGCCTCCGGGTGCGCTGCTGCCTGCTCCTTTAAAAAGCATCCACTGGTCCAATAGGAGGTCTATCAACCTGATGGGACCTGACGTCACCCGTCCGACCCTCCCCCCCCTCGATTTTATCTACAGAAGAAATTATATCGGCATTATTTCCTCGACACAGGAAAAAAACACACTGAGACATTTAAGTGTCGGAGAAGAAGTTCTCAGTGAATTGCTCCTCAGTGAATGCGTTTTTAAACAAATAAAATAATTTCCTTCTTTTACTTGACTTTTTCATTGATACAAAAAAGTTTCCTGCTGTGTGATTTTTCCACATAATATTCTTATTCTTCTTACGGCTTAATATTCCGAAATATTGGATGCAAGGCAAGCTGGGAATTACATGCTGCTGTGTCGCCTCAAGCTTTAGCAGAATGTGTCCAACTCATGAACCCTTCATGATGTCCACTGTCGAGGTGGATCCAGCTGAAAACACATCTGGATGTCCACTATTAATATAGCTATCACTGTTAGTCACAACGAAAGACATACAGAAAGGAAAGCATGTGAGTTCCAAATGTATGGAATATGAACTGTGCAACAGGCTGTAGCTCAACATATGAATATGTCCTTCATATTTTGTGTTTGATTTATTTATTTTATTGTACATATTGCGTTTCCTCAATTGTTGCAATGTACTATTTGCAGGTACTTGTATTTCCCTTTAGTATTTTCCAAAACTTTTTGTAGGCTATGCATCTCCATTTCAGAGAGAAATATGTCACACATTTGTATATTCTACTCCACTACATGTATTGCACAGCGTTTCATGTGTAAAACATATGATCCTCTTGCAAAAACGTTATTGTCAGATTAAAAAAAATATTTAGAATAAAACAATTTAAAACAGATTCTGCTTCATGTTGAAAACATTAAAATGTTGCATTCAGTTTAATCAATCAGTAATAATAATAATCCAATTATATACAGTATATATGGTTACTATTACACTCATTTGCAAAATACCTTTACTTTGGATAATATATGTAGCCTACATTTTGATGCCAATGTACTTTTAGGACACTTTCACTTGTAATTTTTTTATACTATGGTATCACTGCTTTTACTTTAGTAAAGAATCTTAATACTTCAACTTGACAAGGATCTACAAGCAGAGCGACTAAATATCTTCTTTTCTTGAAATCACAACATAAACAACGCCCACAGTTCCATAAAAATGGGAAACAAAGCTCTGGGTATCACATTATGAAGCTCAGCGCAAATTCTTTCAGGAAGACTTCTAATAACTTTGAATTGGCCATGAAATTCACGATCCAATCACAGCATGACCTCCCTGCTTTAAATCTTTTTCTCTCTCTGCTGCTGCCAGCTGTCATTCCAGGCAAAGCGTGCCACCCTCCTCCTCCCCCTCCACCTCCAGTCACCATCACCCTGGGCCGTCTTCCAGCAGAACGCTCAGCCGACTCCATTGGTCTGGTCTTTGGGCTCCTTCGCCACCGCCACCATGTCTAGACTCCATTGGGGGAATATGTCTTGGCTTCTCTACGGTCTCTGTCGTTATTATAACGATGGAGTCAACAATCTGTACAGTTCATATTATGTCCAATACATCTTTGCATATCTGCAATGAAGTCTCTCCTGATTGAAATACAAAAAAATATACAAAATATAAACACTTTACAACAAAGATATCTATTTTGGAATCAAGAAAAATGCCGAAGATGTTTTGTGTGTGGTTATGCAAACCTTTAAAAAGGTTTCATAACACCAATATTGGTTAAATCAATGTAACACAACCCACAGAGGAGCCTGTAAACCTTTGGCTACGGCATCACATCAGGCTGGATTTACAATGCCATAATTACTAACAAACATAAAATACTGCAATGAGTAATCTACCAGGGACATATTTGGGTGTCTGTCCTTAGCACCCACAGCAGCCCATAATAAAAAAAAACAAGTAAGCAAGCACACAAATCATTCTTCCAGCTTCATAAGGTCTCATTAACATCCAAGGCTACAGCACAGGGTGTGTGAGTGTCACAGCCTTGAGTCTCAATTATGAATTTGTGTGAGATAGGCATGATTATCTAAATTCATATCTGCCATATCAACTACCAAAACAATACTGTACATATATTTTACATTGTGGTTTAACATTTAATATACTTAGAGTGATAAATAGGAATGAAATACCTGAGAAATGCATGAGCAAGGTTATCATAAGCCTGTAGCCTACATACACAGTGATGTTTTGGAAAAAGCATGCATGTAAATGTATAAGCTTCATACAGTAATGTATGTACAGTATATATATATATATATATATATAATGACACCCTTCACCAACTGTCCCCTTGTTGCTCTCCAGCTGTAGGCAGCAGCACTACAAGAGGATTTAGAGCCAATAAAGGAATGAAAAAAATGATGTTGCATTTCATATGAACTCTTCTTGATCAACAGATGACAGCTACACATAAGCTGTCACTGTGTATCTCCCCGGCGGAGTGATTGCAGAAATGCTAGAAAAGAGGTGTATTTTCTGACACAAATGATCAATTTGTAAGGCCATTGTGTGCTGTGTGCTTCATTGTACTTTCTAATTTCCCAGACTCAGAAACCATTGTGGAAGTTGTCGAGTGCTTGTTTTTTTGTCTGTTTTTCTGCAGGATTTGTGTGCACCTTTTGAAATGGGTCCACACACACACACACACACACACACACACACACACACACACACACACACACATTTTGTTCAGTCTTTTTGATACTAGAATATAACCTGTGTTTTTCTGTTTTCTTTCACATACATCTAGGCCAAGTCCGAGCCCTTTCATGCGAGAGTGTAGTAAGATAATAGTGAACAGTGGGAATAACAAGGTCGACTGTACCACTCTTCCAGCTTACAGTGAGAGCAGCGCACTGTACTCTAAGCTTAGCTTAGCATAAAGACTGGGGAAAAGGAGAACCAGCTTGCCTGGCTCTGTGCAGAGGTATCAGAATCCACCTACCAGCATCTCTAAAGCTCACCAATTAACATGTCAAGTCTTGTTTACTTCCTATTTCTTAGTGGGCAACAGTAAGGTTGTCTGGCAACCAGCAAAGACTCAAGGTCAATGCTCCGAGCCAAAACTTGTAATTTTTACACTTCAGTTTTTGTACACATTTAAGCAAACAAGACAAAACCTGATCAATCCACAATCTGCACAGTAGCAGTTCCCATGGACCAAACTCTAGTTTGTTTTTTATTGCTTGGACACAGTTTTCAAAACTCTACACACTTATCCCATGATAAAAACCACAACCTGCACAACTCTGTGGATATACAACACTTTTTTTAGATGCTAACACACTGGTATCTGTTAACCACACATTCAAAACAGAATAGATTTCAGTCTGGTGCCTATCAAACACTGCTGATTGCAATTTTAGTTAAAAGTCTAAGCTGGTTTCTTGTTTTAAACTCGTTTGTGAACATATACACTACATATACTGTATATATATATATATATATATATATATATAGTGAAAGTTTAGAAAGACTTTTTTGGGAAATAAAAAAACCACCAAGAATGAAACAGTACACTGTACTGTTCAATAAAAACAGGAAACAGATAAAAGCAAAAATACCAATATGTCCAGGTAGAATGTCTGAGGTTACATACACAGCTGTAAAAAAAACATTACATTTACTAGTAAAACTGCACAAGTACGTAATGGAAGCAATAGAAACACTTTACATACAATATACATGTATTTGTATTTATAGATTATGCAGATGCATGGCAAGAGATGAAAAGTTTCTGTATTGGTGTTTGATTCCATAATTTCATGCTTTTTACGGAAATTAAAAAATTTTAACTCTGTTGTTGGAACACACTACACACAGGCCTGGAACGCACACATGCTCAGGTCCTATACATGCTGAGCGGTTTAGGGGGGGGCAGCAATCTTGAGCATCTTGACAGCACCAAGGAGGTGAACTGGCATCTCTCCAGCTACCAGTCCACGCTCCTTACTTCGGTCCGTACGCAGACTTGAATCTGCGACCCCCCGGTTCCCAATCCAACTTCATATGGACTGAGCTGCTGCCAACCCTAAGCCACTGAGTTTTAGTGTGTTCTGAGTGACAGTGTGTGTTATCTAGATGAGGATTGTTCATAGTGTTTGGTGCACTGAGCCTGTTTGGGGACATGTCTGTGTCATGTGTTGCTTGGAATGAGTTCTGTGGGTGATGGGAACTATTTAGTGACTGTTGGTGATGCAGACTGTGGTTAGAGTTTTACACATGTACAACTGTAAATAGTGAGCTTTAGAGATGCTGCTAGAAGGATTTTGTACCTATTGGACAGAGCCAGGCTAACTGCCCCCCCTCCCCCCCCATTTTCAACTCTCTACAAGAAAGTTAATACGTTTTCCCAAAAGTGTCAAACTATTCCTTTAATAAAGTGGAAAAAAACAAGATTCAGATGTTACTAACTAATGTTTTTTTGTTTCCAATTCAAATGGAAATTTAAACCTTTAAAACCAAATAAACGGCATATAGTATGAACAACCTTATATACCAGTTAAAACAAAGTCTAATTATTACTCATCATTGGATGCATTATAAGCAAACCGTCATAAACACTGACTGCACAAACAAACACTTCTCAATTTAAATTTAGTAGAACGACACACAAAACAACATATGCCGACACTTGTTAGAAATAATAGATAACCTGTAATGGTCTCCCATGGGGAAATTTGGATAATGTTTCTGTTTAGTATGTTTTTCAGATGTTTTGCTTGACCTGCTGTTATATTAAATTAATTTTGACAATGCAGGACTCAGGCAACATAAGCTATAATCAAAATTGTCATTCAGTGGGTAGATACAGACACGCTGCAGAGCGTTCAGTAATAGCTGGCAGATCTTCTGCTGTCCTCGGCCTGGTCTACTTCATCTTTGCGTCTCACATGCTTACATTTTTATATGACTGTACTCAAATAAAAATAGATTGCAGATATAATTTCAATTATCAATTTTATTTTGTTTAAAAATAGATGGTTTGGCCCTGCATCTGTGTGAGAAAGTCTGCTTTTGTAAATTGCAAAACAGTACCGCTCATAGTTTTATAAGAAAATTAAATATCCAGTCACAAGGTGTAACTGATCTAAAAGAAGCCAATCAACACCCTTGTTTATGGCTGGATGATAATGCAATCATACAAAAACATAACACTCAACAAAATTAGAATATTTTACCAGGACATTGCCATGTGTAGCAGCGTTCAATTAAAAACATATGTTGTTCAAGTAGTGCTTTTGAACTATTGAACATAGCCTACATAATGTATTTTTCATCTCTAAAACAAATGCACTTAGGAGCTGAATCTTTCAGTTCAACATAAAACCATGAATAGCACGTGATGATGATAAGAAACCTCTAGGAACGTGCACGTTGAATACTCACAGCTAATTCATTTTGACAAACTGCTATATATTCATAGAGTTGAATATGACAGCGATTGCAGAGTAAAGTTTGACTGAAGCACTGACTGACTGAAACCTTCCTAAATCTATTCTCTCCACAGTTTATACAGGGGAGTCCTGTAAGCATGGCAACCACTCCATCAGGTATGTATCATACGACTAAAGTCCCAGACACACAAACAGACATACGTACACACCCACACATATGCAAAACTCAACATTGTGAAATCCTTCAGGAATTGTTAATGGAAAACCCAAACTCAAGGATGCTGGACTGTAAGGATAGGATCTTTATTAACCCTTTGCAAGTCAAATCTTCAGTTAATGACTTAAATTCAGTGTAACGGAAATATAATGGAGCTTATACAAAACCTAGAGTAAAAACAGCTAAAAATGGCTCTTCTAGCCTGAAAACATTGAAAAAAATAATCAGAAATAATCCTTGTAAAAACTATTCCTAATGTTTTTTTGAATAGTTTTTGCATTGGAGAAAAGTGTAGACCATAATGTATTAAAACTCGTCACATGTATTATAAAGTACTGTTCATTATGTAATAATTGTGATAAAAATAGCAGATTTGCCATCAAACAGTGATTTCTGAAATAATGGGTCAATGACTTGAACACTGTGTACACACATGTACACACATGTAGAAATCCACAAAGACAATTGTAGGAGTCCTGATGTTTTTAATCAGCAGTGGGGCCCCACCCTGGCAGATAAGCATCTGGTTACGTGTCTGTAAAAAAAGAGCGGTGGGGAAGGCAGAGTCACCTCGGCAGATGGCCCTATCAGTGTTGGGTAAACCAGTGGCCAGCGCGGCCGTGTTTGGCTTAACGGCCTATAAGTAATTCATTGTGTTCACTGAGAAGAAGCATCTGTCGACCCCTCAGTCCTGGAGACGCACACAGACACGCACACATACACACACACACACACACACACACACACACACACACACACACAAAACACACGGTTTTTCAAGCTCATTTGAAGTGGGCAGTGCAGGTGGCTGGAGGAAAAGGAGAGGCCTTTGTTCCATGTGACCTGCTCTGATCAGATAACCACCACTGATCTTAGTTAATACTCACTAAGAACTCATTTACCTGCAAACACAAAGGCAGGACACAAAATAGACAAGAGAGATAGAGGGAAAGAGAGATGATGTAGAGAAAGGAGGAGAATTAGGGTGAGGGAAAAGACATGCAGCTGCAGATCAGGAGGTCCAAAATTCAAAACTTACAAAAAAAGCTGCAAATACTGGATATGCATTTTTTTACAATAATGGTTAAGTCAATTTATGTTTCAATTTTTCAATTTCAATTTCAATTTATTTATAGTATCAATTCACAACAAGAGTTATCTCAAGACACTTTACAGTTAGAGTAGGTCTAGACCACACTCCAGAATTTACAAGGACCCAACAGTTTCCTCCAGAGCAAGCAACAGTGCGACAGTGGTGAGGAAAAACTTGTCAACTTGTTGTCTGTCACTTATGGTCTTTATTGAATAAACTCTTGCATAATCACACCTCCCTTCCATATTATGCCTCCTCAGTCTGTAAACAATTGTACGCCTCAACAGCGAGCACTATTATCATAATGACATGCAGAGGCTACTTCTTTCAACACAAATATCAACTTGTATTGCTTTTCTTTATTCATAAGCATGGCTGATAACACCTGAAACTTGGCAAGTCATCTTAAAAGGACTGTTCTGGCGAGGTGATAATAATTTTACAAATTGCATTTAATTGGAGTTGGATGCCGACAATTACCACCTGTGGTTTTGTGTAGGAAATAGGAATAAAATGAAATAAAGCTAGAGACTTTTAAATTATTCTATTGGTATAAACAGCTTTATGGCACGATACAAAGCAAAAATCTGTAAAGGGAGCCTCTTAATATTTGATTATAAACCTGGTGAGATTCTATATTTTTCTTAGTGTAACCAAATCCCATGAAAAGACCAAATCTAACAATATATTTATTTCCTGTGCTTTTCCTACTATGACAATTTAAAATGTCTGCTGTGAAAAATGCCTGACCACATTAAAATGAATTCTAAGCTAGGTATCATTATAGTCTTACATCCAATATTTGTGTACAAACCAGCAGCATTAGTTCCTTTAAAACCAAACATGATTAGTGTTAATATTGGATTTTATTTAGATTAAACTGCTAGCGTTTGCACCCAGCAGCAGTTTTTGTAGTTCTTCTTGCCAAGTGGGAGATATTGTAACTCTTGGATAGGAAAATGGAACAAACTGTTTTTCCCACTTGGCATGAGGCCTACAGGCAGCCTGGACCTCAAGGTTAATGTGCTGAATTGTCTATTAAAATGCATTAACTATATGCAAAATACAGTGAGCAAAATAAGTATTTGAACACCCTGCTATTTTGCAAATTCTCCCACTTAGAAATCATGGAGGGGAAATGGTCATCGTAGGTGCATGTCCACTGTGAGAGACATAATCTAAAAAAATAAATCCAGAAATCACAATGTATGATTTTTTAACTATTTATTTGTATGATACAGCTGCAAATAAGTATTTGAACACCTGAGAAAATCAATGTTAATATTTGGTTCAGTAGCCTTTGTTTGCAATTACAGAGGTCAAACGTTTCCTGTAGTTTTTCACCAGGTTTGCACACACTGCAGAAGGGATTTTGGCCCACTCCTCCACACAGATCTTCTCTAGATCAGTCAGGTTTCTGGTCTGTTGCTGAGAAACACAGAGTTTGAGCTCCCTCCAAAGATTCTCTATTGGGTTTAGGTCTGGAGACTGGCTAGGCCACGCCAAAACCTTGATACGCTTCTTCCAGAGCCACTCCTTGGTTATCCTAGCTGTGTGCTTCGGGTCATTGTCATGTTGGAAGACCCAGCCTCGACCCATCTTCAATGCTCTAACTGAGGGAAGGAAGTTGTTCCCTAAAATCTCGCAATACATGGCCCCGGTCATCCTCTCCTTAATACAGTGCAGTCGCCCTGTCCCATGTGCAGAAAAACACCCCCCAAAGCATGATGCTACCACCCCCATGCTTCACAGTAGGATTGGTGTTCTTGGGATGGTACTCATCATTCTTCTTCCTCCAAACATGGTTAGTGGAATTAGGACCAAAAAGTTCTATTTTGGTCTCATCTGACCACATGACTTTCTCCCATGACTCCTCTGGATCATCCAAATGGTCATTGGCACACTTAAGACAGGTCTTGACATGTGCTGGTTTAAGCAGGGGAACCTTCCGTGCCATGCATGATTTCAACCATGACGTCTTAGTGTATTACCAACAGTAACCTTGGAAACGGTGGTCCCAGCTCTTTTCAGGTCATTGACCAGCTCCTCCCGTGTAGTTCTGGGCTGATTTCTCACCTTTCTTAGGATCATTGAGACCCCACGAGGTGAGATCTTGCATGGAGCCCCAGTCTGAGGGAGATTGACAGTCATGTTTAGCTTCTTCCATTTTCTAATGATTGCTCCAACAGTGGACCTTTTTTCACCAAGCTGCTTGGCAATTTCCCCCTGACCCTTTCCAGCCCTGTGGAGGTGTACAATTTTGTCTCTAGTGTCTTTGGACAGCTCTTTGGTCTTGGCCATGTTAGTAGTTGGATTCTTACTGATTTTATGGGGTGGACAGGTGTCTTTATGCAGCTAACGACCTCAAACAGGTGCATCTAATTTAGGATAATAAATGGAGTGGAGGTGGACATTTTGAAGGCAGACTAACAGGTCTTTGAGGGTCAGAATTGTAGCTGATAGACAGGTGTTCAAATACTTATTTGCAGCTGTATCATACAAATAAATAGTTAAAAAATCATACATTGTGATTTCTGGATTTTTCTTTTTAGATTATGTCTCTCACAGTCGACATGCACCTACAATGACAATTTCAGACCCCTCCATGATTTCTAAGTGGGAGAACATGCAAAATAGCAGGGTGTTCAAATACTTATTTTCCTCACTGTATATGTTTGTTTTTTTTACAATTGCTTACACACTAAAATAAAAACTTTTCCCACAATTCAAGGAGCAAAACACCGGCCTAGATTTGCACAACAGCAAGCGCATTGTCAGCTTTACACTTTTTGCAAAACAATACACACAATGATTTGAAAAACACTAAACACACTTGTATGCATTTGACACAGACATGTATCATGATGTCACTTCCTTGCATTTCAAAGCAAACGTTTTCAAATGAACACAGCCATGAACCAATTGGTTAAACACAGCCACAAAGTGCGCACACACATGATTGCTTAATTGTAGACACACAAATCAGGTTTAAGCACTATATAAAAGGAAGCCTGTTCACCTGCCTTCAACCATAATGGAAGAAGTCAGAAGAAGAAGAGGGGGAATCCACAGAGAAGGAGACGGAGGTAGAGGAAGATCTGAAGCCGGAGAATGTACTCAAAGAAGAAGAGGACCAAATTTATCAAATTAAATTTGTGTAACAGTAGTGGACCATGTTGTGAACCATGGATTGACGCTGGGGGAGGCCGGAGTAAGAGTTCAGCCAAATCTTAGCAGATATACAGCGGCATCTGTCGTAGGAACATTTTGACAGGGAAACAGGTAAAAGAAAATCTGTCTACAGTTACAGTAATCAGCTACATGGTTTTGGCTAATAATGCTACCAGGCTCAGAGAAATCCAAGCCAATATTATCGGTGACCATGCCATTTTCAATCATGTCCATCAGGTCTCTCTGTCTTTGACTTTTTTACATGTTCATTGAATGTATACTAGATCCATCCTGAACTACACCATCTTTTCTTTCACTGTATTTCAGAGAGTTATACAGATGGATGCTGAAGAAATCCTGCATCAATAGATATACATTGATAAGGCAGGGTTCAACCTTACAAAAGCAAGAAGAAGAGGCAGAAATATCATTGGCCACAGAGCTATAATGTCCCATGGCAACGTGGGGGTAACATCACCATTACACAGGATGGGGTCCTGCTCCGTCATGCCAATATGGGCCCTTACAACACACCTCATATTCTTGCATTTTTGGACAAATTGCACAACCTCGTTACAGCAGTTAACCAAATGCACCAAATGCAATACATTGTCATCTGGGACAATGTGTCACTGACAAAACTGGTTTCAACACCGTCCACAGTTTACAGTACAATACCTTCCACCATACTCTCTGTTTCCAAACCCAATCAAAGAGTTTTTCTCTGCATGGCGTTGGAGGGTTTACGATCTCCGGCCCCAGGCTCAGGTACCCCTCATTCAGGCCGTGGAGCTGTACAAGGATGGATTTGACATTCAAGACGGTTCTTCCCACCTTATCTTGCCAATGAGGATATCGTCTGTGATGTTGATGAAATTCTCTAGCCAGATCCAGCGATGCAAAGAGATAATGTCTAGTATTTTCTGTACTTTTTCCAGCTTTGTTTTTGTTTGTTGTTGTTTTTCTGTGATACCATATTTTATGTTTGTCTGTTGTTTGCTGAGCTAACAGTGTTATGCACACTACTGTAGTAGCATGAGAACTGGAAACGTTTTGTTGTTGATTCTCCATGTTGACATGTTGACTGATGTGGGTATATGGAGAGAAATAAATAATATTTTCCTCAGTCTGCAGCATTGGTCTTGTGTAGTATTTGGTCAACTTATTGTATATTTGCACTTTCTCTGTGTACTTCATTTACAGTGCTCTAAGTGTGTTTAAGGTTATTAACAACAGTGTGTAACTTGGTCAAACAGAATTAAGCCAAAATGTGTGTGTTTCATATGGTAACAAAATGATTGTAAATTAGTGTAAAGTTTTTGCAAGAATGTTTCATTTTGCAAAGGGTCTGAGGTGTTCTACTCATTGGGTGTGTGATTGTGCTAATTGTGTGTAGTGTTTTTAAACTGCTTTCAAAATAGTGCTCAAGCAATTGAAAAAAACCTGTAAAGCAGCAGGCTAGGCTACAGTAGCTACTGCCATATAATGCAGGCGGCAAGGAGGACAGACGCAGGGTGACACATACAGATACCGTAACCACGTATTTGCAACCACACTTGCTTTTCAAAGTTCACTATACAACATGACAGAGTTATACTTTCACAAATATCATCCAAATACTGCCAGTGAATGATGGACATGTTCTTAAAGCATGGTTGTTTCCTTCAGCCAGCACTCTGCCAAAGGAATAATAACAGAAAAGTGGCCATCACTCTGCTTTTCAGCTAACACTCTCAAATGGCAAAAATTACAGCCTGCTTCAGCTCTAGCTGCTGAGACTCGGCTGTAAGGTGTACAGCTGCTCAGTCCCCCACCAAGGCCAATCTCCTATGACTGAATTGGAAACGTGATAGGGTAGTGAGGCAAGTTCAGGTGACCTCTTTTTTTTCTAAGCTCTTCCCTTAAGCATGGTCTCTTTTTCTTTGGGGAAAATGGCAAAATAATTGTGTCTCTGACTTCTCATCTTGTGCTGACAACTGGAATGAGGAGAAAGTTTGACCCAATGGAAAGAATTGTCCATGTCCTGTTTATAATCAATACTCTCCTAATGCCTGATGCTTGTTCTCTGTTCTGCCCCCAATAACTGTTGCACACACACACACACACACACACACACACACAAACTGCATACACTCGTAAACACAGCCTGTGCTCTTATTTCTGTTAAAGCCTGGTGAATGATGGCACATCAATAGCAGAAAAAACAGAGCAGAAAACTGGGACGGGTGTGTGTTTGAGGCAAGGTACTGAATTATAACTGTAATTGTGAAATGGCAATGTTCTGTTGTTTTCCATGATCAAGAGAAAGGAATGGATAATTGAAATGGTTCACATTACATAAGTATGTGCGCGCACACACGCATGTATGCACACACACACACGCGCACACACACTCACTGACAAACAAATGTGGCTGTTGCATTTTCCCTATCCTTCCTTTCCCCCTGGTAACTCACATCTAAAATTATGCCTCACTTGAAGAAAATTGAAATTGAAAATGTGGAACATTTAGCAGGAGGGTTCCCTTGTAACCGATTACACACAAGAACCAATAAAATGGCTTCCTGAGGCTGAGGAGTTATTTTCATCTAAATTAAATAACAGGAGGTTGTAGAGAAAATGTTAATGATTAATTGGGAGTTTTTTTAATGTAAAACTTAATAAAGCTTTACCGAAAAATGACACATGCACTTTTTACTTTGCACAACCAATGACTGTCGAATGCATCTTCTTGTGACTTTTAAGGTTTGGTGTCTTAACCAAATGAAAACCAAAATGACTAGGATGGAGACAGACACAGTGGTGTGTGTGTTCATTTGTGTGTGTGTGTGTGTGTGTGTGTGTGTGGTGTTGTGTGGATATATTGAACTCATAAACCTTGTTGCATGTTTAAATGAGATGTGATTTGTGTGGGTGAGCTCACTGAAAAGAAAAAAAAAGAAAAATATTCAAAACAGCAGTTGTCTCTTATTCTTGCTCTTGTCACAGTGGGTGCATGCCTCCCCACTTCACACACTGTCTGATGGTATATATAATCTAAGTGGCATCAAAGGTCTGGGCAGGAAACACATATTTAAAATGCTGCTGGCTCAGATTTATATTTGGATTTCAGTTATTGTGTCTTTTATTACTTAGATAGTTTTTCATAGACACATCTGCATCAGGATAATTATGAGATATATTAAACTTCAGTCTGCACTGTAACACATTTACTAGTGTCTTATTCATAGTTGTATATGTGGTATTCATTTAAGTGTTTCTCATATAATGCAAAGACTGTGTAAGTTCTTGTATGCGGACTCATGTGTTCTTCTTGTTCTGTGTATATTTTGCTGATTTTATGTTGATTGTGCTGCATGTGTTTTAAACATTAATATGTTTCATTTTATTTTACAGTAATACTGCACTATTAATGGACTGTACATCCAATTATTTTTCTCTCGCACTGCACTCATGTAAAGTGTGCTGTGTCAATGAATGAGATTAATTTCTATTATGTTTTATTTGGTTTAACTTGATCTCTCCTATTTTATTTCGGCAAGGCCTGGGTCCAAATTCAAATCCTTATATAAGGACTTGTATTTGTCAAGCTCAGTACTTGTACTTTGCTTTAGTGTTTCCATTTTATGCTACCTATAGGCGTCTTCTCTTCCGCAGCACAGAAGATTGTGCTTTTAGCTCTACATTAAATTGACGGCCTCAGTGACTTGTTACATATTTTTTTGTATCTGTTTATTTATTTAGGATCCCCATTAGCAGCTCACCAGTGTGAAGGCTAATCTGAACATGTAAAAATACATACAACACGCCTTCCAGATTGTGT
Organism: Etheostoma perlongum; assembly: GCA_026937815.1. Classification (NCBI taxonomy): domain Eukaryota; kingdom Metazoa; phylum Chordata; class Actinopteri; order Perciformes; family Percidae; genus Etheostoma; species Etheostoma perlongum. Next base: position 8,668,008 of record CM049378.1, on the reverse strand, counting down.
AATGAGACATAAAGTCAAACAACACGGACAAGATAATGAAAAAATGACAAAGAAAAGAATAACAAAAGTCAAAATTTACCATTCTGACAGATTAACTTAAACATACAAAACATATGATGAGCTTATAACTACGATATAGCTAAAAATACGATGTCTTATTATAGATTAAACTTGTAAAATCCAGTTATAATAATAACGATAATAATCCAATATAACATATACTGTAGTAGTAGAACACTGACAGGGGTCATTGATCCGCATCATCAGTATAGCCTACCATCCATGCAGGAGGCAGACTAAAGTGGAGCCTACGGCTGCATCCTTCTCTCAACCGTCTCTCCCCCTGTTCACCTCTCTCACAGTCGCACATTTTGCGGAGCTGAGGAAACCGCGGCAAGCTGGCCTGCCATAATGCATTTCTGATCACTGTAATTTCTTTGAAAGAAGCAGGAATCATTCACTGTCACATGAGACATGAAAGTTTCAGCTACATAAGGACTGGAAAGCTACGGTGTTAAAATGTCCTATTGTTCTCTGAAATTAGGCCGGATGGAAAAGTTAAAAGCTTTTGTTAAATGCCAAACGCAACTGTCTGAGAAAAAAAAAAGATGGAGGAAATGGTAAAGCTATGTTGTTCTATTTACTGCCCATGCTTTGAATAACCTTTTCTAAATGCCTTTTATATAGAAGTTTGATCAAACCAAGGAATCTGCGCTTTACTTTTCATCCGGATGTCCTTTAATGCGAATGCTCTTTTGAATATTTCTGTTCGTTATAATGACGGTAATAACGACAACTTGTAGACTCTGGACTCAGCTCTCTTGTTTACTTTTCCATAACATAGTGTTTGAAAGTCCTACTCTTTTTCCTCTCTTTCTTTTTTCCCTACATGTTTTAAACAGTGTACATAAGTCCTGTTGTCACAGAATGTCCCTGCTTGCATTGGTTGCATTTCTTTACCACCGTTTATTTGCCATGCCTGCAGAAAGTGGGACAATTTGAAGTTTTCATGTAATTCCATTTTGTGGTGGGGTAGTTTCCGAAAGCATGCAATTAGGAGACAAATGTCAGTGCTGTTTCACCTGGAGAAAGAGATGTGAACAAGAGCAGTAACTGTCCACTTTAGGCTGTAAAAGGCAAAGAGAGATGAAAAAAAAGTTTTTTAAAAAGCACTGTCTTCTGGCAGAAAAAAAAAGTATATAAAACCAATCAGATGTAGACTCCATCCCTTCTTCAACTTCATGGTCTGATGCTAAAAGCTAAGGCGAGAGTCCTGTGTAGCGAGCGGTTTATTGGCTATTTCTTAGAAAATGGCATAAGAACAAACCAGAAGATAGTACAGTTTATATGTTGAATAACGTCTGTGTGGGTTATTGTTGTAGCACAGAAACACACATATAAATGCACACAACACAGTTTTGAGGCACAGGCTTGACACACAAACACAAGCACTGCTCAACACACACACACACACACACACACACACACACACACACACACACACACACACAACCTGAAGCAGGTTTAATCAGGTATGGTTTAAAATGAAAATGCCATTAGATTCTAAAGTGGATAATTTCACAAACCTTCCCTCCATTCTTTTCTTCATTTGTCTTTTCAAACTTGCCTTTTATGCCCGCCACTACATGTGCTTTTATGGAAAATTACAACATTCAAATGAGACCCTTTGGTCAGGGATAATTGCACAAAGAACCATTAGCAGTCTTCCAAGACCAATGTACTGTGAACATTTTGCTTTTTTTTATAATGCCATTCTCAATCTGTAAGAACATTTTTCATAAGAAAGAAGATAATCATAATTTAATTATCTGTCATTATGGGTAGCAAAACGCAGGTCACCTTGGGTTCACTTATGCTACATGCTGTTATAAACAAATCAATTAAATGAAATAGGCTAAAAAAAGAGTTATATACACTGTAGGTACAGAGGCCAAAAGGTCTGTTGTGTTTTTATCTTTGCCAATTTAGTTAAAGCAATTACAGTCATGCTCAAAGTTTGCTGCAACACTTGTGCTCCACACCTACAAACCCACCTACTGATGAGTAAATTGCCACTGACATCCCACTGAAATCAGCAGGTGGATGTTTGACTCATGTGTGGCCATGATAGGGTCACCTCAAAATGCAATTCACTCCAGTTACCAATGTACTTTAATTTTTATTTAGCAAAATGTTACATAGGGATGCTCAAAATATATTTATAGCATATTAGTCTCAATTACATTTGGGTTACCACTAGCATGTATGATAGAGATAGAATACTTCCATTTTTGGTAATAACTGTAATGTAACTAAATGTGTATTTCTATAATATATATATATATATATATATATATATATATATATATATATATATATATATATATATAATGTTTGATTTATCTTCTATTGACATATCTCTCTCATCTAACATTAGTGATGTGTTATACTAGACTGTTGCCATTATGTAATATAACAGTCCTTTACTCAGATGCCATGTGTCGGCTCAATCATAACTAAAACTGCATATTAAATTATGATTATTTGATGGTGTCACTTCCCGATATGAGTCGAGTGCAGATTGGAGTTGTACATGTTCAGATTTAAATGATTTAGGGCATAACGTGTCATACTGAAATTTGTGAAATCCATGAAATAATAAAATGTTCTCATTAGAACCAATTACAGAAGATGGGATTTTTTTATCAAGCTATAATAAGAAAACAACAACACTATCAACACATCGCTATGTGACGATGCAGATGCAACTTGCCTTTTAGTTTCCCAACGGCACCGCTGTCAGACAACTCTTTTTTGAGACATGTCTCAAAAAAGAGTGCCTTCCATTTACTCTGGAGGACGTCCCACGGCTTGTTGTCTCCTAGTTCGTCCACTCATAGACATAATAAAGAGTAGACACCGCATCGACCGCTACTGCCTATTGGCGCTGACAAGATTTGGGGCCGCCATCTTGGACCGGTCACCCGCTCCACTCAGTGTAATGTGTTTGGCAGGTGCAATGAGCTGTCAGCGCGTTTAATTAATCAATCTCACTGAATACCCACCTGATTTTCATGTTGTTGTTTTTTGCTACAAAGGTCATACATGTAGCTATGATACAGGACACATGATTAGGCGTATTTTAATATTCATAATGTGCTTAACAGTAATAGAATATTCTGATATGATATAAATTCACCAGACGTCCGAGATCAAAACTGGGAACATAATCCCCGAAAAGGGAGAGCAACGGGGATATTTCCAGTTTGACTATAAATCTGATTGAAAAACCTAATGTTGTGTCTTTAAAAACAGAACAAGGACAGAGGTAGTTTTTTCTTCTGTATTTAGTCAGGGGACAAAAACGGGGGACTGTCCCCTAAATCCGAGGACGTCTGGTCACCCTAGACCAGACATCCTCGGTGTATCTATCATTTGTATATGATAGGTATTTGCAAAATACCCCTACATCACATATGTAATGTAGGCTATAATAGGTATAAATACCCCTACATCACATGATGTAGGCTATAATAGGTATAAATACCCCTACATCACATATATGATGTAGCCTATAATAGGTATAAATACCCCTACATCACATAAATGATGTAGCCTATAATAGGTATAAATACCCCTACATCACATATATGATGTAGGCTATAATAGGTATAAATACCCCTACATCACATATATGATGTAGGCTATAATAGGTATAAATACCCCTACATCACATATATGATGTAGGCTATAATAGGTATAAATACCTATTATTTAGGTATTTATAGGTATAAATACCTATTATAGAAAAATAATTTGCACACACATTATAAATATGATGGAGAAGAAGAAATAGATAGTGACCGTAAAGTCAGATATTTAAGTACAAGAAACAATATGATTATATTATTAGAGTCTACTTGAAGCTTTTTATATTTGTTCCTCTCTCTGTCACACTCACACACGCACACACACACACACACACACAGTACTACCACGTTGTTCTGCATCAATTGCCTCCCAGACCTTGACATTTAGCAGACCCACTCCCAACACACACAGACACACACACACACACACACTAGGGTTGCACAACATTGACAAAATGTGATATTGCAACATCGATATGAATTCCGATATTTTTAAACATATGTAAAATTACAAAATAGATTCATAACAAATTAAACAACTTTTCTTACAACACAAGGTTTATTTTAACTGAAAGTTATATTGGACTGGTCCAACATGAATAACTAAGGACCATGTTTACAGAACAGGACGGGTTCTACTGGTTGGACAGTATAAAATATATAAATAAAGTTAACAGGACAGCTCCAAAAAATAAACTAAATATTGCATACTTATTGCGACTTTCGTTATATTTGATAAATGACCAGCTGTCTCAGCTCTTATTACATAAGTATTTGGACAGATACACCTCTTTTATGTTGTGTTGACTCTGTACTCAAGCACATTGCTATTGAAAAGGCTATATAATTATATATATATATATATATATATATATATATATATATATATATATATATATATATATCTTATAAGCATAACGTGCAAGTCTTATCAAACAAATCCCAACTAAACCAGAGACAATCCCAATGTAATAACAACACAAGCATACATTAGTGCTGCTTTTGGAACTTAACTTATGTAGCAATTTTCAAAACACAGATAGGCCGACAAAATGCTTCACAGAACCCAGAGTGAAAGAGATAAGATAAAAAAAATCCACCGATCTGAGCAGGAATATGCTGCACAGTGCTCTGGCATCTTGTATCTTCTGCTGCCAAGTAACGAGTATGACCGGTCCAAGATGGCGGCTGGATTTCTCGCGCTCAGCAGCCAATGCGGCGTCTACTCTTTATATGTCTATGCGTCCACTTACATCTGTCTTAGTTGACACCCACCATGTGTATGGAGGACCATGTCTTTCATATTTAAAAATAAATACAGAAATAAATAAATGCTCAATAAATAAATAAGCACACAATTAATTGCCCCAAAAAATACAATGAAGAAATAAATGTAGGTAGAAATTAAATTATACAGTGAGACATAAATGTATATATCTCTTTTAATTAGCTTCTTTATTTATTCACCTTTGTAATAATTACCTTATTTATTTATTGTCCGTTATAATCTTCAACTTTATTTATTCCTTACTTATTTTTTAAATGTATTTATTTCTGTGTGTGTTTCATTTTTTTGTCTGTTTTATTCTTCCGTTGCATTTTCTACCCTATTTATTTTCACCCCTGGTATTTATTTCTGCCTGTCACTTTTACATTTCTGCCTGTCACTTTTACATTTCTACATGCATTTCTGCCTCATTATGCAAATGAGGAGGGGCGGGTCTTAAGGGGTTAACTTCTGCCCATTGGTTGGTTAGCATTTTACTCCCTCGGTCGAATTTACATGCCACCGGCCACAGACACAACACAGATGGCTAGCTACGGTGAAGTTGTCAGTGAGCTCAGGCATTTAGCAACTGTTTTTGAAAACAATGCTAACGTTATAAGTATTGACTTTATAATTTTTTCGTTTAGACGCTCTGACAGAACGTGTGTTTCAGTCAGCGGTGTCGTGCCAATGTACTCGTGTATCCCCTGGCCGCGGGAGCGCGCATGCACACAAAGCGGAGCTTCTGCTGCCCTTCGAATTGTTTAACTGCTGCACTTTGAATTAAACGGAACAAACAGCGACGTGGAAGACTCGGCAGGGTTACCATAGTAACAGGGGTCTCAGTTAACTACATAAATACGTGTATTTGTCTGTTACATTAAGGCGACGTGTCAAATGTTTATAGCGTGGTTTAATATCGAGTGATAGGCGTATCCTCCCTGTCCCTGTCTACCATATGAGTTACATAGGAGGTACTCAAATATCAGGCCGTTTTTTCACCTGATATTTGGGTATCCCCTATGTAACTTTTGATAAACAACAGCAAACCTCTCCAAATTGTGTCAGGTTGTTTATTGTGACCTATTAAACACACAAAATAACACCCATGATGACAGGACAGACCCTTTGCATGTTAGGGATTTGACACGTCGCCTTAATGTAACAGACAAATACACGTATTTATGTAGTTAACTGAGACCCCTGTTACTATGGTAACCCTGCAGAGTCTTCCACGTCGCTGTTTGTTCCGTTTAATTCAAAGTGCAGCAGTTAAACAATTCGGGGGGCAGCAGAAGCTCCGCTCTGTGTGCATGCGCGCCCCCGCGGCCAGGGATACACGAGTACATTGGCACGACACGCTGACTGAAACACACGTTCTGTCAGAGCGTCCTAAACGAAAAATTATAAAGTCAATACTTATAACGTTAGCATTGTTTTCAAAAACAGTTGCTAAATGCCTGAGCTCACTGACAACTTCACCGTAGCTAGCCATCTGTGTTGTGTCTGTGGCCGGTGGCATGTAAATTCGACCGAGGGAGTAAAATGCTAACCAACCAATGGGCAGAAGTTAACCCCTTAAGACCCGCCCCTCCTCATTTGCATAATGAGGCAGAAATGCATGTAGAAATGTAAAAGTGACAGGCAGAAATGTAAAAGTGACAGGCAGAAATAAATACCAGGGGTGAAAATAAATAGGGTAGAAAATGCAACGGAAGAATAAAACAGACAAAAAAATGAAACACACACAGAAATAAATACATTTAAAAAATAAGTAAGGAATAAATAAAGTTGAAGATTATAACGGACAATAAATAAATAAGGTAATTATTACAAAGGTGAATAAATAAAGAAGCTAATTAAAAGAGATATATACATTTATGTCTCACTGTATAATTTAATTTCTACCTACATTTATTTCTTCATTGTATTTTTTGGGGCAATTAATTGTGTGCTTATTTATTTATTGAGCATTTATTTATTTCTGTATTTATTTTTTAATATGAAAGACATGGTCCTCCATACATGTGTGCCAATAGAGCGGAAATACTGGGTGGAAATTAATTAAAACTTCTTCTTCTCTGTTTTGTGGCGGGTTGCTACCATAAAATGACCTGGAACTTAATCGCAATTCATTATTTATTCAACAAATAAAGTTTCCATCAGCGTCAATTGCATTAGCCGTATGTCGATCAAGATAAAATCCGATGAGACATTTTTGAGTCAATATTCATGAAATTCCATCGAAGTTTCCATTAGGAATTTTTCATTTGAAATCACTTAATTCGGATAAAAACGTGTTAATGGAAACATAGCTAGACAGTTAAGAGAGTGACAGTTACAAATGATAATGCTGCAGTGCCATATTTCACCTGAGGAGGATGTGGTGGCGCTGTTTAAAACAGCTCTGGGCTTCCAGCACTGCTATCCTCTTCTTCTGCGTTTCCTTTACGGCTCACTCGCAACAATCATTGGAACAGATGCTTCGGGCAGTCGGATAATTGAATAAACGTGATAGGTTCCAGTAACCTTTGCGCTATGGGGAATAAATGAAGCTGGATACGTCCCAGTAACGTACGGTACACGTTAGCGGCCCGGTAGCGAACTGTAACTAGTCAAGCTCGTCAGCCAAACTTAACTGCTGTTGCTAACACAACTAGCTGAACTTGGAGGACCCAGAAAGCTTCCCAGTTGGTTTATTTTTTTTTTTTTAAAGTGAGTAACTGCTTACTGTGTCATATATCTAGCGATATAATTAACGGTAGCTACTCTTTGTTGTTGAGTTGGAACGGGCTCCGACCCAGACCCAGACACCTAGCTAGCCACATAAGACAGTACTCCTGTCTGTTATAGTGCAACGATTTGCGTGTGCATTTAGTTTCTGTGTTCCGTTATAACCACACATAGCTCAATAAAAGGGCAGTCCTCACGCTTTAACTTTATACGATAAGATTAGTAGGGCTGGGACGATATGCCTTTGTCCTGATTCGATTCTTTCACGGTATAGCTAGTTACATGGGTGCCGATTCAATGTGTATTGGAATTTCCATTTATTGCGATCCTCTTATTGCGATTCAATAGGATTGAGTATTGCCATTTTATTTTCCTTTTTTTAGCTAAAACATAATAATATACGTCTAGTGAAACTATATCATGAGACAATTGTTTTCTAAGACAAATGGAGATCACGTCTGTCAGTTACTTAGTCTTTCAGTTGTAAAGTACATAACATGATTTTTTTTTTTTTGCGTTTTCTGCTTTCGCTCTGTTTTGCGGGAAACTGATGTGCTATCAATGGTTCCATATGAAAAGAAAATATTTAGGTGACTTATTGGTAAAAATCCCAATACATACGATTTTCGATTTATTTATTTTTCCACCCCTAAAGATTAGTTTCCTTGTCATGTGTTTCGTTACTAGTTTACATTGCTAATATTATATCTTCTATGGCTCTGGAGAAGCTCTCTAAAGTCTGAAAATAGCCATCATGATCTCATTTTAAGAAATGCTGTCTTCGCTGGTTTACCTAAATAAAGATTTGGTTACTTAATTAATATAATAATTTCATAGGAGGCCAGATTTCTGTCTTAAAGTGCTCACTTTGTCTGACCAGCAGCCAAGAAACTCAAAGTATCTCTTCACTTTTGTGCAACTGGAAGTAGCAACTACTTCATAGTTTTACTTAATTGAGATAGGCCTATTATAATGGTGAATCTGTTATCAAAAGTTTAGAATTTACTACTGTTTTGATAGATGGATGGATACTTTATTAATGCCAAAATGGGAAGGACATACACATGCAATGACACAGAAAATACAAGACATTTACTAGAAATAATAAATAAGATAATAAAAAATAAAATCAGATAACAAAAGATTAAAATACCAGAACACCTACTGGAAAAATTACTCAGAGGAATGAAATGAATCAGATCAGAAAGTAATTCATTTTTCTCAACTAATAAATTTAACTAAAAAGCTGTTCAACTTGAAAACCGAGCACTTATCTGCTTTTTCTCCCCTCCCACTTACTTTAGGAGACATAGGTAACAGGACTGCTCTTGTCATGTAGTCGTTTCATCTTACTGGCCGCCGTTATAACTCCCTTCTGAGGAAGGGTCTGAGATCATTTTCTAATCACAGCGATGGATGAGGACACCCCAACACTGAAGCCCAGACGCATCCAGAATCAAAATGTGGTTTTTCGTCTTGAGAGGCGCAGAATCTGTTCAGGCCGACCCGGAGCTCACTGGTACAGAGTACGCTGCTTCCACCAGAACCTTTTCCCCAACTTCACTGTCGTCAATGTGGAGAAGCCTCCCTGCTTCCTTAGGAAGTTCTCACCGGATGGTCGCTGTTTCATCGCCTTCTCTTCTGACCAGACTTCCCTGGAGGTAAGAACAGTTAACCTATAAACCTTTATAAATGTCACAGTATTTTGATATCAGGAATCTGATTTATTTCTATTGATGCACACAACACAGTTTTGAGGCACTATAACTAAGGGAAATATCCAGCCTACAGGCACAAAGTTTTGAATAGAAAAACGACATGGTACTTTGAAAATACTGCATAGATTTGTTGAAATTGACAACAATATGAGAGCAGGCGAAAATCATCCGTGTGTCTGAAAACACCCTTGAAACCCAGAGGGATTATTAAGTGCTTGTATTGGTACTCGGTATCAGTGAGTACCCAAATGTTAGTACTTTTACTTTGTCTGAAAAAAAGTGGAATTGAATGGTTTATCCCTACCTAAATTACCAGAGATGGCAATGCGAGGAAAAAGAAACTCCAATCCCAATGTTCCTTCTACAGATATATGAATATCAAGGCTGCCAGGCTGCTCAGGACCTGCTCAGAGGCCAAGAGGGAGAGACTCTTCTAACAGCCAATGACCAGCGTTCCCTCAACATCCGAGGCCGCCTGTTTGATCGCTTCTTCTCCCTGCTCCACGTCACTAATGTGGCCTCAAACGGAGAACACCTCAACCGGGAGTGCAGCCTCTTCACAGACGACTGCCGCTATGTCATTGTTGGGTCGGCAGTGTACGTCCCAGAGGAGCCGCCACCTTACTTTTTTGAGGTAACAACACTGTCACACCACAAATGTAAAAGGAAATTCAGACTTAATTAAACTACTGCTTTGCTACAAATGTACTTTCCAGGGCCGGGCAATATATCAATACTATATCGACATATGAGGCTAGATATCGTCTTAACTTTTAGATATCGTAATGTTGTGATATGACACACGTGTTGTCTTTTCCTGGTTTAGGGTTAGCATTACAGTAAAGTGATGTAATTTTCTGAACTTACCAGACTGTTCTATTATTTGTGTTATTACGTTGTGAAAGCACCAATAGTCTTTACAATATCACCGCAATAGCGACATTGATGTATTAGGTCAAAAATATTGTGATATGTGATTTTTCTCTATTTCGCCCAGCTCTTTGTACTTACCATAGTTACCATACTCTATGTACTTACTATACTCTGACTCCCCCTTTCATCCACTTTTTATCTACTGCCAGGTGTATCGGAACAACGAATCTGTGACTCCCAACCCTCGGTCTCCTCTAGAAGACTACTCCCTCCACATTATCGACCTCCACACTGGCAGGTTGTGCGACACCAGGTCCTTTAAGTGTGACAAGATCATCCTGTCTCACAACCAGGGCCTGTACCTCTACCGGGAACATCCTGGCTGTGCTGTCGGTCCAGCAGCAGACCATACACGTGTTTCAGGTGAGCAGAAGAAAACTTAACATAAACATAAAATTCAGCGGGCCTGGCTCACACACTGCGATGTAACTGCAGTTTCATTGACACTCCCCCTGCTGCCAAGTGCTTTTTGTTGGTCTGAATGCACCGTAAAACTCCCAAGTATCATCTCTGTTTTTAACTTCTGTCATCTCTCTTTCTTCTCTCTTTCCCAGGTCACTCCAGAGGGAACATTTCTAGATGTAAGGACTATTGGGCGGTTCTGTTATGAGGACGACCTCCTGACTCTTTCAGCGGTCTACACCGAGGCTCAGGCCGAGAGTCAGCCGGGCTTCCCTCGCCTTTACACCGACAAAACCATCAACTCCCTCAAGCACAGGCTGCTGGTCTACCTCTGGAGGAGGGCTGAGCAGGACGGCAGCGCCACTGCCAAGAGGAGGTATGCAACGTTACTCCCATGCTCTCGGTGGATTCTTTTGAAAAAGAGTTTGTAACCTAGGCCCGAGTCACATGGTGTTCACTTACTTGTTGATCTTATTCAGTGTTGCCCATTTCAGCAACAACAAGTTAATTCAAAGTGCTTTAAACAAAACACCAAAAGCACCGAGACAAGGTGCAAAAGAGATACACTACACAAGCACATCTGAATACAATGACAAACAGTCATTAAAGAGCCAAGAACACACATTAAAAACAAGCTCAAATAGGGTTGGACAGGTATAACATAAAATAATAAAAGTTAAAGTGCAGTGTAAGAAATAATCATTTGATTTAATAAAAGGCAGCAGCAAACAGCAAATACTTCAGTCTTGATATATATAGTGTAAAGACCTCAGAACTGGAGTGATGTGAGCCACTCTTTTTGGAATCAGCTGCAGCGGTCTGATTTTTTTTTTTTCTTCTTTTTTTAGGGAGACCTGTAAAGGTTACTGAATTAAAAGCATGGTTTTACCAAATCCTGCTGAGACATAAGTCCTTCAACCTTTGATATAAGGGCCCTAGTGTTTCCATTCGGTATTGTTGTTGGTGCTGCTGTCGCAAAGACAAGCGGACCGCTTTTCCCGTTTTCGTCAGAGTTGACACATTTTTTTCCCCAATAACATATTTTCTGTCATTTGAGATTTATTTTTAGTATCAAATCATGACAAAAGTTACCTCGAGACACTTTACAGATAGAGTAAGTTTAGACCACACTATAATTTACAAATCCCAACAATTCTAGTAATTCCCCCAAGAGCAAGCAATTAATGCGACAGTGGCGAGGAAAAACTCCCTTTTTAGGAAGAAACCTCGGACAGACCCAGGCTCTTGGTAGGTGGAGTCTGGCAGTGACTACAAATGGCAGTCGTAGTAGTTCATGTCATAGCAGGGCATTGCAGGGCGTTACAGGGTATAGCATGGTATATCAGAGCATAAGTGGACGTAGCAGGATGCAGCAGGGTTCAGCAGGACACTGCAGGGCATCGCAGAGCGTAGCAGGGTATAGCAGGGAGTGCAGCAGGACCACGGCGACAGCTGCAACCAAGATCTTGTCGCCATCCTAATCCAAGGAAATATGCTGGGACAAAAGAAAACATGACTCCGGGCAGTAAACTCCCTAGAGCTAGGTTATTAACAAGCATTTCTGGGACAGGATGCACACAAATGGAAAGGGAGAGGAGAGGCAGTTTAAAACTATAACAGCATAACTAAGAGAGACAGGTTACAAGTTAAGGAGAGATGCCTATTATTAATTATATGGTAGATAAATCTGACGACTATGAAGGGGTGTGTGTGTGTGTGTGTGTGTGTGTGTGTGTTTTAAACTGGTTTAACAAACATGTTGAAGTAGCCTACTACGTTTAAATGTATACATTTTAGTACAGACTAATGTTTGTGTTTAAGCATTCTTCTTTACATTTTTGTTCTTTGTATTTGATACTGAACATTTTTGTGACCGAGGTATACAGTAACAAATGGTCAGTGGTTTTATAGTTGCCCCTGCATACTTCACTGTGTGAGTCTTACACAATTTCATACACAAGTCGGACTGCTTTTCAACCGGATCAGATTAGTTCCGATCAGACACCATAATTGTTTGTCATTAGGGCATTAATAAAGATAACACTGTACAAATAAAATGCCTCTTTCCTGGCTATTGCTTATAAGTATTACAAATCAATTAATAAAACAGCATTCAAGTAACATTTTCAAGAGGCTTCAAGAATATTACTATAAACAATTTGTATAGCTGTTCAAAAATAGGGCAAACAGTGTCCAAATGAACTCAAATCATTTGGACACTGTTTGCATCGAATGGCGGGTCAGTGGAGTAAACCTTGAGACCGACGTATAACCGACTGCTATCTGTTGAATTTTCCTCACGTTACTCTGCCCTCTGTGACGTCTACATCTAGAAACTAAGCTGCGCAGTGCAGGGAACAACTCTGACTGGCACACGATCAGACAGTGGTTTACGGAGCGGTAGACTGGCTTTGCAAAAAGAAACGTTCTATGAAATGATGCATTTAAAAATCGCTCAATCCCACAAATTTGATCGTGGGACGTCAAACTTGTGATCATGATTCAAATTCAAATTACTGCAGCCCTACTCAAGAACCGTTAAGATCCGTCAATGTAGTCCAGTCATGGATTAAAAAATGTTGGCAACAATTTAAAAAGCAATTTTCCCACACCCAGGGAAACAAGAACACAGTGTCATTGGGTTGTTGCTTGTCTTTGCTGTTGATATTAGCCGCTTTCCGACCGGAGGGATTTTTGCAGTTCCAAGAACATAACATTCCTAGAACCTTTTCTTTCTTGTGTTCCGACTGGACCAATTTAGGGTTTTTGAAGTTCCTCTGACTGCAGTTCCTGTAACTCTTTCAGCTCCTACTTCAGGGCAGGGTCTTTTAGGCATAGGCAGTATTTTGAAAATCGGGGCCGCTAGCTCATCACTTGGCCAGTCATGCTCAGAGACCCCGCTGTCAGCGGGAGGTCTATCAGACCGCTCGTGTAAATAAGAGACTTTTATTTTGCCGGTGACTGATCGTTTGGTTAAATATCACAACACTTCCATAAGATCAACAGGAACCTGTGGCTAACTGACTTTTCACAAGCTGGCCAGTCGTCGCACCCACACACACACATACATACATACATACATACATACATACATACATACATACATACAGGGGCGGTGGCTAGAGAGATACCCGTTTCTCTTCGGGAGACTCGTTTAAATTATAACTTTGGCTAAAAATATTATTTAGCTGTGCACTCCCTTACCCCTCCTACCAGTTGCTATGGCCACTTGGCCAGTCCGAATGGAAAAAACAGTTTTGGGGGAGAGTAGTTAGGAGAAATGTGTAGATGTTCCTGTAACTACCTGTTCGTAAAGCCACTATGGATACTAGAGTACTTGTTTTGTTATGGAAGCGGTACACAAGCTGTAGTTGCCGCGGTGTCTGTGTTTGACCAATCTGCTAACTCTGCCCACATAGTTCCTGAACCAGCAGAAAGTATTACCTTCGCACCAGGGACTTCTCTAACACCTAGAACTACAGTATCTTACAGGGTCTATGGTTAGTCTCTGGTTCCTCTTGTCCAAATGCAGGCTTAGGTTTTCTCTTGGTCCCTTGAAAAAAGGTTCCTGCAGTGGAAATGTTCTACATGGGCCAGCTGTATACTTTAAACCAAGCAAAACATATAAAAGTACCTAGTGTGTTTTATGACTGAAGCAAAGTAGCTTGATTCCCTATAAGAACAGGTGGTTGTTACAGTTGAGTTCAAGTATAATTTACATTAAGAATTAAGTGAATATCTAAAATTCAGTAGTAAATGGTTTTTAGTGAGATTTTGTTGAAACTGATGACTAATTTTATATAATACCAGTGTCTGTCTTTATTCAGTTAGTTCCTTATCTGTAAAATGTATAATAATAATAATGATGATTCAGCGAGTGTGTCTGGCCAACAGTCCCAAATCTAAAAGCTGTTCAGTCCAGGGTTTTTCCTGGCTCAGAATGTGCCTTTGAGGGTCTGACGGTCTTTGGGAGGAAATTTTGAGCGCCACTTTGTTTCCTGCATTCGGATCCATTTCTTTGCACCAATTCACGGTGGAAATGTCTTTATTTATGCAAAGGAAAATGTACATGAATAAAGTGGCTGAAACCACTTTGGGGTGGTGCCAAAAATCCCTTCATGCAGGAAAAACCCTGTGTTCAGTTTACAAAGACATAAAAGTGTTTACAATGTGGCACACTGCTGTAAAGGTGGATGAATTGTCAACCGAAACAAAAACTAGCTCTTCAGTCGATTAAGTACCATTTCCCATTTTGTCCTGATGTTAGATACTCGTATCTGTGGAGTTCACCCAGCTCTTGGTTTTGTCGTCAGATTCTTCCAGTTTTTTGATCAGCTGAGGAGGTTGAGGATGTGGAAGATGCAGCTGTTGGATGAGCATCACCTCTTCATTAAATACACCAGCGAAGACGTGGTCACACTCAGAGTCACAGATCCCTCACAGGTAGAGAGACACACACACACACACACACACTTGAATTCCTCTGTGTTCTCTTTGTTACTCTCCCCTGCTTCTCTCTTGTCATTTGTGTTTTGTGCTGCATAATAGGGATTCCTCTTTCAGGGTCTCCAGGGACACGTTTCTCTTGCAAACAAGATGTACTAACAAATAGATCTCATTCATGTATTCTTTAGAATCCTTTATTTACATGAGCTCTCAGCTCTCTGACTTCCTTTCCAATCAGCTATTTTTGTCCCACCACGCTCAGTATGAAGCATATATAAATCATCTCATATGGGCTCATTACAATATAATAAATATTTCACCAATCTAGCGCTGCACGATTTGAACAAATGAAAGGAAATCATTTTCAACATTCTTTGATTGAACAAATTGAACATTGAATGAACCTATAATGTATATAGAGGCTAGAGCCCAACTGATTTTTAAGGAAGGATTTTTAAAGCCGATACAAATATTTGGTTAATAAAAATCCATATATATATATATATATATAGGATTTGTCTGTGGAGGCCATTTGAGTACAGCGAACTCATTGTCATGTTCAAGAAACCAGTCTGAGATGATTCCAGCTTTATGACATGGCGCATTATCCTGCTGAAAGTAGCCATCAGAAGTTGGGTACATTGTGGTCATAAAGGGATGGACATGGTCAGCAACAATACTCAGGTAGGCTGTGGCGTTGCAACGATGGTCAATTGGTACCAAGGGGCCCAAAGAGTGCCAAGAAAATATTCCCCACACCATGACACCACCACCACCAGCCTGAACCGTTGATACAAGGCAGGATGGATCCATGCTTTCATGTTGTAGACGCCAAATTCTGACCCTACCATCCGAATGTCGCAGCAGAAATCGAGACTCATCAGACCAGGCAACGTTTTTCCAATCTTCTATTGTCCAATTTCGATGAGCTTGTGCAAATTGTAGCCTCACTTTCCTGTTCTTAGCTGAAAGGAGTGGCACCCGGTGTGGTCTTCTGCTGCTGTAGCCCATCTGCCTCAAAGTTCGACGTACTGTGCGTTCAGAGATGCTCTTCTGCCCACCTTGGTTGTAACGGGTGGTAATTTGAGTCACTGTTGCCCTTCTATCAGCTCGAACCAGTCTGGCCATTCTCCTCTGACCTCTGGCATCAACAAGGCATTTCCGCCCACAGAACTGCCGCTCACTGGATGTTTTTTCTTTTTCGGACCATTCTCTGTAAACCCTAGAGATGGTTGTGCGTGAAAATCCCAGTAGATTAGCAGTTTCTGAAATACTCAGACCAGCCCTTCTGGCACCAACAATCATGCCACGTTCAAAGTCACTCAAATCACCTTTCTTCCCCATACTGATGCTCGGTTTGAACTGCAGGAGATTGTCTTGACCATGTCTACATGCCTAAATGCACTGAGTTGCCGCCATGTGATTGGCTGCTTAGAAATTAAGTGTTAACAAGCAGTTGGACAGGTGTACCTAATAAAGTGGCCGGTGAGTGTGTGTGTGTGTGTGTGTGTGTGTGTGTGTGTGTGTATATATATATATATATATATATATATATATATATATATATATATATATATATATATATATATATATAAGTGTAATACAACAAACAGATTTTCCTAACATTAGTTAGTTGTTCTCACTAAAATAATATAATTTGTTTTGTCACAACAGAACAGAGGAACATCAAAATGTATTAGTTCTGATAAATAAAATGTATAAAAATACAAACTTAAGACATGAAACTTAAAGTCCTTTCGAACAAAAACACAATAACAAAAAAGGTGTTGCAACGGAGACGTTGTAGAGCGCTCTCTGGTGGACAAACTATGAAACACCAACACTTATAACATGGTTGACCGTCCATTTTTATTTTATTTTTTAAATATTCATTATCAGAATCATTTATTTGTCATTATAAATTATTCTGATGAATGTTTTAAAAAAAAAAAGGTACAATTCGATCGCCCCGTCGGTATATTGGTCGGCCTTTAATAGAGGCAAAGTCCTTTCCGCAGGGGCCGCGGGTTCGGTTGCTGCCCTTTGCTGCATGTCAGACCCCCTCTCTCTACCCCCGTTTCCTATATTCAGCTGTCCTATATAATATAGGCCGAAAACTTCCCAGAAAAAAAAAAGAGTAAAAAGAGTCTCAGGGTGTAGTTTGCAATATATCCAAGGTGTTTATTGCGCAAGTTGAAGAAAACGACATGCCGTGTAGCCCTACACTCATCCTGTCTGTCCTTGGTATTTCCCTTTTGGGATTGGATCGTCTTTTCTCCAGATCTTCACCCTGCACCTCTCTCCCACAGCCCTCCTTCTTTGTCGTATACAACATGGTGTCCACAGAGGTGCTGGCCGTCTTTGAGAACACCTCCGATCAGCTGCTGGAGCTGTTTGAGAATTTCTGCGACCTGTTCAGAAACGCTACGCTGCACAGCCAGGCGGTCCAGTTCCCCTGCTCGGCCTCATCCAACAACTACGCCCGGCAGGTTCAGAGAAGGTAAGGAGGAGAGAAATGTCATGTGCGTGGCTGTATAATGGATCAATAAATTCAAATGCCAAATATTCCTTTTGCCAAAATTTAATGTATTTCAGCTTTAACATAATTAGTGCTGGCACACTGCAGGGTCCCGGGGGTGATTTCAGCCAAATGTCAGGGAGGATTTGAAGAAGGTGGTTAGGAAGGGAAGCGGATCAGCAGTGAACGCCTGGAGGTGGGAGAAGGAGTTTTAAGACTTAATCTTGATATAGAAGAGCAACATTAAGCCGGTCAGCATGGCTGGAGGAGCTGTGATTGAATTTGGCAGTTTGACTCGCCAGTGTTGGTGACAATCCTCTGTGGAAGGTGAAGAGGGAGGACCAGACAGAGGGTGGGCGAGGAAGCAGGAGAAGATAAAGAATAGTTTGAGCGAGGCAAAGGGCTTAGAATTGGTTTTTAGAGTGTTGAAAATTGATGTCGGGAAGAAGGAGAGGAGACATTGAAAGCTGGCAAACACATTCAGCAAACCAGATTTGTACCACTTAGAACTGGCTAGCATAAGCCCAGTTAATCTGGTTTTAGGCCATCACAAACCAAGTATAGAGAGACCTGCAAGAATGGAGCACTAAACAAGGCGGGAGGAAAGACTCAAAATATGGACCGCGGATAGAAGGGGACACCACAGAGTCACTGCTGGGTGTTGGAAGTGTGTAGACTTGGGACCATAATTTAGCCAGGTTTGTTTTTTAAAACAATTGCTTAAAGTATTCACAAAGGTTCTCTCTAAAGCAAAACAACCATAGTGGAAACTAGTAGTGGTGGGAATCTCTGGGCACCTCACCATGCAATTCTAAAATATATAAATATATATATATACACACACACACCTGGGTTTGTTAGCTGTGCAGTATTTGTCACACAAGTTTTAATTACATTTAGCTTTGTCTACTGGGGTTTTTATTTTGTAGTCCATGCTTAAGCCAAAGTAACGTTCTCTCACAGTAATCTTCCATGTCAGAGGCTTAGTCATGTTTAAAGGTGGAGAATTGGCTTCTTAGAACATAAAACATGAGGTGGTCAGATGTAATGTGATAAAGTAGATGAACAGTCTTTGTGTTTTGCCTAATTATTTTATGAATGTCTTACTAGATCATGTGTATACATACATTTTTTTTTTCTTTCCTTTTGGCCATTTTTGTGGGGATTTTTTTCTGTACTCATGCCTAAACTCTAAGTTGTTGTCCATCATCCCATCCTCTTTCAATCACTCTGTTTCCTGATTTGTACACGTCAGAAGACAGTAACTTTTAAATAAAAATCAACACTTTTTTTTTATAATCGATTATTAACTTATCAGAATCAAGCATCGAATCGTTCTAGAGAGAATCACGATGGATCTATGAATCTAAGAAGCAACTCTTTAGGATCACAGAAACACGTTTGTGGCCAACTGTGGAGTGTTTTCACACCTATAGTTTGTTCTGGTCCAAATCAGGTAGTGCATTTGTAAACTTCCCCTCGGTTCACGCGGAGAAAATCCAAGCCGACTCACTCACGGTCAGAGGTGTCTGGGGGCGGGAGCAAGACGTAAATACAGGAAGTAGGTCTTGTGTTCTGGACTGGTGCATATTTCTTGCATCTGCATGGTCAAACCAGCTAATTTGATTTAAATAATCAGACAGTTTTGCGAGCGTTTGCTCTGATCACTGAGACTTTGTCTCCAACTTTAGCGGCGGCTGGTTTGACCAGAGATGTGAGTGTCGGCAAGCTTCAGCGCAGTCTGTTTCTATGAAAGAAACACCGCAAACTGCTACAGTTTGATGCCCTGCCGCATCGCAGATTGACTGCAGACCTGACTACAGGAGACATTAGCTCAGTCTTGTGGAAGACACATCATTGGGGCGAACCACTCCAGTTTGATTGAAAGCATACTGAGACTACCTATTCAAGGAGATCTTTTTACACGTGTTTGGTCCACTTTTGGTGCAATTGCCTCATTCACAGCTGCTCTAGTGTATATCCACAACGTTTCACTTCCGGGTTGCTCTTGTTTTGCCGGATATTCCGCAGGATGTCACTCTTTTCAGATGTCCGTTTTCAGATGTTCCGTCCCCTTCCTCTTTCATTGGGTTGGAATTTTAACCTCCGGTGGATTTTTGAGGACTATGGTTAACTGCCACTCAGATCTCTGCAGGGTAAATCCAGACAGACAGCTAGACTATCTGTCCAATCTGAGTTTTCTCTTGCACAGTTACAACAACTTTTGAACGTACACATGTTCCACATGTTCCCGAGGCTATTTTACAGCGGCACCAAGAAATTTATTGGTTTAAAGAAATGCCAATAAACCAGAGTATGTTTTTCTCCCATCCCGGATTGCTGTGTGGCGTAGCCAGACCCAAGGTCTGGCAATAAGAGACTACACCTGCCCAAACGAACCCCACCAAGGGGGGAAAACAAACTTAAGTGCGATTCAACTGAACCAAGTGAGGCAGGTGTGAAAGCCCACCTTACATCTCGGTCGCAAGAATGAAGACTCCTGTTGCTGTTTAATGTTACTGTATTGATATGGGAATTACTGGAATTGGTGGGTCTTTGTAAATTATAGAGTGTGGTCTAGACCTACTCTATCTGTAACGTGTCTTGAGATAACTCTTGTTATGATTTGATACTAGAATTGAATATGATATCCCCGTTTGTCTGTGTCTCAGATTCAAGGACACCATAGTGAACGCCAAATATGGCGGGCACACGGAGGCGGTGCGGCGGCTGCTGGGTCAGCTGCCTATCAGCGCCCAATCCTACAGCAGCAGTCCATACCTCGACCTCTCCCTCTTCAGTTATGACGACAAGTGGGTGTCGGTAATGGAGAGGCCCAAGACCTGCGGAGATCACCCCATCAGGTACAGACTCTAATCAGGGGGAATGGGCCGCTTATTAACTGATGTCAAAGAATCACATTATCATTAAGAGTCCAGTAATAATGTGACTTAAAGTGAGGGAAATAAGTATTTGAACACCCTGCTATTTTGCAAGTTCTCCCACTTAGAAATCATGGAGGGGTCTGAAATTGTCATCGTAGGTGTATCTCCACTGTGAGAGACAATCTAAAAAAATAAATAAATCCAGAAATCACAATGTATGATTTTTTAAAACTATTTATTTGTATGATACAGCTGCAAATAAGTATTTGAACACCTGAGAAAATCAATGTTAATATTTGGTACAGTAGCCTTTGTTTGCAGTTCCAGAGGTCAAACGTTTCCTGTAGTTTTTCACCAGGTTTGCACACACTACAGAAGGGATTTTGGCCCACTCCTCCACACAAATCTTCTCTAGATCAGTCAGGTTTCTGGGCTGTCGCTGAGAAACACAGAGTTTGAGCTCCCTCCAAAGATTCTCTATTGGGTTTAGGTCTGGAGACTGGCTAGGCCAAGCCAGAACATTGGTATGCTTCTTACAGAGCCACTCCTTGGTTATCCTGGCTGTGTGCTTCGGGTCATTGTCATGTTGGAAGACCCAGCCTCAACCCATCTTCAATGCTCCAACAGAGGGAAGGAGGTTGTTCCCCAAAATCTTGCAATACACGGACCCGGTCATCCTCTCCTTAATACAGTGCAGTCGCCCTGTCCCATGTGCAGAAAAACACCCCCAAAGCATGATGCTACCACCAAAGCATGCTTCACAGTAGGGATGGTGTTCTTGGGATGGTTCTCATCATTCTTCTTCCTCCAAACACGGTTAGTGGAATTATGACCAAAAAGTTCTATTTTGGTCTCATCTGACCACATGACTTTCTCCCATGACTCCTCTTGATCATCCAAATGGTCATTGGCAAACTTAAGACATGTGCTGGTTTAAGCAGGGGAACCTTCCGTGCCATGCATGATGTCAAACCATGACGTCTTAGTGTATTACAAACAGTAACCTTGGAAACAGTGGTGCCAGCTCTTTTCAGGTCATTGACCAGCTCCTCCTGTGTAGTTCTGGGCCAATTTCTCACCTTTCTTAGGATCATTGAGACCCCACGAGGTGAAATCTTGCATGGAGTCCCAGTCCGAGGGAGATTGACAGTCATGTTTCGCTTCTTCCATTTTCTAATGATTGCTCCAACAGTCGACCTTTTTTTTACCAAGCTGCTTGGCAATTTCCCCGTAGCCCTTTCCAGCCTTGTGGAGGTGTACAATTTTGTCTCTAGTGTCTTTGGACAGCTCTTTGGTCTTGGCCATGTTAGTAGTTGGATTCTTACTGATTGTATGGGGTGGACAGGTGTCTTTTATGCAGCTAACGACCTCAAACATCTGCATCTAATTTAGGATAATAAATGGAGTGGAGGTGGACATTTTGAAGGCAGACTAACAGGTCTTTGAGGGTCAGAATTCTAGCTGATAGACCGGTGTTCAAATACTTATTTGCAGCTGTATCATACAAATAGTTAAAAAATCATACATTGGGATTTCTGTTTATTTATTTTTAGATTATGTCTGTCTCAGTGGACATGCACCTACAATGACAATTTCAGACCCCTCCGTGATTTCTAAGTGGGAGAACTTGCAAAATAGCAGGGTGTTCAAATACTTATTTTCCTCACTGTACAGTATCCTTAAAAAGACACATAGGCTGGAAAACGACACTACAAATTTGATAATCGATTAACCCTCATGTTGTCCTCGGGTCGAATTTGAACCGTTTTCAGTTTTTTTTATCACAAAAAATGGGCTTTTGAAAATAAGAGCTGAGAATGTCAACATTAGAAATATCAAATAAGTTTGGAAAAAAACATCAGAAAAAGCACCCACAACATTGAAAAAGTGACAAAAATGTCTGGGGGAAAAAAAACAATAATAGTGTTGAAAAAAACCAAGGATTAAATAATTTTTCAAGCAAAAATGTGAAACATTTACTGGTTCTTTTGCTTAACTTATTTAAAAAAAAAAATATAACAGTAATTTGAATGTCTTTTAGATTTGGACAGTTAATCGGACAGAACCGCTCAGGAACATGAGCAATGGGACTTTTTGGGACAATTTTCGTTTACCTAAATTAGAAATTAAATCACATAATTTACATATTAATCTGCAATGAGTTGCAGCAATTGCAAAATGTCACACGTACTCCTCCTCTCTTGCGGCGTCTCCTGCGGCGCTTGTTGCAGAGCGGCAGACAGGGCTGACGCCGTAGGTAGGCCGGAATGGACGGCAGGAAGGGCGGCGGCGTACCTGATTGACCGTCAGAGCCGTAGATCGAAACTTTCTCCGCAGACTTGCATATACTTAAGAGTCAGGCAGTCATACACCAGCAGCGGTGACACATTTAGAGTGACAAACAGTAAAAACAAGCAAATCAACGACAATCCCAGCAGAGGTAAGCGGCAAGACACACAGCGGCGCCAGCGGCGAGACACACACAGCACATGCTAACAAAGCAGACATAGCTGGCATCACTTTTTCTTAGAGACTTATCATCTGAGAGCATTATGTTTGGTTTATGAAGTGTATATCTGATATATTGTGATTGACACATGGCATGTAAACACTACCATGTGTTGCTTTTTTATTTTTTTTCACCTTTCGCTCCTTAAGTTTTATCCTTAGGTGGGAAGGTAACTTTTGGGTGCATGATGCTTGAAATAATAATCATTCATTCATTTATTTAAAAGCCAACAGTGCAGTCATGCATTGTGGCAACATTTGCTACTCACGTCTTTAGGAGTCTATGCAACATGGATTACTATCACATGGAGCAGAGGCCTCCAAAACCAAAGGACTGGACAAGGGATCCACCGATTATCGGGGACGATATTTTGCAATTCACAAATTATCTGTACCAGTGTTTTATTTTACAGATAAAATTAATAATTAAAGTGTGCTACTCTACAGCTCTGTAAACAGTCTGCAACACTTGCAAGCAAACTGTTAAAATGTTAAAACTTTAGGAATCTATTTTTGTTTTTATTTTTCAAAGTTTCAGATGTATTAAATAATCGCTTAAGGCATTTAATCAAACTTTTGTGTTTTTAATGTGTTTTAATGGTAGTATTTTCTCTCTGTCTCCCTCACCCACCAGGTTTTATGCACGGGACTCCGGCCTGCTGAAGTTTAAGATCCAGGCGGGCCTGCTGGGCCGGCCGGTGAATCACGCCGTGCGGCGCCTGGTTGCCTTCACCTTCCACCCCTTTGAACCCTTTGCCATCTCTGTCCAGCGCACCAACGCAGAGTACGTGGTCAACTTCCACATGAGGCATGTCTGTGCGTGAGGAGCTTTTGTGTGTGTGTGTGTGTGTGTGTGTGTGTGTGTGTGTGTGTGTGTGTGTGTGTGTGTGTGTGTGTGTGTGTGTGTGTGTGTGTGTGTGTGTGTGTGTGTGTGTGTGTGTGTGTGTGTGTGACACCCCAAACCGACACGTGGAATAAAAATTGTAGGACCGTTGGGCTTCTGTGAGCAGCTATTGGTGACAATACAACAAACATGTCCTCCATCAGGAGGCACAAAAACAGTTTGTTCAGTTAGTCGCCCTCTCCTTCTCCAGAGAAATCAGCAGTCCTCTCCCTCCATTCTCCTGATGGAAACCACTATTCCTCGCCTCTCTCCCCCTCCATTACACAGTGGTCACCCTCCCCCCTCTGCCAGAAGGCAGCAATTCTGCCTTTTCCGTTTTTGTCTGCACCGCTTCTCCTTTTTCTCCCTTTCTCAGCAGAACAAAGAGGGACCTGTGGGGAGGAGAGGCTGGACTAAGTGTAAATGGAGATGTTGAGAGAGTGGTTGATGTGTGACGGAGGTGGGAGCTGTAGGTAGCCCGGACCTCTTGGAAGGAACCAAAGGTGTTTTCTTTTATCTACTGTGCACTGAAAGCAGAACATTCATATCAGAATTGCTTATTTAGTTGGTCCATGACCAGCTCTCCAACAAACCTTTTTTTTTTCTCTCAAATGAATGGGGGGGAAAAAGGGTAATTTTATATTATATTGTTTTTACATGTTTTTACATATTATCTTTGTACATATTTTATGCCAATAAAATTGTCTAAATTTTAATGTTGATTTTTTTCCCCTGAGCTTTACAGAAAGTAGAGTGTTTCAGAGGGATGAAAAGCTTTTTTTTGTTATTTTTATTTTATTTTTGTGTATGCAGTTAGTTGTCTCGATATGATTTTAAGCTCTTATCTATATACCAGAGTACTTTATTACTAGAGACGTGAGTGGGAAAGGATTAGAGCACAGAAACAAATGCCAGCGTTTCTTCTGGATGAAATTGTGTTTTGTCATGCAGTTGATTCAGAACTTTTATCCCATCATACCTTGCAAGTAAACTATAATTGATTTCTTAATTAGTAGTACAGAAAAAAACATCTCATTGCATATGTTAATAAAGCCTTATAATGAACCTGAAATGAGTTTGCACAAAGCTTTAACACAAGGCTAGCAGACAAGACACAGTGTAAGTGTCATCATATTTAATTTGAATACTGATCCCTGCAGTCTGTTCTCCTGCAGTAACTAGGATCATAGCGTTGCAATTTTATATCGGTCCATCTGTGTTGCAGACGAAAACTTAAATCTGTTTAGCTCCAAAGTGTTATTAAAAACAAGCAAACAGACATATAAACAAATATGTAAATGTCCTAACACCCCCACTACCGAAAGAAATGCACAGTTGGCACACAGGTATAATAAACAGACATGAAAGCAAAAAGCACACACCCAAGCAGCTGCAAGAGGTCAGAGTGGTATAGAAAGCAGTTGCTGAGGGATTAAGTGTTCTCCTAGCCTCTGGTTACACATTATAGTAGACTGTGTGTGTGTGTGTGTGAGAGACCAAGTGAGACAGAGAAAGACTAATAGTAGAGGGAAGGAGTTTACGTACGGAAAGATAAAGATGAAATTGGTGAGAAATGCTTGGTGATAAAACCAAACGAAGGGAGGTAAAGATGTTAGCCTCGATGCAGTGGCTGTATTATGCAGCTGCTTAGTTTTGCGTAAGCACATTAAACACTATCTTGTAGATCAAGGCTTAAGGAGGCCATACTAAGTCATTGTCATTATAGTGTGTTTGTGTGAGCTGGTGTGTGACAACATGCTGTGATAATCAACTAATTACAGGAAGTGCACACAGCTGGCACAGACAGGCGTACGTATTCAAGGACACATTGTCTGTTGTCCACCTTTTGGTTAACAGATAATAGAAAATGTGCAGGATTGTGTACGTTTGAGTGCTGGTGAGGAGGTGAGTTAGTGCATCCTTATGTGTATTTGGTATTTGTTTGAAGCAACATATGTTTTGACCCTATCAAATGCTGCTAGCGTTGATTTATTTTTCTGCAGTAATGTAAGCCGAAACTTCCTCTATTATCTAAAGTAGGAAATTATCAGCTATTTAATTTACCCACAGATTTTCAAAAGTCGGTAAGGAAGCAGGGCACTGTGGGGGGTGTAAGTTTCTGCCAGAGTCTTCGATGCAAGCACAGATAATGTATTACTACATGAACCCAAGCCTCATAGTACTTTGTTCAAAAACACATGTAACTGTCTGATTCTAGAGAATCAAGGTAAACCCAAAGCCTTTTTCCTGACCTTGGTTGCTATGGAAACATAACTACTCTGGTTTGTAACCAAGTCTTTTCTAATTGCTGTTGTCTTGGCAACAGCGCACCCAATGTAATCCAGAATAGGCCACAATCCTAAATGTTTCCTGTTGCAGTACTGGCCATCTCAGAGCAGTCTCTGAACACACACAGACACATTTAATCACTTAGATAACAGTCAGCACCAAAGATCTTACATTTGCGGTTCACAGTGGGAGCATTTTGGCTGTGGCAGGGTTAAATACACACAGATATCAATTAACACTTATGGATCTGCAATGTAAAATACTTTTATTTTATTTAACAATTAGGCTACTTTTTTATTTTTTAGTAAGTATAGTCAATGTTCTGAACACAAATGATTCCAGCACTTTTAAAAGAAACATTTGATTTTCTATTCAAGGGCTGTTCTCTTGTTAGTTTATAGTTAGTTTAAAGCATAATAATAGGCTGTGTCTACTTTCCAATGTTAAAAGAACACAAACATAAGAATGGGGTCTGACAGTCTGACAGTACGGTTAACACATTAAAAAGATTTATAGTGTGTTGCATCACAAAATAGCCATCATAAAATAAGCATTAGTAAACATTAGTTCCAGGTACTGTATATTCTCCTTAATGGTGCGTGCAATAATTCCCAATCAGACGTACTTGTACGTCAGGGGTACTACTACAACTGGCAGTCGGTACAAAAAAGGATTGTAGAGTAAACAGGAAATAAGAATTAAGATTTGATTAAAGATATTCATATATTGAGTCAACTGGGCCATCTGAACACTACATGTTTTGCGATTGAGACATATTGAAACTAAACTACTGCCACAAACGGCTTCTGTACAAGCACTATTAAATTAATTAATAAACATTTAATTAGGTTTCACATCACATTGCTAAGTTAACGTTAGCCTACATTTACGTTACCTTAGCTGAAGCAGCCGGATATAGTATGAGTATAGAGTTTGTCAGCCTCCCATCTGTTTACAAATGGATCACACAACTTGCAACTTACTACAGCTCCAGGCATCAGCCCCAGGGTCCTGAAGACCTGCGCCAGTCAGCTGTCTGGTGTTCTCCAGTACCTCTTCAACCTTAGCCTGAGCCTGCAGAAGGTGCCGCTGCTGTGGAAGATGTCCTGCTTGTCCCAGCCCCCAAGAAGTCAACTCCATCTGGCCTTAAGGACTACCGCCCAGTGGCTCTCACATCCCATGTGATGAAGGTGCTGGAGACGCTGGTCTTGGCCTACTTGAGGCCGCGGGTGAGTTTTTCTCTGGACCCTCTGCAGTTTGCCTACCAGCCTCGTCTGGGACGCTGTCATCTATCTTCTGCAGCGAGCTCATTTGCACCTGGATGGCGGTGGCGGCACTGTGAGAATCACATTTTTTTATTTCTCCAGTGCATTCAACACCATCCAGCCTCTGCTACTAGGTGAGAAGCTGCGGGTGATGGGTGTCGGTGCGTCCATAGTCTCCTGGATCACTGACTACCTGACAGACAGACCACAGTTTGTCCGCCTGGACCGTGTTCTGTCTGATGTGGTGGTGAGTGGTACGGGGGCCCCACAGGGGACTGTGCTGTCTCCTTTTCTGTTCACCTTATACCACAGACTTCCAGTACAAATCAGAGTCGTGTCACCTACAGAAGTTTTCTAATGACTCTGCAGTTGTTGGGTGTATAAGGGTTGGACAGGAGGGAGAGTACAGGGTGACTTTGTGGAGTGGTCTGGTAAGAATCACCTGCTGCTGAACGTGGATAAGACCAGAGAGATGGTGATTGACTTAGGATGCAACCCCTTTGCATACTGGGAAGTGACGTGGACATGGTGGAGGAGTACAGATACCTGGGTGTCAACAACAGGCTGAACTGGAAGGTCAACAGCACTGCTGTTTACAAGAAGGGGATGAGCAGACTCTGTTTCCTGAGAAAGCTGAGATCCTTTAACGTGTGCAGAAGAATGTTGGAGATCTTCTACCATTCTGTTGTGGCCAGCGCTCTGTTCTCCTCCGCCATCTGCTGGGGCAGCAGCATCGGCGCCAGCGACACAAACAGACTGAACAAACTGATCAGGAAGGCTAGCTCCGTGATCGGCTGCAAACTGGACACTTTTGAAGCTGAGCGGAGAGGAGATCACTGAACAAACTGTTATCTATCATGGATAACCCGATCACCCTCTCCACCCCCTATTGGTCCAATAGAGGAGCAGCTTCTCTAAGAGGCTCCGACAGCTTCGATGCCGCACGCATAGACATATAATGAGTAGATGCCGCATTGGCAGGCTGAGCGCTAGAAATCCAGCCGCCATCTTGGACCGGTCATACTCGTTACTTGGCAGCAGAAGATACAAGATGCCAGAGCACTGTGCAGCATATTCCTGCTCAGATCGGCGGATTTCTTTTATCTTATTTCTTTCACTCTGGGTTCTGTGAAGCATTTTGTAGGCCTATCTGTGTTTTGAAAATTGCTACATAAGTTAAGTTTCGCGAGTTTTAAAGGGAGATTCAACCAAGTAAATGTGCAGTTGAAATAAAAATTGCCACTTTCATTTCATAAAGCTACTTCAAATAAGTACTGGTACGCGTGCTTTGTTAGGGGTGCAAGATATATAAACGCAATATCGTTACACAGCAGATCGTTATATAAGTGAGTAGGCTATGACCTATACATTATTCTGGGGGTCCAAAAGCAGCACTAATGTATGCTTGTTGTTATTACATTTTGATTGTCTCTGATTTAGTTGGGATTTGTTTTATAAGACTTGCATGTTACTCTTATTAGATATACATATATATATATATATATACTGTATGTATATATATATATATACTGTATATATATTATATAGCCTTTTCAATAGCAATGTGATTGAGTACAGAGTCAACACAACATAAAAGAGGTGAAAAAGTGTATCTGTCCAAATACTAAGAGCTGAGACAACTGGTCATTTATCAAATATATCGAAAGTCGCAATAAGTATGCAATATTTAGTTTATTTTGTGGAGCTGTCCTGTTAACTTTATTTATGTATTTTATACTGTCCAACCAGTAGAACCCGTCCTGTTCTATAGACATGGTCCTTAGTTATTTATATTATAACTTTATTTATATATTTTATACTGTCCAACCAGTAGAACACATCCTGTTCTGTAGACATGGTCTTTAGTTATTTATTAATGTTGGACCAGTCCAATATGACTGTCAGTTGAAATAAACCTTTTGTTGTAAGAAAACTTGTTTAATTTGTTATGAATCTATTTTATAATTTTACATATGTTTAAAAATATCGGGAATTCATATCGATGTTGCAAGATCACATTTTGTCAATGTTGTGCAACCCTAGTGTGTGTGTGTGTGTGTGTGTGTGTGTGTGTCTGTGTGTGTTGGGAGTGGGTCTGCTAAATGTCAAGGTCTGGGAGGCAATTGATGCAGAACAACGTGGTAGTACTGTGTGTGTGTGTGTGTGTGTGAGTGTGACAGAGAGAGAGAGACAAATATAAAATCTTCAAGTAGACTCTAATAATATAATCATATTGTTTCTTGTACTTAAATATCTGACCATACGGTCACTATCTGTTTCTTCTTCCCTATCATATTTATAATGTGTGTGCAAAATACCTATTATAGCCTACATCATATACAGTGAGGAAAATAAGTATTTGAACACCCTGCTATTTTGCAAGTTCTCCCACTTAGAAATCATGGAGGGGTCTGAAATTGTCATCGTAGGTGCATGTCCACTGTGAGAGACATAATCTAAAAAATAAATCCAGAAATCACAATGTATGATTTTTTATGATACAGCTGCAAATAAGTATTTGAACACCTGTCTATCAGCTACAATTCTGACCCTCAAAGACCTGTTAGTCTGCCTTCAAAATGTCCACCTCCACTCCATTTATTATCCTAAATTAGATGGACCTGTTTGAGGTTGTTAGCTGCATAAATACACCTGTCCACCCCATACAATCAGTAAGAATCCAACTACTAACATTGCCAAGACCAAAGAGCTGTCCAAAGACACTAGAGACAAAATCCACAAGGCTGGAAAGGGCTACGGGGAAATGTCCAAGCAGCTTGGTGAAAAAAGGTCCATTGTTGGAGCAATCATTAGAAAATGGAAGAAGCTAAACATGACTGTCAATCTCCCTCAGACTGGGGCTCCATGCAAGATCTTACCTCGTGGGGTCTCAATGATCCTAAGAAAGGTGAGAAATCAGCTCAGAACTACACGGGAGGAGCTGGTCAATGACCTGAAAAGAGCTTGGACCACCGTTTCCAAGGTTACTGTTGGTAATACACTAAGACGTCATGGTTTGAAATCATGCATGGCACGGAAGGTTCCCCGTACATAAACCAGCACATGTCAAGGCCCGTCTTAAGTTTGCCAATGACCATTTGGATGATCCAGAGGAGTCATGGGAGAAAGTCATGTGGTCAGATGAGACCAAAATAGAACTTTTTGGTCATAATTCCACTAACCGTGTTTGGAGGAACAAGAATGATGAGTACCATCCCAAGAACACCATCCCTACTGTGAAGCATGGGATACATATGTGATGTAGGGGTATTTATACCTATTATAGCCTACATCACATATGTGATGTAGGGGTATTTTGCAAATACCTATCATATACAAATGATAGCTACACCGAGGATGTCTGGTCTAGGGTCTAGGGTGATCAGATGTCCTTGGATTTAGGGGACAGTCCCCGTTTTTGGTTGTGTGTCCCTGACTAAATACAGAAAAGAAAAAACTACCTCTGTCCTTGTTCTGTTTTTAAAGACACAACATTAGGTTTTTCAATCAAATTGATAGTCAAACTGGAAATGTCCCCGTTGCTCTCCCTTTTCGGGGTTCCCAGTTTTGATCTTGGACGTCTGGTGAATTTATATCATATCAGAATATTCTATTACTGTTAAGCACACTATGAATATTAAAATATGCCTAATCATGTGTACTGTAACATAGCTACATGTATGACCTTTGTAGCAAAAAAAACAACATGAAAATCAGTTCGGTATTCAGTGAGTGTGATTAATTAAACGCGCTGACAGCTCATTGCACCTGCCAAACACATTACACTGAGTGGAGCGGGTGACCGGTCCAAGATGGCGGCCCCACGTTTCGTCAGCGCCAATAGGCAGTAGCGGTCGATGCGGCGTCTACTCTTTATAGGTCTATGGCCGCACGGACCGCTACAGGAAATCATTCCTACCACAGGCAATAAAACTCTTTAACATGTCATCACTGGGTGCTAGATGAGACTTTTAGACACCACAATACTGCACTAAGGGCAACCTGCACAATTGGTTCATTTACATTTTAGCATACATGTAGCATATTATTTAAGCAGTTGCACATTTTGTTTTCCCATCCAGTATATTTTTAAATATTTGTTCTTATATTTTATTCCTATTATTATTATTATTATTATTATTATTTCATGTATACTGAATGTATATTTTTTTCCTAGTATCTCATTCATATTTATATTCTGTGTTGTGTGACTGATGTACGTGTGCTGCTGTAACACCGTCATTTCCCTTTTTTTGGGATCAATAAATATCTATCTATCTATCTATCTATCTATCTAGCTACAGCCAGTGGCGCTACGGAAGCCGTTCGTGGCAGCGCATTAGTTTGAATTCAAGACAAACATATTATTAATTAATTCGATAAAACGATCTTTGTTATGTCGAGATAACGAAATAATTAATTTGTTATCTCAAGAAAACAAATTTTGTTATATCGAGATAACAAATTATTAAGTCGTTATCACAGATATTAAAAAAAAATCCATGGCCGTTCTCGGCTTCCATAGATAACAGCTCAAATAGCTAAAAGTAATGGAAAGTTCAAATAGTAAGCTAAAAGTAATAAAAAGTTCAAAAAGTTAGCTAAAAGTATTAAATAGTTAAAAAGGTTAGCTAAAAGTAATGGATAACAGCTCAAATAGTTAGCTAAAAGTAATAGATAGTTCAAATAGTTAGCTAAAAGTAATTAGTAGTTCAAAACGTTAGCAAAAAGTAACAGTTTAAACAGTTAGCAAAAAGAAATAGATAGTTTAAATAGTTAGCTAAAAGTAATGGATAACAGTTCAAGCAGTTAGCTTAAAGTAATGAATAAGTCAAATAGCTAAACGTAGAGCAGTAAGAATCTTCACTTTGTAATGTGTGGTAACTTTATTGTTGTTATATAATATATATATATATATAATAAATATTATAAATACTGTATATGTACTAAATGTTGCTACACAATTTCGGTAAGTTGTAGGCTTACCACATCATTAGGTCTACTGTTCAATCTGTTATTTGTGGATATTGTGTCATGATGTCATCATGGCAGTCAGTTTTTTCTCCTTGTTTTGTGTGCCTTGTCATGTTTTTCCCCCCTCCTGTGCTATTTGTGGGCTGTGGGCGTGGCCTAGCTGGCAGTGGGCGCCCGGTGAAGCTCAAGGCCTAATCATCCTACTGCAGTACTTAAGGCCAGCTCTGCGATCCACTATCGTCAGATCGTAGAGTCTACTAGAGTGGCACTCCTGGCTCCCTGTGTAAATCTGTATTTCTGGTTGTGTGGCTTGTGTAGTTTATGTGTTCTCTCTTGTTGCAACCTGCCTTGCTCACTCATGCTCACGCTTACTGTTTACCTGCCTGCTTGCTCTCTTGCTCACTCATCATCGCTGATTACTAGGATTAGATTCAGCCTCAAATTGTTTTTTGGGAAAGAAGATCGGTTCTTCCCTTTGGTGAGATATATATATATTGATATAAGATTGTGTGATGCATAACATAGGTAGAAAGTAAGTTTAATGTTGCTTTAGTGTGTGGCTGGCTGACTCTCCCAAATACTTATCAGTCGTGCCCTGACATAGAGCAAAATTGTTTCCAAAAAGTTCCCGTCTCTGTTGATTCTGTCACCGACAGTCAACTCTACTCTGATGAATTTATGCGCTTCACTGGAGAGCAGTGAGGAGGGCAAGTGGTTCAAGTTTACTACTCAAACAGGTTAAAAAATACAGGCAGGTTGGGAAATTAGTACCAGCCAAAGGTGGGTACTTTTTCAAAGGGGCCTTGTATACCAGCCACAGTGGCAGGTGGAGTTGTTTTCAGCGCTAGTCTGTGACATTGGTTTAAAAAATGTGGCTATGTATCCCCGGTGTTGGGAGGCCCGCCGCCGTGTCAGCAGTAGAAACTGTTAAGGGTGAAGTAAAGAAAAACAGAAGGTAAAACGAGAGAATGGTTAGCCTACTAGAGTTGGGCGATGTCCCCTATTGGCAGTTGATCAGACATACATTTAAATGCCCTCTATAAATACACAGTATTACATGCTGCTGCTGGTAGGGGCAGTACATTACAACTTGACCTAATTTCACTTAACTACACTGTTAGACTTTTTATTGTATTTTTGCGGTAAATTACTGGCAACGTGTTGCCAGTAAGTTACTGTAACTACCCAATTACAGTATCATAACTGTACTTGTTTTTTACAGTATTATACCCTTACAGTAACTTACTGGCAACACGTTGCCAGTAACTTACTGTAACTACCCGATTACAGTATCATAACTGTACATGTTTTTTACAGTATAATACCCTTACTGTAATTTAGTTTTACAGTAATAATACCCTTACTGTACCTTAGTTTTACAATAGTAAAAATACCCTTCCTGTAACTTAGTTTTACAGTAGTAAAAATACCCTTACTGTAACTTAGTTTTACAGTAGTAAAAATACCCTTACTGTAACTTAGTTTTACTGTATAATACCCTTACAGTAATCATATTGTAATTACAAATTGCTAAATAATACTGTAGTACTTGCTGTATTATAGTTTTACTGTAATTGTGGTTCACAATATATTACACTATTTGGCATTGGCTGTACAAACAATTTTAAATATTTTACATAAATGCTTTTGAATTTAATAAATTCCAAATAACTGACTTTAGCCCATGTACAAAACTAATACATTTTTATTTTCATGTACAAACATCAGGAACAAGATATTTTTAACTCTGAAAGTGCAAAATAACAGAAAATTGACATACAAGCGATGCTAAAACAATGTCTAAATATGCGCCAACACTGGGCAGAATTCAGAGGCGAATACATGTCTTAACAATGTAGTTACCATTTGAATTGATTCTCAAAACAAATTGAGCATTTTTTAAATCCCCCAGAAATCTAAATAACCTGTATTTGCAAATGTATACAAAATGTGGCGTGTTTGTTACCACAAAGCTGAAGTTGTTGGGCTTTGGTTGGGGAGGGGAAGGAAGAACAGTCTGCTTAGAAGGATTTGTGAAGGCTGGACCCATGGTACTCTTGCTTGCTCCACATCTTCTGGAAGGTGGACAGAGAGGCCAAGATGGAGCCTCCAATCCAGAGATGCTCTGGTGGGGGGGTCCATACTGGACTGTATGAGAAGCAGAGAAATGGTCATGAGTTTATCTCATCTAAACTGTTAACAGACTTACAACTTGTGCAAAAACAGAATATGACAGTATAATTTCAATTTTCAATTTCAATTTATTTATAGTATCAATTCACAACAAGAGTATACAAAATATGGCGTGTTTATCTCAAGACACTTTACAGATAGAGTAGGTCTAGACCACTAAATTTACAAGGACCCAACAGTGTCCTCCAAAACAGAATATGACAGTATAAAAAATTCCTTTTAGTCACCAGTAGGCTCTTGGAAGTCCCCAGAATAAAGTTTACAATCCCAAAAAAAAAATAGTAGTTGTTTCTAGTTTCTTTTAGCTGTCTGTCATGGCATGGGTTTGGCGTGCTGCAACCTGGTGATTTACAAAAATAGTCACCAGTAGTGAAGTCCCCAGATAATTCAAAGGTTCTTTCTATTTCTTTTGTCTGTCTGGGTTTGGTGATGGTGATTTCTGATCTAAAAGGATCTTCCTCTTTAAATAAAAGGTCAATCTCAGTAGGGATCCTTTCCAAATGGTGTCAGAAACTTAAAATAATAATTTGACACCATCAGTGGCAAAAACAGAACTTTTAGTGGACGAAATTGACGACGCACATTTGCCCTATATGATTACATTAGAGCCCGGTTTGAAAGCTGCAGGTCACAGTGTTCTCGCTCAGTAATGGACCAACTTCAAACATTGTTGTTCTTATCAGTCACTTTTATATATAAAAAAAAAAAAAACTAAGATAACTTAAATTAAAACAACACTTTGTAGCTTTTGCTGCATAACTGTGACCTCTGCTTACACAAGTGGTAAATACAAGATGATTTAGTTGTGTCAATGTTGTAGCAGGCAGGGTACGTAGCTGCACTACTTCATCGTACTGAGTAATCATTTTTTTGATGTTAACTATATTATATCACACAAGAAAATGCTTACCTAGTTTGGTGTCTTCCACTCAAATTCCGTGAGCCATTGGAGGAAAGTGGTGACTCTGTAGCTGATGCTCGTCACCTTTCTTTGGACGACTCTAGTCTTGTGGCTTGTAGTAGAGTGCGGATCGGGCCGGATTTTTCTGTCCGAGCCCGGCCCGCGTCCGACAGAGCAGTAACCGAACCCGACCCGAGCCCGACAGTCATTAAGATATTTCTGTCCGAGCCCGACCCGAGCCCGACACAGTTAAAATCGCATTTGTTTCTCATACTAATGACACATGTACGTTTGTTTGTGTGGAAAGCCCGCTTTTATTAAGCAATTGTAGGAAGGCATTCGGAAATGTCAACAGATGAGCGCATCAATGCACAGCTGACTTTCCTTCGTTTTCAATAGTTTTAAAATCTCTTGCGGCCAACTTCTTTTTAACATCTTCCATTGTTGCGCTGCCACATGTAGCTTAATACACACGTCATTCGTTGTCACAGCACACAGGAAGACGGATGTTAGGGTAATATTTGACATTTATTTTAAGCTGTTTTAAATTCAAAATGTTCAATGCCTTATCGCGCTGATGTGCCCGAGCCCGACCCGAACCCGAGCATCCTTTCTAAAAATCTGTCCGAACCCGGCCCGACCCGTCGGGTACCGTCGGGTCCCGTCGGGCTCGGGTCGGGTATCCATCCTCTAGCTTGTAGCCACTGTAGCAGTGTACTTGGTGCCCTCATCTGGGTTGATCCTTAAGAAGAATCTTAAAAGAAAAACAGGTTTAAAATGTTTATTATCAAGAGCAGTCATCTTCAAATACAGCCCTTTATTTACACACACACACACACACATATGTATATATGTATGTATGTATGTGTGTGTTCGTGGTTCCTGTTTAAAGGAAGTGGGACATTGCTCCTTTCCACATGCAAACCTATAGCTTGCCATGTGTTGATGTTTTTTCACATGTCTACAGAATATTCCTAATTCTAGAGTACACAGGTTGCAAAACGTACACCTGTACTTACTTTTTGTTGTATGATGATAGATTGTTGAAAGGGATCATGTGCTCCTGTGGGTCATGGGGTCAGACCTTCTTCCAGCTTTCTTCTTCCTCCCGTCTCTCTCAGTTGTTCTAGTCACTGGTTGTTGTTTCTACATATGAAATGATGAAATTTTATATTTTAAAGTGAATGCATGGAGTTATAAACACAATTACAACAAGATAAAAAAAATGCATTAGTATGCAGGTAACCAGTATAATGTAGGTAACTTTTATATAGTTAAAATAACACAGAATGTTATGTGATGTGTTAAAAGTTAATCACTATACCTATATAAAGAGTCCTTAAACAACTTGTTGAACAATCCATCAAATTTAAGTTTAAGTGGCTAGGAAAATACATTTTTAAAATTTTACTTTTCTTTTCCCCCATAAACCATGGTAGCTATGACTCAACTCCTAAAACCATATGCTTTGAGTTACACACTCTTTAGCTTAGGTCTCATACACTAAAAAGGATTAACTATATGAAATATCACATTACAGGCAAATCTGTGCTGGACGTCACGATGGTTTTAAGTGGCCAAACCCTGAAGCCAAGGCAAAAAAACTGCTCTCCATAAATGCTGAAGACACCAAAACTAGAGCTAATTGTGGTTACCATTGAATTAAATTTAGCACACGTCTTTTTTAGCTAAAAAAACCTACCAAGATTATTTTTCCTTTCCATCCATCACAGTAACATTACTTAAAGACGCTTTTCCTGTCACCCGACATATAGAATGGGTGCTTTTTGTGTGTTTTTAAAAAAAAAGACATAGCCTAAATGTTAACTAGATGGGCAAATGTAAAGGTAACGGTTTAATGTTAACTTTACTTCCACTAATATAACCGCGTAGCCTATACTAGGCCTATAACACAGCTGTAATGAGTTTTGCTTAATCATTCTAAAACACTGACAAACCAACCAACACGCTCGGGAATATAACGTTAGCATTAACCGGAGGTAATGTTAGCCAAAATTCGGCAACAGCTAGCTCAAAAGCTAGCAGCAACCGACCTTAAACTTCCAGAATACTGTATACGCTACATTGTATTTCAGGCAATGGTCAGTAAAGTAAAAAAGATGTCCCGAACAGCGCATGTTAAACGAGTTGTGTAAGCTTTACCGAACGTCGTAATTACAGCTAGCTAAACCACGGGCAAAATGTTAAGCTCCAACTTCCTTGGGGGGGAAGCTAGTTAACAGCTTGCTCTAGCCAAGCTATGACACAGGTCGGTAACCTAACGTCGCCGCTTGCGAAGGCTTATCAGCAGAGATTTTAATGTCACAGAATTAGCAAAGATTTATCTTACCTTAACGCTTCTCCAGCTCTCTCTCTGAGTAGTGTGGGTGACCGGACTCTGGTGCGCGCGGACCAATGCGGCACTCCTTTGATGTCTCGAGCCTATTTCGTTTAACACCTTTGAAGTATCTACCCGCTATTCTTTTGAAGTCGTGAGGTCAGAGGTCAAATATGGCGGTCAAGCATTTATGTGATCCCTTTCTTGTTTGTCTCCACAACTCTCAATAAGTTATTTACACTGCTGAAACGCATGTCACAATTTTAAATTACCTTCACTGCTAAAAACATAATAAATAAAATGTAAAATATCTCTATAAAATGAAATAATTTAATTTTATAGAGATATTTTATTTTTCCATTTAATTTCTATGCTTGAACTAACTATAACATGAACTAACAATTTTATTTAAGTCTGTCTTATTCACCTACAGTAGCACTACTGCTGTTGTTTTACAGCAGACTACCAAATTCGCAAATTCAAAAAATACAGTAAATCACTATAAATTAAATGTTACTACCCATAATGCAATGTATATTACAGTAATGAACCAGAAAAGAAAGTTATGGTATTTTACTGGGCATTTTTGTGGTAAGAAACTGTAGAAATTACAGCTAAGTCTAACAGTGTACGGTGCCGTAAAGTCTAGACTCAATCAGATCTCCGTGATCTGTAAACGTTTGCTTTTGACAGAGTGACAGTATAACCTAATATACCATCATTACTGACATTAAACTACATTCACACTTATATTTGCACTGAATAACATATTCAATAAACAGAAACACAACTCTTGCAGCGCACATGAACAAATGCGCAATATTAGCTCACACATAAAATAGCATCATGATGGTGGCTATCCATCGTGATGGTTGATGCCATCACGATGATATGATATGATCCATCGGCACAAACCTATAGCCTACAGTACCTTACAGACGACCAGTCTATACACTGTACTTACTGTTGAACCTACTCCTCTTCAGAAAATGAAAACAATTTGTTTGTTAAAGGAACAACTAATCTTAAATTAGAGGCAATAAAAGACCACAAGTCATCCAAGTCTCATATCAAGTGCAATGCCATACAAAGAGGGGACCCCAGGAGCAGAGTGTGGCATTAAAGGCTTTAATGTTTTTTTCACATCACTTTTATTTTATTATATTAATAAAAAGTGTATTAATATTACAAAATAATGTACTGAAGCTAGTCAAAATATGCTAGTGCACTTTCTTTTATAAATTTGAATTCTGGAAAAAGTGGCTGGTCAAAAATATAAGTGGCTGGTAAAATTGGGCATCCACCAGCCACTGTGGCTAAAAAGTGGCTAATTTCCCATCCTGAATACAGGGGATGGTGAAGGAAGAATAATCATTGGATACAAGGTAGTGGCTGCAAAAAGGTCAGAAAAGATTTACTGGGGGGATTTCATTATCCCTTGACATATAAAAAGCAGCCATGTTCACTGATGACTGAAGGGCCACCATTTTATTACTCGGAAGATGGCAGCCATATTTTTCTCTCTCTGTTTGCTTTCATTGACTTTTGCTCCACTTTTTTTTACAGTTGTATAGTGTAACTTATGTTTGTTTTGATGGGAAATCTTCATCTGTAGGCTATCTACACACTTTACTGAGTCATGTCATTATTAGGAGTCAAAGCCAGAGTGGGCTGGGATCCTGCATGCATCAGTTTTCTAATCGTAAGAATTTCTTTTCCCCCACCGTAAAAGTGGAACTGCGCCCACGCCATAGAAGTTATGAAAGTGTGGAACATTCCCTGGAAAGGAAAAATGACATCCACCAGCAGGTGGCGCTATACAAATAAGAATGGTTTTCGCCCTATAACTCCCACACCTTACATTCAAAAAGTCCATGCGTTCCCTGAATTCAGCTTAATCCCGTGATATAGGCCACATCCATTTCCACCCCACACTTTTCTCCCTACAAAATTGCAATTTATTGGAAACCTACTTTTTTTAACTCCTCCTAGTTCATGAGTCCAATCTGCAAAAAAATGCATGTAGCCTCTGTGGACCCTAATAACAAAAAATGTTTATCAAAGGAAGGCATGGACATGTGTCAAATTTGGGGTCAATCGGCCAATAGATAGCACTGTTTTCCAAATTTGCAATAAATGCGAAACCTATTTTTTCAAATTCCTCCTGTAAGTCCGATCTGCACGAAACTTTGCATATAACATGTCCAGATGGCCCTGACAAAACGTTAGAATATTGCCAGGTTCCAAAATGCGCATATTACAAATGAACAATTGATTTAGCTAGTGACCAAACACTAACTTTAGCATTTCTCGGTCAATGAAATGCTATCAACGCTAAATTTAAGATAAGATAAGATAAGATAAGATAAGCCTTTATTGTCTCGAGTATTCAAGAAAACACATGGCGACACATCGCGCATACACACACAGAACATACACAGAACATACATACATTATCTCCTCCATTGCTTCAATGAACACCTAATAACCACACACAATACCCCCCCACACCTTTCCTCACATTCACAGAAGAACAGAAGACAACACACAACACATCCTCCCCCTTGTATTACCCTTAATGTTGATAATGATTGCACATTTCCCGTTAACTCATGCTGTAGTCAGTACTTTCTGTATTGCACAATGCCCAATTGCATAATACCATATCCAATTTAACATGTATATATATATATATATATATATATATATATATATATATATATATATATATATAGATATATATATATATATCTATATATATATATATATATACATTGTATAGTACCCTATCATTGCACATCTTATAACCATAATGTTAAGTACCACAATTTGATTTGGGTCGTTGGTGATTTTGAGACACTGACATATTTGAGGAAGCCTACTCCATTTGATGGGACCACTGCAACTGGAGTATGTTTGCTTAAAGGTATATCAGCTTCTATATATCTTTTAGGATTTTTTAGATCCTTGTTTGCCATGCAACTCTAAGATATTGGACCAAATTTGGCGAAGATTGCGCTACAAATACAAAAAGTTTATATGTCATGAATAGTTTATCCAATTTCTGTGAAACTTGGAGAGGACCATCTAGGGCCACTCTTGAGGCCACACCTACAATGTTGCACTGATTGGTCAAAGGTGGGTGTGTCCCAAATCAGTATTGACCACACTTGTATTATTCCTCCCTGTTACATATACTGTAACACTATGACAGTGTCAACATTTAGTTTCACACAGATTAGCTCTCCAGCCATCTGAACAGCTGACTAAGACCACTCCTGGTGAAAACCATGAATTCACAACACCACCACCTGAGCAGGTGGGAGCCCACTGAGGAGGGAAGGAGCGGGTCTAAATATTGACAGCAAATATTTGATTGAAGGCTAGGGGTGTTCCCCGACTCATAGGTGTGTACTCAGACACAGAATGCACACACACTCCGAAACCCCAAACCACAATTTCAGGTGTTATCAGTGTCTACAGCTCTCTTTGACGTGGAAAGAGAAGGGTGGATGCTTCATATATGCACCCACACACACAGTCCTCAGGGCCTCCACCAAGCTGCTGAGACAAATACACAGCTTGAATGTGGTAGATGATACTGTGTGTGTGTGTGTGTGTGTGTGCATGCGTGTGTCTGTGTGTATTCACTGCATATTATTTCTAACTGACTTAATATCTTTCGTAGACAAACCCAGTTGGATGACAGCACATGGACAGACACAAAGACTAATCTCTATGCAACACACACACACACACACACACACACACACCTGACTGAGCACCAGTTGGGGGGTTTCAGGTGGAAATCCGCAGGAAAGGCTTCGCAGCATGCTCAACCTAAAAATATAATGCCCTGGGATTTGAATAAATCACACTCTAACATTTGCCATTCCTACAGAAATAACTACAAAAGAAGCTTAAAGAGACAAACATTAGTTTTGCACAGAAATATATTACAGTATAATTGTTGAATAAGTGGGTGAAACAAGAACCTCTCACATGTATGCGTTCATGCTTGTCAAGGACATGGCTATGCTCCCAATTTGCATTTGGAAAACTAATATACTAACATACATTGTCAGCATGTCAGTGTCTCTCTGGCAGCAGAAGCTTTCCTTGTTACAGGTAAAGAGAAACTGAGGCGAGTCTTAAAACAGATTTTGATATTTTAGTTCTGCAATTTCTGCATGCAGTAAAGAGTGTAGTTAGGCGCTGTTCAGGTGATTCAACAGGTGATCAGAGTTCTCCATCTGCTGGACAAAATATAGAACTGCATCGTCTTCTTGGCCAACTTTCTTTGAACTACGATTACCATATCTCTCTCTCTCTCTCTCTCTCTCTCTCTCTCTCTCTCTCTCTGTCAAATTCATTTGAAGTTAAAATCAATTTAACCCTTGTGTTGTCTTCCCGTCAAAATTGAAAATCAACACTTTTGTTGATGCTTTCTATCTATGTTTTTAATTTTTCTTACGTTTTTGTCCCTTTTTTCAACATTTTTGATGCTTTTTTTCAGTGTTTGTCACTTTTTTCACATTTTCAATGTATTAACTTTAGTTTTACAGTTATTTTGGGAATTTATGGTCAATAAACCTCATTTATGGAAGGAGGAAGTATAGGAAAATATACCCAATGTTTGAGTTAGAAAAGATTAAAGGAATGGATGTTGATGGATAATCACAGACTGGAAAATGTCAACTTTTGGTCAATACTATTTCGAAACCACTTCAATTTTTTTTTCAAATGCTATAAAGTTGAATAAGATACCCCAATATTAATGAAAGTAGAGATTTGTACTTGCCAAAGAGCGTTGTGTGGAATTAATTATGTTATTTAAGGTAATTAAAAAGAAGACAACATAAGGGTTAATTAATGTTAGATAAACAAATCTAAGCATCAAATTGTAGGAATTAAATTTTCCACATTTTGCAACACCATTTAAAGTGAGAAAAATTCAAAAATAGGATTTTCTGACCTCATCATGTATACAATGTAAACAACAGCAGTTGGGTAGTTATGTGTATTTAACCAAGTCCTATACCTACTGCAATTACAGTTTAAAGGTACTTTTATTTGAGTAGTCATCTTATGCCATGTCTACTCTACCACACGTAGGCCAATCTGTATTTATCTTTACAGACTTTACATTAAAAACACATTTTGATAATATCTTATTCATGGATTTCTGTAAGTTAAACTATCAACAGTATACAACAGTCTCTTATCGCTTATATTTTAATTACAGATTGAAAAACCTTTTCTTGTAACTGAGTATTTTTCACTGTGCTACTCAACTAAATGATTTAAGTCAATTAACGAAAGTTGTACTTGATCAGCAGATCTAAGCATTTGACTTGGTGATCTTCCTGTGACATCTACAGTTAATGTTACTTTAAAACTGAAATATGTTACCCTTCAGATGTTGTTACCGTCTCTATAACGTAGAAGCAACTGAAAGGATTTTCAAACTATAAGACGACACGGAGGGGGAACAGCTATAAAGCTGCACTAAAATACTGTAATGGCAAAAAGGACGTGTCAGACCTCTATTTGCATATTCATTACAGGTTCATCAGCAGTTCCTGCTGTGCTTTCACTCAGTCTTGGCAGAAAACAATACGGCACCCATTTGCTTGGTGTTAACCTGAATAAATTACCTTCTGAACTTCATTTATTTCCAAAGCTTGTAGCCTATATCTCATGTTCTAAACAACCCAGGCCAATGCAGAGCTGTTCTGCTATGTAGCTAGTACTAATTAGACATTCCTTCATAAAATATAATATGTTTTACCAACTATTTTATTCAATTTTTGAAAGAATCCCATTCATTTCCTATTGAAAACGGCTTTTTGCTCAATGACTTCTAAGTTATGGGACCCAAACACCCCAGACCAATGCAGAACTTGTCTGCTAAATGGTACTAATAAAACACACCTCACTATAAATTAATATTTTGCACCTACTATTTTATTTTACATTTTTTAAGAATCCAATTAATTTCCTATGGAAAATGTTTTTTGCTCAATAACTTCCAAGTTATGGGACCCAATTACACCCCGACCAACAGTTCTGCTATGTGGTACTAATCAGACTTCCCTATGCTGTGTTGTGCCAGGGAGGCAGCATAAAGAAGAGGGATGTTGGGCGCCTTGACAGGCTGGTAAGGAGAGCTGTAGATGGCATGGAGCTGGAGTGCATCACATCACCAGCAGAGAATAAGACACCAAACATGAGGCTGGCAATCCTTGATAATGACCGTTACCCACTACACAACACCTTCAACAAACAGAAGAGGGTTTTTTTTATTAGCAATGTTTTTTATTAGCAATGTAATAAAATAGTTATTAGTTATTATTAATTAGTACTACATAGCAGAACAGCTCTGCAT
The DNA here is from genome assembly GCA_026937815.1 of Etheostoma perlongum. Taxonomy (NCBI): domain Eukaryota; kingdom Metazoa; phylum Chordata; class Actinopteri; order Perciformes; family Percidae; genus Etheostoma; species Etheostoma perlongum. Next base: position 8,623,717 of record CM049378.1, on the reverse strand, counting down.
TGGCCTGGGGTGTTTAGAATATCTCATATACAAGCTATTGGAAATAAATGCAGTTCAGGACGTAATTTATTGATGGTCCCTAGGTAAAAACCAAGCAGTTAGGAGCAAATGGGTGTCATATTGTTTTCTGTAAAGTGAAAGCACAACCCAAAATGAATATCCGAATATCTGTCGAATATTCAACATCAAACTACTTCACCACAGTCTCTCTTATATACGGAAGCGTAGTGCTGCCACGGCAGAAAAAGAAAAATGTTTTAGTATCACAATATGGCGTAAAATGTTTATTGTAATAACTATTTATTTTTTTGTATTTATCACGTTATAATGGGACACATTTCACTAGAAAGGGAGGCCAAAGTGACATAGCGTTATAGTCTTGTTTTCATTTTTCTGAACCTGAGGTTAAATTGCTCAGTCTGTACGTATTACCTACTGGTATTACAAAAGATATTGTTTGTGTTGAGTGTTTTCAGGCAATTTCAACTTGTTCATCAAAGGCTGCTGTTGTTGTGCACTTGAGATGAGTGTTTTATATCCATTTTATTTTGGTTTCAAATTTTGGGACCTTAGATCACTTTGACTTTTTGAGATGGGTGTTGGAAATGATGCTATGGAGTGATGATGAATTAATAAATAGTTATTAAGACATGTGAGATCATTACCTTCCCAATTGGAAAACAAAATGTTTTTTTGTTGTTGTTGTTTTTTTAAATTTCGACCAGAATATTTTAATCAAATGTAATAATCACAATTTGTACTCACATAGATTTAGTCTATAAATGGTGGTGCAATGAGTAGGTTACTCGTCTTTTCTAAAGAGAAAACTTAAATTCCTAAAATTTGATACTTAGATTGGTTCATTTAACAGTCTTAAATTGAATTTGTGAGAGAGAGAGAGAGAGAGAGAGAGAGAGAGGCGGATGACGTCAGAGGTCAGCTGACAGGTTTGTTTTGCTTGCTCGAGCTCGTCCACAACACAGCCAGAGGAAGGAAGCGACGACATCAACCCGTCTCTAAGCTACTGTCTCTTTTAGTTTGTATTTTAACAATAAGCTACCCGCACATGGGAACACGAATAGTTTTATAAATACTTATTTTATATTTTTGCTCTGATACAACCGCTACCTCCGTTTTTATCTACTGTCAACTGGTTGACTTTGACGCAATGCCTTCAGAAAAAACCTTCAAACAAAGAAGGACATTCGGTAGGTGTTAGCAAAGCTTCTTTTACCATTTCACACACAACACCTCAGCTTAATGTCTTATGCTGTTTGTTTGTAGCTGACTGAAGCGGTGTCCGAACTGTAATGTTACAAGACTGAATTTCACGGTTAATATAGACAGGCCAGATAGTTGCTATAGATATTATCCTAGTTGCGTTTATGTTGTCCAGCTAGTTTATCTTACAGATTAAAATGTAGGCTAGGTTAACACCCAGGGAGTGTTGTCACTGTAACCTTACAGCCACAACCTAACCATATTATTCGAATGGTCGTGTCAACTTATCTAAAAGGAGATATAAAAGACATAATGCTAAATGATGAAGAGAATATCTTAAAATAGGTTATGTCCTGCAGGCCTGTCTCTCCCTGAGTGTGTCTCTGTGTGTTTTGCATCAGAGCTGTGGGAGAAAAACAAAGTGATGTTGAAACGCTGGGCAAAACAAAATAGAGCTGCAGGATTGGGGGATGGGACAGCTTGTGGAGGAGACGAGTTTAAAAGAGAAAACAAAACCGAATGGTACCTACAAGTGCGGTGTTTTTATTGTTTCTGTTTGAAGAAACAAGCATCGATGCGGATTTTTAGTTCAGTTAGCTATGCATTCCCAGCCCTGACAAGGCCTGTAGTGCCTTTCCAGATATATATTATATTAGTTTATCCACCTGCCTTTCTCTGACATCATGTAGGCCTACTTTGCAGTGTTGGGGGTTTCTGTAATCAGATTACATTTGTCCGTAACGCAGTAATGTATCGCATTACCTGCGTTACTGGTTCTTCCACTATCTGCATAACGGGAGGAGAGAATAACAACTCAAACATCCGTTTATATGTGTTTGCGCCACCATAACACTCGTCGGCTAGGCCTAGACGAACCAAATATAGCAGAGCCACCGCTTTAGAGTCTTTTGAGGGGTGGAGGTATGCCCATTACTTCAAATTAGTTGCGTGAAATGACAAAAACTAGAATTGTAAAGTGTAAATTGTCCCTCCGGTCGCAAACACCTCTCCACAGGCCACGAACACAACATCCAGTCTAGCCATTTGCTAACGTCCCCCGGACCCTCAGGGACGCCAAGGCGGATGAAAAGAGCATGTTACAGACACTTTCAAGCAGCCAAGACTGTATTCAACAGCAGGAAACAAAGCAGAGATAAGTGGGCTTCTGGCGGCATACATAGGGGAGGACATGTTGCCTGTTTCGACAGTGGAATCGCCATCTTTCCGAAACAGACGGAGCAAAATACAGATAATGAAGAGCCGCCAGGAGCCTACTTGACAAAACTACTCTTGACAAAATTTGTGTGGTATTAAAGAGCATAAAGATATAGTGTATGTCCTCATTATAATCAAGGTTTGTGTTGATCTGGGTATATGTGAGGTTTAACTTTATTTTGTTATTTGGCAAGTAAGTTAGCAGTTCTACTTTTCTGTCTTCTCCTGGAAAAGATGGAGACAAAGTTTGTAACAGAAGAACGGGAATGGAGAGATATTTACTTCTTTATAGAGATGTGTAGATTGAATTATTGCTTTAGTTATCACTATTATTATTACTTCAACTAGAAGTCTCCCATCCCATCTCAGCTGATGTGATGGAGTAATCTAAAAGTAGTAGAGTACTAGTTACAGTGAGTAATATAATAAGTAAGTAAGGCATTTAAAAGTTTTAATGTGTAATCTATTTTTTTTTTGAGTAGCTACCCCAACACTGCTATTTTGTGCTACTTTTCAGTAATTTAGTACGAAATATGAAACATATCAACTTAATTATTAGATAAGTTAGCCTTAGTTTGTATTTCTTTAGTGTTACATATCTTCAACAAACAAAGCTGGGAACTGTTGCCTTCAGCATTGGGATTATTATTCCCAGTATGACTAAAAGTGAGCAACTTCCCGTTAAAAGTCACTTTATTGGTCAACCTTTAGACAACCAGAGCACATGAGGGCTAGGCAGCAGGCATCCCTCCTAGAATTACATTTTTGCCAGCACACCCCTGCTGTAAATAGCCTACATGTAACATTGTGAATATGGATATTAAAATTACTTGCAGTGACATAGCTAATGGTCACTATAACCTTTTTATTGGAGAAAAACATCTGTTAATTTGTCCACCGTAATTTCTAAATGCAACATTTTAGCCATATTTGTCATCAATTTTTCACTCTAGCTTTGGCAGCACTAAACAGCATTTGCGGTTTAGTGTATTTCTTATTCATAATAGTCTGTTGAACCTGAGACCAAATGAGCTAAACCTCTGTAGTAAAGGTTGGCTGAGCGTCAGAAAAGAGAGACGGACCTGTGTTAAGATAGACCAGATAACACAACTACAGCTGTTAAAGCTGAATATAACTCCTGTGGGAAACAGTCTGGCAGTTAGGAACAAACAGGTTTGTTAAGAGTGGTTGTTAACAGTGTGGTAGTGTTCACCAGCAGTCATCATTTACCTAAGTTGCATATCTGTGTAATAGTTCATAAGATGACTCAGGAATTCACAGGGAAGCAGCACTGACTAAATCCTTCTTTATGACAGAATGGAAATGTATAAGAAAAACCCCACAGGCGACTAGACTAACTGCTTCCCATTTTGAGTGTTTTTTTCCTTTTATTGGATTGAAAACTGATGAGTCAAGGGCTGTTTGTCGCTTGCTTCAGTCATGAGAGACAGATCAGAGCTTCCCTGTTCCTAGGTGGTGAACTCAACCTGACTGAAATGTAATCATGGAACAACTTCAATTTCCTTACATTTAGCATGAAAATGGCAATGACGGTGAATTTATCCTAACATTGGGCAATTGAAACATTTTTTTTAAGTGGCACATCACAAGACTGGATAGCAGTAATTCAAAGCATCAGCTGACTGACAGCTGCCAGTGCTCAGTGTGCTGCCTTTGATTGCTTGGCTCTAGAAAATCATTGTTCAGTTTTATAGCTGGGACGATACGCTTATGTCCCGATATGATTCTTTCCCAATACACGGGTAACGATACGATTTGTCTTTCGATTCTATAGTATTGAGGATTGCGATTTACTTTTCCTTCTTCAACAAAAAAAAGTTGAATAATACACTTCTAGAGACAATATACTGTATCATAAGGTATACTGTATCATAAGGTATTTTGAAAAACGAAGTGTTTTCTAAAAAAAAATGCACATCATATGAGAATCGGACATTTATTTAATTTGTAAAGAAGTACATAATATGGATTTTGTTTTTTTTTGTCTGTTTTGCTGGAATCAAATATGATGTCACCGTCCGTGGTGACATGATATTATAAACAGAAAATATTTAGGTCAATCATTGGTAAACAAAAACAATATTAATTCTGTGGAAAAGAGTTATTTAACAAAATCACCAAAACATCACAATTACATACAATTTGGGATTTATTTCCCCCCCCTTAGTTTAATTTGAACCATTTCTACCAAATGTTCCATTGTAATTCAAAAACACAATGATCGTGACATTGAGATGTTTTCATCCCCATGCTCAAGTTTGTTGACTGATCAGACTGTTGTTGATGTTATCAGTACAAAGTGCAGTAAGCCCAGTCTTATCTGAGCTGTTGATTTTGGCCCAGTTCCAAATAACTTCAAATGGGGTTAACCCTTAAAGGAGGGGCCTGTTCTGCCATAGCTCATCAATGACTAAGTGATCCATCCAATCAGCAGCTGTGTTACTGACCCTGAGCTTTTGAGTAAAAACGTGTTAAAAGCTCTACCTTAGCCCGCAAATTCTTACACATGATTTTAAATGATGCAGCTTCTACGGAGGGCATTTGGTGAATATAATATGTTAGCATTAAATCCAGCTCTTGGAACTCCCTTTCTATAAATCAAAATCTCCATGATGTAAATGACATATTTTAGTATCATTTCCAACTAGAGCTGGGCCATATATCGGTAAAATATCAATATCGAGATATGAGACTAGATATTGGCTTAGTTTTTGTGTTGTCTTTTACTGGTTTTTAGGTCTAAATTACAGTAAAGTGATGACATTTTGTGAACTTACCAGACTGTTCTACCTGTTCTATTATTTGCTTTTACCCACTTAGTCATCATATCCACATTACTGGTGATTATTTATTAAAAATTATTGAAAGCACCAATAGTCAACACTACAATATTGTTGTGGTATTGATATCAAGGAATTTGGATAAAAATATTGTGATATTTGATTTTCTCCATATCGCCCAACCCTATTTCCAACATACAGGGGAGGTGCGTACTCAACATGCCTGTCTATTTTCAAGGGATGTAAACACACATTGGAGTAAATGAGTAGAAAATGAGTGAATCCTAATTTTTGTCTAATAATTAGCTAACCACTGTGGAACAATGCGTTTGCACCATAAGTGGATTTTAGGAAAGGTCATTAAGTTTTCAATGGGGCGCTGTTAAATATATATTTTCTCCCAGATGTTTCTATTCTGCTTGATATTAAGCTCCGAGAATGTTATAACATTATCATTTTTATGCTTCCGCGCTGGCGATAGCTGTTGCATTCTGGGTTTGCGTTGTCCAAGTAGATTTGGTGGTCAAAGTTCATTGTGACCTCGCATAACATAACATAATTCCTACGGTAATTCTGATACAATTTCACACAAAGGTCTAATTGGTTAAAATGATGAAGTGATGACATTTTATACCCCAAACCCCCGACATTTTTCTGCCCACTCTTTAACGCCAAAACACAGGAACAGAAAAGAAGACATTCAGTTAGACACAGTGAATTGGTAATCTAATCTTGGGTGGCCACCTTAAAACCTTTTTATTAAATTCTTTTAAAGTCTTCCCTGACTACATAGATTATCAGTCTAGACAGACATGGATGAAAACTGCAACTTGACTGGTTGGCGGAGACATACGACCGCGAACGGTACTTCTAGTTTATGAAAACGTTTCAAAGTAGATTTTAAAAAAAAAAGTGTAAGACCAATTATAGCTGTAACATTTGTTGGTCTTTCTCTGTAGAATGTACACTGTATGTGACACCTCCATATAGCTGCTGACATTATAATAACAAACCCCATTGACTGCTGCTTTGCCTTTGTCTTCTTTTGTGTTTTATCAGTACTAGCTGCTAATCTTTGTCTGCTAGAACATTTCCATTAACCTGAGTCTGTTTTTCTGCCCTACAGAACAGAGAGTAGAAGATGTCAGACTGATCCGAGAGCAGCACCCCAACAAGATACCAGTGAGTGCCGATGCACAATTGCTTGCAATAATAGAGTGAACACGAAAGCCTATGCAGCAACATTCTCAAAACACAATAGAAAAAAACTCTAGGGCAGAAAAGTATGAGCATGACATGCATAACCGCACGCAGGAAGACACATGTAAGAACAAGTCGAACGTACAGCAACAGAAAGTGTTACCACATGTTTCCTGGTTGTACTCTGTTTGAAATGTCATTTGTTGGCATCAGACATATTTCTGCAAGGGCTTTCTGCGTGTTTACTTCTGGTTGGATGTTTTGTTGAGGACTTGTTGGTCAAGTTTATTTTATACATAGTTTTTGTGATCAGGGTTTTTTTCCACTTAAAGGGACCACAGCAGTTGTTCCTAGTTTTTCTATTGAGAAATGAGTGTGACTGCTCCTGCTATTAAGTCAGGTGTCCTGTGGCTCCTAGCAACCATCAACAAACAAACGCACACCTCGTGTTTCACCTGCTCGTTTTATCATTTTAAGATAGAGTATCAACACAGCCTTCCATCTGCTTGCCACATGGCAAGCCACTTCTCATCTTAAAAGCGTGTGTGTGTTGTGCGTGTTGTGTGTGTGGGTCTGTCTGTGTTGAAAATCGAGGCAGATGCGCTGTGTCACTGTAATGCAACTCCATCAAGACAAGTGGGGGAGGACCTCTGCAGAAGACTGTATGACAGACTTCTTATAGCTCTTAGATCAGACCCTGCCTCGCTGAACAATATACCTGCATTCGTGCTAAACAGAGGTCTATGCCTATCTTTATACTTATTACTTATTTTTCATTGACATCATTACTGTTATTTTTAACATGGTAAGATTAAAATGTATTACCTTGATTCTGTCAAACAGTTCTCACTATATATATTCAACAGAAAACAAAGGACACAATAAAAATTATTAAGTAATCAACTAACATATTACAGATTAACAAAAACTTTAGAGCTGGGCAATGATTGGTTTAAAGAACTAATTTGCATACTACCCAGAGCATTCTTCCCCTATACCAGAATGCAGCCAGACTATAATCCAGTGCCCTGCCAGTACATTTCACCTAGAAGTAAATCGCCATTTTTGGAAGTTTTTTCTTACCATTTCAAGGCTGTACCTGAACATACTCCTCCAAGAGATTTAACCTGATTGACTTTAAAATTGGTCAATACAATCAAAAGACCTTGGCTTCAAATGGCCATGTTACGCCATGAAACAGGAAGTGGTTTGTACATAGACACATGTACATTGTCAAATCTGCCCAAAGCTTCCTGTTTGATAAAAGTCCAGGCCTGAAGACATCTGCATGCCAATTTTGAGTTGTAGCCATAGCGCCTTCCTACTGGCAACATGAAGTTACAGTCGCCATACTTTGATGTTTTCTTCCTAACGGGTTGTCCACCTCATATGTGGCCAGAAAAGCCTTATGCCCTAAATTATTCTTGATTGTGAAGATTGTAAATTTTGTCGTATAACCTGGGCATGAAAAGGCGTCGAATTCCAATGTTCTGCTACAAAACAGGAAGTGGTTTGTAACTAGACTGCACATTGGCCAATCTGCCCCAAATGTGTTATGCATAATGAGAATCCAGGCCCTGAGGACAGCTACATGCCATTAACAGCACCATCGGCACCTACTGGTAACAGGAAGTCAACTTCATGTAATGAAATGTGTATTGTGTGGTCTAAACTTGATATAGAGCAACATAATGCATGTTTAGTGCGTTTAATCTAACGGCCATTTTGTGCATTTCGCCATTAAATAGGAAGTTGTTGTAACTCGGATGTACATGTCAATGTTACAAAACCACAAAAGTTTTATTTTATTTGAAATTTAACCTAAACTTTTTCTATAGTCCCACATTTTCCCCACCTCTTCCCTCCTGTATGTACTGTATTTGTAATTTTTAAAGCTGCAGTTGGTAGAAAGCCAAAAAAAAAAACTGCCAGAATTTCAAGTAGAGTAGGACATCTTCCTGCAGATTTCCTTCTTCCCTGTCTTCATGTGTAGAACAGCCAATAGCAACCTTCCCCTCTCTGAAATGACCTGTGATTGGCCAAAGTCTCCCGTCATGGCTATGTGTCTTCAACGATAGCACGGCTGAGTGACGTTGAAGGTTAATGTTAGAGCGACGGGCAACAACTGGGCTAAATTATGTAAGATTTTTTAGAAAACAAAACTTTGTAACAGCAGACGGCTCCTCTCTTGATCCTACGTTGTTCTGGTGTATCTCCGGTCTTTCTTCATCCTCTAACTTTCTTCTCTGTTCTTGAATGTGCAGTTTGACAGACTGTTATGCCACCTGGCTAGCTAGCAGTTATAATGTTACCCAGCATGCCTTTTGGCAGTGTAAACATGTAAATTAAAATTTTAGTGTTAGAAATTGTATTTCACAATTGTATTTCACATAGCACACATATGGCGGTTTTCCACTGCGTGGTATCTACTCGACTCTACTCGCCTTTTTTGGTTTTCCATTACGAAAAAAAGTCCCTGGTACCTGCTACCAGGTACTTATTTAAGTACTACCTCAGTCGAGGTTCCAAGCGAGCTGGGGCGACACCAAAAGGTGACGTGGAAACCTGCAGACTACTGGTTGGTCGGATCACTGCGTTTTTAGCAAACAAGTCCGGAACAAACACAACGATTAAAGCCCATGTTGCAGGTTAACCACCACTGTTGATTATTGGTTACAAAAAGCACTCAAGATATGTATATCATTTTTAAAAATGTCTCCAAATAGTGTTAAAAGTTAGTTTTTGGTCATTTTTGGTGTTCGCGGGTTTATGAAGTCAATTCGGCGATGACGTCATACTGGGGAGTTAAGTCTGAGCCTAGCACTAGAACTACGGAGACTGACTGGGATGTGGAAGAGGAGGAAAGGCCAGCAGCCGAATAATTACGAACCTACCAGACGTGAGAGGGCAAATGAGGAATTGTCAAGATTGTGACACAGTGAGTCGAGTAAAGGCGAGTAGAGTCGAGGCGAGTCGAGCTGTTACCAGCATTGGAAAAACGCCAAAATTGTTGTGTGCTATGGTGTTTTCTCCTGTTGAAGAAAGTTAGTTGTGGGTTAGTAATTGTTGTGTTATAAAGTTACTACCATGAGTGAGAAGGGTACGCAGTTTACAGGGTTCCCGTTCTCAAGTCACTTAATATCGGTATACGGTATAGACCGGTACCCCCCATCACTAGCACAATAACATGCTGTGGTTAAACTGTAGGCTACTGTTCAATAAATGCTCCTGTGTAATTCATCTAGGTCTTCTGAATGTTTGAATGTTTTATCTTAACACCTAGCACAGCTTTAAGTTAGCGTGTGGTTTGTGTACTGGCTCTTTAAGACTTGTTTATAACACATCTTTCAACTATCAGGGTATCAGGTCTAAAAAGGGAAATTCTGCCTTTATAGAATTCCACCAGAATAGAAGGTAGAAGTCATTAATCAAGTGTGTGTATGTGTTATGTAGGTGATCATTGAGAGGTATAAAGGAGAAAAACAACTTCCCATCCTGGACAAGACCAAGTTCCTGGTGCCAGACCACGTCAACATGAGTGAACTCATCAAGATTATCAGGTAGACCTGAAGTCCTCTGTCCTCTTCTCCTCTTTTCTCCTCTCCTCCTTTTCTTGTCTCCTCTCCTGCCCTACTCTGTTCTCCTCTCCTCTTTTGGCCTACTCTTTTCTCCTTTCCTGGCCTACTCTTTTCTCCTTTCCTGTCCTACTCTTTTCTCCTCTCCTGTCTTACTCTTTTTGCCTTGCCTCTCCTGTCCTACTTGTTACACCTCTCCTGTCCTACTCTTTTCTCCTTTCCTGTCCTACTCTTTTCTCCTCTCCTGTCTTACTCTTTTTGCCTTGCCTCTCCTGTCCTACTTGTTACACCTCTCCTGTCCTACTCTTTTCTCCTCTCCTGTCCTACTCTTTTCTCCTTCCCTGTCCTACTCTTTTCTCCTCTCCTGTCCTACTCTTTTCTCCTCTCCTGTCCTACTCTTTTCTCCTTCCCTGTCCTACTCTTTTTGCCTTGCCTCTCCAGTCCTACTTGTTACACCTCTCCTGTCCTACTCTTTACGCCTCTCCTCTTCTTTCCTCCCCACTTTGTTCCATAGTTAGATTTAGATTCAAAAAATGCTCTTTAGATGTGACCTCAAAAACAAACTCCGAAAGTATACATACAGTAGCTAGTAAATATAATTTACACAGGATAGCAATGAAAACAAAAAGTATATCACAACTTCTACAGTGAAGTAATACAATATTGAATGTCTGTTTATTCGGTGCTTGTAAAACAGTACAGTAGTCCAACTGCAAAAGGCCAACTATCATAGAAAATGAAATGAAAAGCGCATAACAGTACACTTAAGAATATTGTGAAACCGCAAAATCAAAGTGAATTAAATATGTATTCTCCCTCAGCATCACATCTCTGAACTGGCTGCTATAATCTCCAATGGGTTTGATCCCTTCAGTAGAAACGTGTGTGGTGGCCAGGTTTGCTCAGCAAGTGTTTACCATTTTGCAACACAAGTGCATCACAGTGTGAAATGTGTTTTAGCGAGTGAGAATGTGTTTGGAGTTTTGCGAGAAGAGTGATTGATTTGACAAATGGGTTCAGGCCACTGAGCATTTGGTTCAGTGAATGGGGTTTAGTGTTCTAGCAACTCAGAAAAACTGTAAAATGTCCTTTCTCATGTCCAAATCCTTTTCTGGCCACCAGGAGGCGCCTCCAGCTGAACTCCAACCAGGCTTTCTTCCTGCTGGCTAACGGTCACAGCATGGTCTCTGTGTCGGCTGCCATCTCCGAGGTCTATGAACGGGAGCGGGACCAGGATGGCTTCCTCTACATGGTGTACGCCTCCCAGGAGACCTTTGGCACAGCCGTGACCGCCCAGTGAACAGCCTTCCTTCTTCTTCCACCTGGCAAGCGATTGGACAATTGTAGTTTTTAGTCCCCTCCATGTTGCTTGCCACACACCTTTTAGTCTCGACTATAAGAACTAAAACACAAACCGCTAAATCTAAACACAGTGTACGATCATTTCCCAGCTCGGATTGGTTCAGGTCATGATCTCCGTATTATGACTACAGTGAGCGAATAGACTGTTTGGGTACCACCACTCTCACCCAGTAGCATAAAGCCACAAGGGTTAACCAAAACGGCAGAGTTTAAGTAGAGAAATCCCCAAATCGGACTAGGACTCAGGCCAATAGTTTTAAAGTGTGTGTCTCTGCTTCCTTATTGTGCTCTCTGGTGAATCATGCCCACCACCATGGCAATGTACCACCTGTTGACGGTAGTTATTTACAGCGTTGTGTGTCTCCTCGGCTGTATTTACGTTAATGTATATGTACATTTCGATAGGGATATTATATAAAAGTGGCAAGGCGCCACCACTTATCTAAATATACATTAGCCAATGAACAAAGCCAACCTTAATTTTAAGGGTTTTTGGAGACGAGCAACAATGAAAGTTGGAGGATATGTTTTTTAAAGAAGCATTTTATTGCAGTTACAAGGTGGAACTTGGGGATTTGTAGTCCGGATTAGAGTACTTTTGCCAGAGAAAAATGCTAAATGAAGTAGAGAAGATCCTCGTGAATTGAATGCATCTCTGCTGTGTGTCTCATCACATTCCCTCAATTGTCCTTTGGTGTTTTTAACCTTTCCTGCATTGTATCCTTAAGCATCTTCACTGTAACAAAAAACATGTTGGGGAACTGCTTTTGCTTTTGAAATGGATGATTGTAGTTTGCAAAAAAAATGCCTTGGTCTGCAGATATTGACTTTACAGCTTTGAATATAAAAGAGGTTCCAATGCGAGTGTAACCAAGTTGACTTTGGAAACACTACAAGGAGCATCTGATTGCATGTGTGAATGGAGGATGATGGTGTTTCTGTAAATGCTGATTAGAGGAGAGGTGTTGCCATTTTCCTTTCTTTTTTATCTCCTTTGTCACAAGTATTTATTAAAGTGATCAAGGAATGAAGGAAGGTAACAAAGTACAAACAAAGAAGAGTGTAACCCAGGCAGGTTGATGAGCATTATTACTGACTGTCCATCTGACCTACAGGCTGATTTCCCAGAGTTGTCACTGTTGTTGAGTTTCAGTTCACTGAAATTCAACAAGCACTTTTGCTGTGGGGAATGCTTAGTGGAGGTTTAAGGGCTGCACTCCTAAAGAAAAATAAACATTTGAGGATCCTGTCTGTCTATAAATGGTCCTTCACTGTCTGCTGTGCTTCTCCTCCTCCTCCTCACCATTTTAACAGACTGAGGTTTAACTGCTTTTATATCGCAGTATTTTATTTTTTTGATTCATTTTATTGTATGTTTTTCATTTTTGTTGTACGACACGTCTTTCCTCTACTCTGTCTACAGTATGTAAAGTACAAAGGTGACTTTTTTCTGACTAGTAAAAGCCACTGTGTGTTTGTTACGGAGGGGTGGAGCATTTGTTTCAGTGGTCTTTTCTGCCTGCTCCTCTGTTTCTCACACACATATCCTTACACAGCAATATCACACAGCCTCTTATGTATGTATGTTGGTATTTTGTAAACAATAAAAGCAGAAAAAAAGATCATATGTGGGGTTCCTGTGTTTTTTGGGGGGCATAAATGCATTTACACTTTGTGTAAATATTCACATCTGCCTTAACCTTTCAAACAAATGATTCATATTTTATTGTAATCTGGCATCACCATAATGCCAAATCTAATCACATGTCTAATGGAGTTTACAGTGGCAACTCCAGCTATCATTTCTTAAACATTTACACCCCAGAGGGCAAAACTGAGTGTTTCATAGGTACCAGTCACTGTATATGGAGCAGACAGACATCATAGAGGGATAACAGGCCTCTCATGCAGAAGGAAAGGGATGTCAAAATGTTAAAGTGGGGTGGCACAGGGGGGGCCTGGGGATTTGATCAGAAGACAGCATAGAAAATAGGATAGGATAGAATGTTACAATGTAATTTTGCTAAATAAAACATCACATTCAGTATTAATTTCACTTGTTTTTATTCTCAACAAATTGTGTATCTAAATACAATACACATTTTCTAGGGGCTCAAGGCAACATTTGGATAGTCATTAAAAATATTATTGGTCATGTGCCAAGGGCCGGGAAGATTTCACAGAACCGTACATTACACTTCTGTTCTCAAACTTCAACAAAAAAACGTGCAGATAATAGTAAATAGAACAGAAACTAGAACTGCAAGCAGTTACAACGGGGTCCAAGCCTCCCCGCGCTAGTCGTCCCCGGCGACCCGGGAAGCGCACAAAAGCGGAACCCAAAGCGAACTGGAGGGGGGCAAACGTCGGGAAATACGGAAACAGTACGGAATAATAGCGCAATGACTCTGGGCTTCTAGGCTGGATACAAAAGCTTGATAAGAAGGCCCAAACTGGTCTACGTTGATTATAGCGCCCCCTAATGTGCTGTATTTATATAGTGCTTTTCTAGTCTTAAAGACTACTCAAAGCGCTTTTACATCATACAGGATACATTCACACACATTCATACACTGTGGCCGAGGCTGCCGTACAAGGTGCCACCTGCTCATCAGATAAACACTCACACACATTCACACTCCGATGCGCAGCATCGTGGGCAACTCGGGGTTCAGTGTCTTGCCCAAGGACACTTCGACATGTGACTGCCGTGCCAGGGATTGAACCACCAACCTTCCAATTGGCAGGCAACCGCTCTACCGCTCTACCGCTGAGCCACAGCCGCCCTAATGGCCTATCTTTACCAAATTTGGTACAGAGCCTCCGGGCAGCATGCCAAACAATCATCACAGGTTTGGTGTCGATAGCATTTATTGTGGCAGAGATACTGCAATTGCAAATTTCCCATTTAAATGCATTGAGTGTTTTGACGAAACCAATAAATGTTGATTATAGCGCCCCGTAATGGCTCATCTTTACCAAATTTGGTACAGAGCATCGGAAAGGCATGGTCAACACTGCTCACAAGTAATATGTTGATACCTTTTAATTTGGCTGAGATATGATATGATATGTTTTTGGTAGCTTACTACAGAAAGTTTGCTTGGTCGTCAAATGTGCACACAATTACGTAGCAAAATTCTTTATGCAACTTTTTGTCAGGGCCATCTGCAGATGCTATACACCAGGTTTCGTGCAGATCTGTCTAATCTCACTTCCTGTCCAACTACGTCTCTGTCACAGCAATCACTGCAGCTTTTGTCCTTGTGGTGAACTTCCTTATTTCATCCATTTTGGGAAGTAAACTCCTTGCGTTCAGATGAATAAAATGTAATTCTGTTTGGTTTAAAAGTTCCAGGGACGTTTCTTCCTCCCTGTAAAATGTATCCTCTCGTTGATAATCCAGGATAACGGGGGAGTACATTTCCATAACCCAACAGACATGAAAATATGCTGTTGCATACGCTCTCACAGTCTTTCCACAGGTCAGGCATGGACACTTATACTGTTTATTGCTCCCCAGTGGGGAAATTACGATTTACACAAACATGAACATCCCCGGACAGAAGCAAACTCTCTGTGAAAAACAGTGGCGTAAAATGTATCCTTCTTTCCCCAATAATACTCCTCCTATTGCATTTTATTACATATTGTGTTGTTTATGGAATTTATGATGGAACGGTCGGATTAATTTGTTAAACAGTTCATGGTGTCCAACAGATATTAGACTGGAATGTTTTCTGGCATTCCCAGTCGATTCAACAGACCGACCTACATCCACTGCTTTTTGGCCATAAATGAGTTACACAGTCCGATGATTTGACAACTAGTCAGAAGAACAACAAACAAATTGTCCACTGGCAATTTCACTGTTTCAACTTTACCGGGCAGTCAAGGACTTTAGAACTTTACAGAGAGCTGAGAGCTGCAAGAGTTGCATGCTGCACCTCACAATTTATGTCCAAAGGCAAGATTCGGTTACCAGAAGTCCATCAGTCCATCAATCCATCCATCCATCCATCCATCCATCCATCCATCCATCCATCATCAAGCCCGAACTTCAGATGTACTTCTGGTTACCAGAAGTGGTCAAATATTTACATTAACACCTTTGTTTTAACAATTACTTTAATAATAACTTTATTTGTATAGCACCTTTCATACAATTAAATGCCAATCAAAGTGCTTTTCAATGTAAATTAAAAACATCACCTCCTCAACTGGAAAATTTGACTGTCAGACAATTAATTGTATAAAATAGACAAAGTACCCTTACTGAGACTGTACCTCGAAACCCACAATTAAAGTTCTGTAAAGTATGCAATGTTCCTCTTTTTACTAGCCAGCATGGGTAATACGCAGCGAGGAGGAGGAGACCACCTGCACTGAAAAAAAGAACATGTTGGATAAACTTAAATCAATAGTGGACATTAGTTGCACACAGATGTTTTGCTTTGGCAGCAGATTAAACAATTATGTTAAATTAACACAAGTTATTCATGTTCAATACACCTGTGTATTTTGTGTTGATACAGAGTGATTGAAACATGTTTAGATAAGATAAAGTACTTTGTGCTCTTGGAACATTTTAATCCTTCACAATTTCATCACATTATTTCAACATTATTCAATAATTTTTACTACAATACTATTTGGTCACTTAAATACTTCACATTTTTTTCATATTACATATTAGTATATTCTAGTGTCAATTACACATTTCTTTGGCATTAAAACATATTGTATTGGTCTCTGAAGATGGTCGCCTGTAACCACTAGTAACCTTTCAAAATAAAATGTCTAATTTCACTACAGTGACTATAGGTAAAATATTATCTGACATTACTGTTTTACTGTTAAACAAATCAACAGTGAACAAGTAATGTTCAAACCTCATGTTCAAAGAGTAACAAAGTCCAAACAGCAAGGCTGTTGCAAGGGCCACGTGGTCAATTAATGGAGAAAAAAAAAAGATTCCAGATCAAATGAAGAGGAGCCTTCAAACTAATGTAAAGATTGAATTTTCATCTACATTTTTTTTGGGAAGTTGTTTTAATGTTCCTGGACCATTTTTATCATTAACCTGGATTTACTCCAGGGCTGTATCCCAGTCCCAGTTCTGCCCTTGTCAGATGAGGGTCAGTGCAGTGTAGGAAGATGGTGGAATTTTCCTTCTTTCAATACATTTGAATTGTTTTTCACACTGCTGTAATCCATAATGCAAGAGACAATGACTGTTTAGATTTGTTTTAATCTCACCGTGTACTCCCGCAACAAGACGTTGGGATTCTCATTCAGATAGATGCAGTCCTTTAATGAGGGACTCCCATCTGTCATCCTTAAGAAATATAACAAAGAAAGTAGAGATTATTGAACTCCAATTTTCAGTAGCACAGAAGAAAGTCATCAAAGAGGGACAGTCAGTATGTAACACCAGTATCTGCAAAACAACAGAACTGTGTGGACATAACTTTTATGGACTTTATATCATCTCCAGGGATGATATATTTATAATTAAAAAAAATTCTCACAGTGGGACAGTGAATGCATGATTAAAATGACCTCAGGACTTATTTATTTATTCTATTTATTGCCCATTTTACATTTGGGTTACACTTGCACTAGTTGCTTGCTCTTTGGGGAATTACTAGTTACTTGTCGGAGCTTTGTAAATTATAGAATGTGGTCTAGACCTACTCTATCTGTAAAGTGTCTCGAGATAACTTCTGTTATGATTTGATACTATAAATAAAATTGAATTGAAACACACAAGACAGGAAATTAAACAAGACACAACACAAGAGAAATAGACACTACAAAATAAAACAGGAAACCTGAAGCATTTCCTATTAGGACTGGCTGGAGTATTAGTTTTATAGTCCAAATACCTTGGAAAATCATAGCTCATCCGTAGCCCAAGACTGTTGTTGTTTATATGGATGTATGATGATAACCTACATTACCTTTGCTTGTAATTCATACTCACAGGATGGATGAGAAGATATCTAATGCAAAAGTTTCTGATGGTTTGTTCAAAACATAAACCTTTATCTAGTGTTGATCAACATACTTTTTAATAAGAGTGTTCTTAGTTCCCCTTCGAGGGGACCTCGAACTGCGTCGGTTATGACACTATGGCGTTCCCATAGTGTTGTAACCGACGCAGTGTCTCGTTCCCTTATCTCGGGGAACAAGGGTTACATACGTAACCCGAGACGTTTTTTTATATGTGCATTTTCCATTATTGGATTGGCAACAGGGAGAGGAGGCACAAGAAAGGTGGACGTAGCTAAAACCACTCAAAAAGCTTTTGAACAGGTGAGAACAACAAGAAGAGGTGGAATGAGAAAGATTAGGGTTCCAAATTGATACATAAAGCTGATCTAATAAAGGCAGCTAATCTTTTTTTTAATTTTCATTGCACGTAGCGAAGTACCTCAACATTTGGACTTAAGTACAGTACTGGAGTAAATGTACCTGCATTCCACCACTCGTTTTTGGCTTAGTTCTACCTTCTGTTGCTTCATAATACCAACACAAAACATAAACATTTCTAAAATTGACATGAAATCAACAAAGACGTTTTAGGACATGAAGGAAGGACATATGACAGACAATGCCACATGTAAAAAGTGACTAAGAAATAAAGTGTTGGTGTATTTATTGTACTTTGTTCTGTTGTGCTAAGATTTACTATTGGAGTTCAGCAGCTCAAAGACTATGACGCTTCACTTCTACACTGCCATCATGGAGTCCATCCTCACCTGCTGCATCACCACCAGGTACTCCAGCTGCCACTGCTATGGAGGACAGACAGCAGTGTATCATCCACTCGGCTGAGAAGGTGATTGGCTGCAATCAGCCGTCACTCCAGGATCTATACGCCTCCAGGACGCTGAGCCAAGCAGGAAAGATTGTAGCCCATCCCTCTCACCTCGGACACAAACTGACACAAACCTTGGGTCAACCCTGAACTGAAAAAAATACATAATCAAAAAATCAGGGGTAGTAAAGAGGAAAAGAAAGCTGTATAGAATAGAATTAGGAAGAATATAACTGAGTGGCATGCTGTTTGAACGATTTGAACAGTTTTTATTGTAGATTTGAAACCGGTGATTTTGCACCACAGCAGGTGGAGGCTGCTGTGAAGGCTGCAGGCCTGCCAGCTGGTGACATTAGGATTAGTCTGGATGAGGTTAAGAAACAGTTTTTACATGTTAACACTAGCAAATCTCAGGGTCCAGATGGAATTAGCTGTAAGGTCTCGTGGTCATGTGCTGATTCACTAGCATCTTCTTTCCAAAGGTTGTTTCAGTGCTCACTGGACACTGGGACAGTCCCTGACTTGTGGAAGCAGTCTCTAATTGGACATGTACCCAAAAACAATAGGCCTAAAGTGATGAATGACCTGCAACCTAACCTCCGTATGAAGTGCTTTGAGAAGATAGTGTTAACCCTTGTGTTGTCTTCCCGTTTAAATTGAAAATTAACACGTTTGACGCTTTTTATCAATGTTTTTAACTTTGTCTTAAATTTTGTCCCTTTTTTTCAACACTTTCAATGCTTTTTTTTCAAATGTTTGTCACTTTTTTTGATGTTTTCAACACTACGTAACACCATCTTATTAACTTTAGTTTTACAGTTAATTTTGGAATTTATGGTCAATAAACCTCATTTATAGGAAATTATACCTAATGTTTGAGTTAGAAAAGCAGTAATTAGGAGTTATTTAGACTAAATTTAAAGGAAATTATGTTGATGGATAATCACAGACTGGAACATGTCAACTTTTACTCAATACTATTTCAAAACCACTTCAATGTTTTTTATTAAAATGCTATAAAACAACAAGACACCCCATAATTAATGAAAGTAGAGATTTGTACTTGCCAAAGAGCGTTGTGTGGAATCAATCATGTTATTTTGGGTAATTACAATTGGGTAGTTTAAAAAGAACACTGATATAGGAAAACGGGTCAATTTGACCCGAGGGTTAAAACATCTCTTTACTGAAGTCTCACCAATCCTGGATCCTTATCAGTTTGCGCACTGATAAGATGGTTGAGGACGCACTGATGATAATGACCAAACACTTCAGATGAACAACTTGAACAACCCAACAGCTTGGTAAAGATTGTGTTGCTTGTGTTGATTTTAGCAGTGCTTTTAACACAATTCAGCCCCTTCTGGTGGGCAAGCTGATGGATCTTGGGGTTAATTTTTGGGATTAATGATATTATTTTGAAGGGAATCCAGCGGGTTAGATTTAACACAACTGTTTCCTTCCCTAAATCTATAATTACAGGGCCCCAAAGGGCTGTGTTTTGTCTTTAATCTTGTACACGTTGTATACAAACGAGTGTCGAGCTTCAGTCTCCACTCATACCTTTTTCAAGTATGCAGATGACACAGCCTTGGTGAGTGCTCAGCCTAGATGTTGCAGTGTATGGTCAGTATGGCAAGTAGGGTCATTGGGTGTGACCAGATGTCAGCTGCCCAATAAGGACCTTATTGTGGGTAAGGCGGAGCAGATTCTAGGTGACCCTGCCTACCTTCTTCACAATAGGTTCCAGCTAAGCTATCGTGCAATGTTACGATTCTGCAAAGGAAAACAAGAAAAGCCAGGTTTAGCAAGTCTTTTGTTCCTTCAGCAATTAGACGGTTGAATGAGACGGATAATATCAAAACATAGGATGTATGTGCATGTATTTTGTTCTTGTATTTTTGTGTGGTGCTTACTTGCTGCTATTACTTGCTGTTGAATTGGCAAACAGACATTCTCTTAATTTGCTTGTATTTGGTCTATTTGTATGAGTTTTCTTTATTTGCAGTGCGCTGAGCCCTCTGGGCCACCATAGTAATACCAGACAGGAGAACATTGACAGTAAAAAATAAACTGTTGGCTGTAATTACACTGTATGTACAGTAAGTCACACCAACAGTTGATTGTCTGGATTTTTAAGAAATGTTAAAATAAAAAAGATTTAGTTTTTTTTAACTTTTGATACATGGGAAAAATGCTCAATCTCTGAGTCACTTTGTATTTATAGTTGGAGGTCTGCATATTCCTGTAATAAAAGTAATAATGAATTCTTCTTCAATTGGCTGACCTGTTTGTTACTTTCTTCTGCACACAAAATGTGTCCTTTATGTGGCTTTTATGTGCATTCCTTATGTCTGGGTAAAAAACAAAGCTGACTGCTTTTTATCTTTTTGACTGGATCCAAAATAATCCAAAATAATGAAAGGCAGATTAAAAGATTTTGCAACACTAACGACGTGTTTGTATTTTTTTTTTTAGCATTCTGAAACATTAAATCACACAGCACATGTGTAAATATGGGTTTATTCCACCGTCAACCCTGTCATTTTCTATGGATGAAAATGGTGTTTTTTATCCAGGACAAAACGAGACCTGTAATCTCATTGTTGCTCCACAGGTCCTCCAGTCCACTGGGAAAGTTTTAAGATTTCAGTCTGACTATTTGAACAGATATCTTATGAACTATTATGGGATTTGTCCGAGGTTTCTGCCTAAAAGGAAGTTTTTCCTCGCCACTGTCGCACTGTTGCTTGCTCTGGAGGAAACTGTTGGGTCCTTGCAAATTCTGGAGTGTGGTCTAGACCTACTCTAACTGTAAAGTGTCTTGAGATAACTCTTGTTGTGAATTGATACTATAAATAAATTGAAATTGAAATTGAAATTGATTTATATTCATTGGAATTATCTAATAATAAGAGTAGACCTGTACCAAACATACTCAGAGAAGTGGTCGGGGATGTAGCAGGAAGATATCCAAACCTTTCATGTACAAAATGTTGTTCTCTGCTTTGTAGAAAATGTTGCTTATGGTAATGCATATAAATTAAAGGTTCACACATTTTAAAGGGAAAGTCCCTGGATTTTAATTCAATTCAATTAAATTTTATTTCTATAGCACTAAATCACAACAACAGTTATCTCATTGCGCTTTTCATAAAAGAGCAGGTCTAGACCGTGATGTTATTTACAGAAACCCAACAATTCCCACATTTTATACATCATAGTCTATTTACAGGTCTTGGGGAGTATATTCTCGCATTGCCAGAGCGATGTGGAG
This sequence comes from Etheostoma perlongum, assembly GCA_026937815.1. Lineage (NCBI taxonomy): Eukaryota > Metazoa > Chordata > Actinopteri > Perciformes > Percidae > Etheostoma > Etheostoma perlongum. The sequence goes on along the minus strand of CM049378.1, from coordinate 8,602,243 downwards.
GGTCTGGCTAGTCCATATACTGTAGCATTCCAGGATGGGAGAAAATGGATTGGTTTATTGGCATTTCTTAAAACCAATCAGTCTTGGGTGGTGCTAAGCGCCGTCAGGAGCAACGATGCCTCTGGAAAATTTTTGGTGGCTGTACATTCAAAAGTTGGTTTAGTCGTGCAACAGAAAACTCAGATTGGACAGATAGTCTACACTGTTAGACTTAGCTGTAATTTCTACAGTTACTTACCACAAAATGCCCAGTAAAATACCATAATTTTCTTTTCCGGTTAATTACTGTAATAAACATTGCATTATGGGTATTAACATTTCATTTACAGTGATTTACTGTATATTTTGAATTTGCGGTACACTGTTAGACTCTACTGTATTTCTACAGTTACTTACCACAAAAATGCCCAGTAAAATAGCATAACTTTCTTTTCTGGTTCATTACTGTAATATGCATTGCATTATGGGTAGTAACATTTAATTTACAGTGATTTACTGTATTTTTTGAATTTGCGAATTTGGTAGTCTGCTGTAAAACAACAGCAGTAGTGCTACTGTAGGTGAATAAGACAGACTTAAATACAATTGTTAGTTCATGTTATAGTTAGTTCAAGCATAGAAATTAAATGGAAAAATAAAATATCTCTATAAAATTAAATTATTTCATTTTATAGAGATATTTTACATTTTATTTATTATGTTTTTAGCAGTGAAGGTAATTTAAAATTGTGACATGCGTTTCAGCAGTGTAAATAACTTATTGAGAGTTGTGGAGACAAACAAGAAAGAGATCACATAAATGCTTGACCGCCATATTTGACCTCTGACCTCACGACTTCAAAAGAATAGCGGGTAGATACTTCAAAGGTGTTAAACGAAATAGGCTCGAGACATCAAAGGAGTGCCGCATTGGTCCGCGCGCACCAGAGTCCGGTCACCCACACTACTCAGAGAGAGCTGGAGAAGCGTTAAGGTAAGATAAATCTTTGCTAATTCTGTGACATTAAAATCTCTGCTGATAAGCCTTCGCAAGCGGCGACGTTAGGTTACCGACCTGTGTCATAGCTTGGCTAGAGCAAGCTGTTAACTAGCTTCCCCCCCAAGGAAGTTGGAGCTTAACATTTTGCCCGTGGTTTAGCTAGCTGTAATTACGACGTTCGGTAAAGCTTACACAGCTCGTTTAACATGCGCTGTTCGGGACATCTTTTTTACTTTACTGACCATTGCCTGAAATACAATGTAGCGTATATTCTGGAAGTTTAAGGTCGGTTGCTGCTAGCTTTTGAGCTAGCTGTTGCCGCATTTTGGCTAACATTACCTCCGGTTAATGCTAACGTTATATTCCCGAGCGTGTTGGTTGGTTTGTCAGTGTTTTAGAATGATTAAGCAAAACTCATTACAGCTGTGTTATAGGCCTAGTATAGGCTACGCGGTTATATTAGTGGAAGTAAAGTTAACATTAAACCGTTACCTTTACATTTGCCCATCTAGTTAACATTTAGGCTATGTCTTTTTTTTTAAAAACACACAAAAAAGCACCCATTCTATATGTCGGGTGACAGGAAAAGCGTCTTTTAGTAATGTTACTGTGATGGATGGAAAGGAAAAATAATCTTGGTAGGTTTTTTTAGCTAAAAAAGACGTGTGCTAAATTTAATTCAATGGTAACCACAATTAGCTCTAGTTTTGGTGTCTTCAGCATTTATGGAGAGCAGTTTTTTGCCTTGGCTTCAGGGTTTGGCCACTTAAAACCATCGTGACGTCCAGCACAGATTTGCCTGTAATGTGATATTTCATATAGTTAATCCTTTTTAGTGTATGAGACCTAAGCTAAAGAGTGTGTAACTCAAAGCATATGGTTTTAGGAGTTGAGTCATAGCTACCATGGTTTATGGGGGAAAAGAAAAGTAAAATTTAAAAATGTATTTTCCTAGCCACTTAAACTTAAATTTGATGGATTGTTCAACAAGTTGTTTAAGGACTCTTTATAATGGCATAGTGATTAACTTTTAACACATCACATAACATTCTGTGTTATTCTAACTATATAAAAGTTACCCACATTATACTGGTTACCTGCATACTAATGCATTTTTTTTATCTTGTTGTAATTGTTTTTATAACTCCATGCATTCACTTTAAAATATAAAATTTCATCATTTCATATGTAGAACAACAACCAGTGACTAGAACAACTGAGAGAGACGGGAGGAAGAAGAAAGCTGGAAGAAGGTCTGACCCCATGACCCACAGGAGCACATGATCCCTTTCAACAATCTATCATCATACAACAAAAAGTAAGTACAGGTGTACGTTTTGCAACCTGTGTACTCTAGAATTAGGAATATTCTGTAGACATGTGAAAAAACATCAACACATGGCAAGCTATAGGTTTGCATGTGGAAAGGAGCAATGTCCCACTTCCTTTAAACAGGAACCACGAACACACACATACATACATACATATATACATATGTGTGTGTGTGTGTGTGTGTGTGTGTGTAAATAAAGGGCTGTATTTGAAGATGACTGCTCTTGATAATGAACATTTTAAACCTGTTTTTCTTTTAAGATTCTTCTTAAGGATCAACCCAGATGAGGGCACCAAGTACACTGCTACAGTGGCTACAAGCTAGAGGATGGATACCCGACCCGAGCCTGACGGGACCCGACGGTACCCGACGGGTCGGGCCGGGTTCGGACAGATTTTTAGAAAGGATGCTCGGGTTTGGGTCGGGCTCGGTCACATCAGCGCGATAAGGCATTGAACATTTTGAATTTAAAACAGCTTAAAATAAATGTCAAATATTACCCTAACATCCGTCTTCCTGTGTGCTGTGACAACGAATGACGTGCGTATTAAGCTACATGTGGCAGCGCAACGATGGAAGATGTTAAAAAGAAGTTGGCCGCAGGAGATTTTAAAACTATTGAAAACGAAGGAAAGTCAGCTGTGCATTGATGCGCCATCTGTTGACATTTCCGAATGCCTTCCTACAATTGCTTAATAAAAGCGGGCTTTCCACACAAACAAACGCGTACATGTGTCATTAGTATGAGAAACAAATGCGATTTTAACTGTGTCGGGCTCGGATCGGGCTCGACATAAATATCTTAATGACTGTCGGGCTCGGGTCGGGTTCGGTTACTGCTCTGTCGGACGCGGGCCGGGCTCGACAGAAAAAATCCGCCCGATCCGCACTCTACTACAAGCCACAAGACTAGAGTCGTCCAAAGAAAGGTGACGAGCATCAGCTCCAGAGTCACCACTTTCCTCCAATGGCTCACGGAATTTGAGTGGAAGACACCAAACTAGGTAAGCATTTTCTTGTGTGATATAATATAGTTAACATCAAAAAAATGATTACTCAGTACGATGAAAGTAGTGCAGCTACGCACCCTGCCTGCTACAACATTGACACAACTAAATCATCTTGTATTTACCACTTGTGTAAGCAGAGGTCACAGTTATGCAGCAAAAGCTACAAAGTGTTGTTTTAATTTAAGTTATCTTAGTTTTTTTTTTTTATATAAAAGTGACTGATAAGAACAACAATGTTTGAAGTTGGTCCACTACTGAGCGAGAACACTGTGACCTGCAGCTTTCAAACCGGGCTCTAATGTAATCATATAGGGCAAATGTAAAGGCGTCAATTTCGTCCACTAAAAGTTCTGTTTTTGCCACTGATGGTGTCAAATTATTATTTTAAGTTTCTGACACCATTTGGAAAGGATCCCTACTGAGATTGACCTTTTATTTAAAGAGGAAGATCCTTAGTTAGATCAGAAATCACCATCACCAAACCCATCGACAGACAGCAAAAGAAAGTAGAAAGAACCTTTGAATTATCTGGGGACTTCACTACTGGTGACTATTTTTGTATACTGTCATATTCTGTTTTTGCACAAGTTGTAAGTCTGTTAACAGTTTAGATGAGATAAACTCATGACCATTTCTCTGCTTCTCATACAGTCCAGTATGGACCCCCCCACCAGAGCATCTCTGGATTGGAGGCTCCATCTTGGCCTCTCTGTCCACCTTCCAGAAGATGTGGAGCAAGCAAGAGTACCATGGGTCCAGCCTTCACAAATCCTTCTAAGCAGACTGTTCTTCCTTCCCCTCCCCAACCAAAGCCCAACAACTTCAGCTTTGTGGTAACAAACACGCCACATTTTGTATACATTTGCAAATACAGGTTATTTAGATTTCTGGGGGATTTAAAAAATGCTCAATTTGTTTTGAGAATCAATTCAAATGATAACTACATTGTTAAGATATGTATTCGCCTCTGAAGTCTGCCCAGTGTTTGGCGCATATTTAGACATTGTTTTAGCATCGCTTGTATGTCAATTTTCTGTTATTTTGCACTTTCAGAGTTAAAAATATCTTGTTCCTGATGTTTGTACCTGAAAATAAAAATGTATTAGTTTTGTACATGGGCTAAAGTCAGTTATTTGGAATTTATTAAATTCAAAAGCATTTATGTAAAATATTTAAAATTGTTTGTACAGCCAATGCCAAATAGTGTAATATATTGTGAACCACAATTACAGTAAAACTATAATACAGCAAGTATTACAGTATTATTTAGCAATTTGTAATTACAATATGATTACTGTAAGGGTATTATACAGTAAAACTAAGTTACAGTAAGGGTATTTTTACTACTGTAAAACTAAGTTACAGGAAGGGTATTTTTACTACTGTAAAACTAAGGTACAGTAAGGGTATTATTACTGTAAAACTAAATTACAGTAAGGGTATTATACTGTAAAAAACATGTACAGTTATGATACTGTAATCGGGTAGTTATAGTAAGTTACTGGCAACATGTTGCCAGTAAGTTACTGTAAGGGTATAATACTGTAAAAAACAAGTACAGTTATGATACTGTAATTGGGTAGTTACAGTAACTTACTGGCAACACGTTGCCAGTAATTTACCGCAAAAATACAATAAAAAGTCTAACAGTGTAGCTAGCTGTCTGGATTTACCCTGCAGAGATCTGAGGAGCAGTTAAGCATAGTCCTCAGAAATCCACAAAGTAAAAAAGTAAATTACTGCAACATCCGCTAAAACACCACTACCTTGTCCTCCTCTCACCCGACTGACAGGCACGCTTTCTTGGCTTAAAATGATGGCAACAATCACTAAACACACTACAAACTCACGGTCCTCTCTACCCACTGACAGACAGACTACACGGTTGTTTTGACAACGTTAAATTGCATATTTCCATTATGAGGAAGTCAAACTTGTGGTTTCTGTGATAGGTCTGTCAAGGCGGTTGTAAAACAGCCATGGCCTGCTTGGCTGGTCCTCCCGTGTTAGCATGACGACGTTATCCATGACCAGTTGGGATCACTTCACTGGCTGTGTCTTAATTGTTTATGCGAATAACCAACTCACGTACTCTATATAATTCAACGTGAGTACTGTTTGAAAACTAACGACGTGTGTGTTTTGATTTGATGAGGACGAAGAGAGGCTGGGGGTCCAAATGAGAATTAAGGAGAGGTTTAATGAAAGCAGCATGATGAAGATTATTAGACAAAGACAATACGACACAAAACATGATAACACTGCAGCTGACAGCGGACTGGATCCATGCTTCTCCCTGATGGAGTTGCATGAGACCAGTCCTGAATATTTCTAAATCACACACATTTATTCCCTGTACCTGGGGGCGGTTCCTTTTCACTTGCTGTATTCAAACCTGTTCTCATTGGTCCGCCGTTGGCACGGTAACATGTTGAGCGCATCTTCCCTGTCCAATGAGGAAGGACATGGCTCGAAACTGCTCCCCTTTCGGGTCGTTTTTGGTCACAGATCAAAAGGTTCTATCATGTAAATGAAAAATTCTAACAGTATAATACAGTTAATCAACATTGTATTGTCTTAGCCTCGTCTAAGACACCAGGGGGTAGGAGACCGAAGGTTACTTCCTGGTGTGAGGAAATTGGTTTCTGTCTATATGTTAAATGCCTTACTTGACCTGATCAATTCTTTAGAATCAGAGGAACAGTGAGAGACAATAGGTCCGTCTTGACCTCTTCACTGAGACAAAAGATGATAATTAAACAGCTTAATATGGAGCTTAAACCATTGAATTAAATCATATCTTCTCAACCCAACTGCAGCATACTTAAACAGAAATACATTGTTTTCAAAACATTGTTTTTAACTTTTTATAACTCAACAGTAGACAAATGTTGAAAGGACTGAAAATGCCCGTCCCTAGGAGCCGTGATAAATTAGACTAATGCTTAATACTTACCTGTTCATGAGAAAATTTGTCTGTGGTCACGTAATTGTTGTAAATGTAAATGGACTGTTCTTATTTAGTGCTTTTCTAGTCTTAAAACTACTCAAAGCGCTCAGGGTACAGTGTCTTGCCCAAGGACACTTTGACATGGAACTGCAGGGCCAGAGATCGAACCACCAACCTTCTGCTTCCGACCGCTCTACCACTGACCCACAATTAACAGTTGACACTGAGTTTTTTTTTTTGGTTGGGTAGAATCTATCTCTGTTGATCCTGTTCATTTGTTTGCTGCTTCCATGGCTGTACTAACGTTCCAGCTGTAGCGTGCTGGGATTACGTCTTTACAGGTGTATCTGGCAACCTGGCCCTGGCTGTCAAACTGGGCAGTTGATACATTCACACAGGTGTTCCGTCACAAAACAGAAATTTCAAAGGAGAAAATACTGGCATTAACATTGTTGTATGAAAAGAGAGTATCTCAATTTAGCATGCCTTAATTTCATCCTTAATAATGACAATTTTTGGATTCAATACAGTAAATATATATTACATATTGCACCTTTAAGACAAAAGAAAAAACTAATTAAACTAAATTGTATCTTACAGAAATGCCCAGAAATTAATTAACATGACTTTTGGAAACTGTTCTCTCAAGTCTTAGCAATCAGATGAAACAAAAATAAACGCTATAACTAATAAAAAACTATTTAGATTATGCTTTTATCCAATGCTTTTTTTCCTGTCTGCTCTGAGACATCAGGAGGCCAAATCAGCCTGATCTGCTCGTAGCGATCCTGACAAGCTCCTTAACTTTTGGCATTAAGAAAAAAATGGCTGTTCTGTTCGGAATGGTGATTGCAAAGAATGTAATGTGGCGAGTTTGGAAAATGGACCCTTGATGATTTGTGGTTGAGAGAAATGGCAGACACATTACGTCTGGAGAGAATGAGATTTTATAATGAAGACAGAAGAGGTGCGATAGAGAGAAAAGATATGGGACCCTGTACATGTGGACGTTTTTTCAGGGTAAGAATTAATGTTATGTCCACTGTAAAGCACCTGGCTCTTCCTATATATGTATATTTTTGTACTGTTTAAAAAAAACTGTGTTGTGTCTGTTTTCTTTGTCTTTGTTTGTGGCTTTGTGAAAGATGGCTGCATTCCATTTAGCTGTGTCAGTTTCAGGGTCCTGGTATTGTAAATGTTTGCTCACTGTCCCACTGTCATGGTTTACAGGGACATGTGAATGGCACGGAGCCATTGTGATTTTCTAAGTCAAAATCTCTCTGTGAAAAAAGCTTATTGGATGAATTTGAATTCTTAAAATGGCTGATATTACAGTTTAACTTAAATAACATAAATCATATACATATACTATGTGATGAAAGACAGAATCAGAACATATTTTTATTACTTAAACATCAAAGTTCAGATAAAACAAGTTTAAAAACACAGTAAGTAATATAAAATCTGACCTACAACTGAACTCACACATTTGCACACAAATATTGCAAAAGCAGATTTTACAAAACATGAACATGCATGCTTAAGCATCAGTTAACCAGGCACTGTTGTGATTCTTACAGAGGTCCTACAGGTTTTAAAGAAACGGCAAAAGTAAATAGTTAAAAAAACAACTACAAAAGTGGACCTATTTTCCGCATTTCAACTGCGTGGCACAGCACGGCACGGCACAGCTCTAGTCAACTCAACTTGCTCTTTTTTGGTTAACCATTAGTCCTAGTCATTCAAGTCCACATACAGACCAAAGTATGGTGGTGGACTGGTATCTGGAGAGGTGCCAGTTCACCTCCTGGGCACTGCCAAAGTGCTCTTGAGCAAGGCACTGAACCCCCAACTGCTTGGGGCGCCTGAAGGCTCTGACATCTCTCCATTTAGTGCATCTATAGGTGCATGCATGTTTGTGTAATTCAGGCCTGTGTGTAATACCAACAGAGTGTACATTTTAATTTCTCCTTGTGGGACTAACAAAGGATACATTCTTATTATTGAACCATTAGCATAAGTTGTTAACGGAAGAGGATTGGTGCCACATGTAAAAATAGTATTTGAGTTCTGAGTTTAAAGTATATAATATATATATTTTTTCACGTGTGGCCCTTATCTTCTTTCGTAGTTGTTAGCTGAACCACGCAGTGGAAATGAGGTCTCCAAACCTCAAAAGAAGGCACTCTTTGGTATCTATGGAGGGATTTTTTTCTTGTATTGGTGCAACCATTGAAAAAAATGCTGAAAGTTTTTTTATACATCCATGTTCATAAAGACAGACAACACCATTACACAAATGTAAATGAACAATGAGCTGCACAATCAACGGCTGGCTGGTTGATTGTAAGCCCCTGATTTCGGTGAGAATACATTTATTCTACAATACAAAAATTTTTTGTCTTATTTTGAACATCAAACAGAAATTGTTACACATACTGAATGCTCAGTTTTGAAATGGGTGCTGTGCCCCTCCAGGGGTACAGATAGAGTTTCATCTGAAGGACCAGCTGGCCTCGTGTCTGTAGTACTCTGGGTCCAGCCCAGCAACTCACTCACAGTCAGTCAGACACTGAATACACTGTGAAACATATTCCAACTTACTTAGAATCTTTCCAATTTGAACAGTCCTAAATTATCATTTGCATAAAGACTGTGCTTATTAATTACAAAAAGAGTCAACTCCACCTCTCCAGGAGTGAGTACAACTTAACATACAGGCTGCTCAACATTACATTACAACACCTTGAAAAATCCAACATCATCCAACTGAAGTGAAAACAAATTGGCACTTTCAAATGAACACTGGTGTGTGAACTAACAATACAAAGACAAAGTTTCTGGAAATATTCAGAGTGCATTCTGATTGTCTTGGTATAGCAGAGGGCATTTTGCTCTCAGGCTGGCTCAGAGATAGAGAGGCTGTGCTGCAGATCACCCCTAAGGGGAAGGGCTCTCATGAAAAAAGAAGGTGGCTGGTGCAGTATCCCTCTGTGATCCCTCAGCTGCTGAAAAAGGATTCCAGTTTCAGAGTGTCACCTGTCCGCACACACTCCAATGATGAGGGTTATACTGTGTCCTAGCACCGGGGTTAGATACTCCATGTCCACATTTCTTGACTCGTAGCCATCGTATGTTGGATTCAAACTTGTACTGTGATCCTTAGTCATGGGTATACATTTCATCTAACAGTTGGAGGGAGGGGGGGGGGGGGCAATGATTTTCTTAAATTTATTAAGAACAATTATTGAAGGGGACACAAATTGTAAATACAATTGTGTACAAGTACAATTGTATATTGTGTATATGTGTAACGTTAGTTGTGGAACTCTAACTCTAGGCTGGCAAAGCTGTTGTATTGACTTTGAACATTGGATGACATTATTCCATAGTGCTACAAGAGGTAAAACAATACCACAGAGTACCATGAAGGTACTCCCCCCCCACACACACACACACTCCACCCCTTTTGCTCCTCTTCAAGGACGATGACCCAGAAGGTAATATAGTTTAAACTCAGTCTTATCTGTGTCCCAAATCCTTACACATTCATTTTAAGCAGCTTTTGAGTATGTAGCGGTCAATGTGCATACTAAAAAAGCTAATGACGGACACTATTCTCTAATTATTCTATTATTGGCAGTTGGGTTAAAAATTCGGATTTTGATTGCCTTTGCTTAATGGATGTATTGCATAATTTCCTGTTAATATAAAACCCAAGGTTTGTTGATTTCCAGCTGGAAAACCATATACTACATTAGTATACAGGGTATACTTATAATTAGCATGTAGTTTAAACTCGAACACAGCTTTTAACTACAGTAACTGGGCTCCACTGTACAGCACATAGAGAACAGATACTGTACAAAAGAGCTCCTTCAAGGCTTTGAATAGTATAGTATGAGATGTTTTATACCAGCAGATCCAGTCAAAGGGAAGATAACACTGGTGCTGGGCATATATCCAAGGCATCTAGTCTGTCACAATAAAGGCATGATTTCAAACAAGTAGAAATGCACTTGAACAAGTGCCCAGGTTGTTATGGGGATTCTGGAATGTTGTGTCTTTGGTTTGTGAGCCATCTAGAAAACTATAAATGCTGAGTAATTTAGCTTGGAGTCTCTCTGGTTGTGGTGCACCATAATAGGTAACATGACAGGCAGAGTTCTAGCTACATCTCTGAAACAAAGCGAGCCAGAGTTTACAGATCTCCAGAACCGAGGAAGGATTAAAGCTAATCTGACGACACAGACTGTGACAACCGCTCCTCTCCTCTTCTCGCCACTCTGTTTCTTTTCTGTCCTCCTCTGATCTCTCAGTAAGCTGCTGTAATAGAATTACAATAGAATTACAAAAGACACTGTGGCTGTGGCTGCTGCCCACCAGCTTCCCGGGAACATGAGGTACAGGTGTGTCAGGAGAATGACATCTGAAATCCACTAGTGTTTCTGATGGTTAGTCCCCTGAGTCCTTACTGTCAGAATGAGGAGTGTACTTCAGTCGAAATGTCCCTGTGAAAAAACAACAGAGGAAAACAGAAAAGTGTTGAAGCTTTGGCAATGCGCAGATAGAACATGCTCGAGCCAACAGTATTAGGCCCTCTTTGATTGATTAAAAAAAAACATCCTTTTCTTATTACAGTTTTTTCTCAGTTGCTTTGGCACAATTGTTGAATTGAACTTTGTCAAACTATAGGACTATATGAACATAAGGTCAGTTGTTCACATGACTGTAGTCATTTGTCATTTCTTTGGCACAAAATGCACTGAGTAAGCCTTTACATTCATTTGCTATTGAATCATATTATTCTTAAATGCAAAATACACACATGTTCTACACATGCAAAATAGAGCAACCAATAATCACAATAACCTGTCACACATACTGCATATACGATTCATAATAGGTATGTGGTTTTGTTGTAAATGTTTTCAGATAAATAGACTTAGGCTAGATGGGAAACAATAAAATGTTCTCACAATTTAGAGCAACCAAACGCAAAGAGGTGACAGGTGAGGATATAACAGTAGATTGTTGTAGGTGGTGGAGCTGCGTCACGCCAAAAGTTTTTCCCTGTAAGGGAGGATATCAGGTGTGATGTCAATAAAATGTTGTGGCGAGGCAGGGATGAGAGATTGGATGACCCATGAGGTTGATACATTTGTCAGTAAATGTGAATGACTGGTAATATAATTTCCAAACCCTCTCAAGTAGGGGCGCAAAGGATCGCAGAACTCACGGATCGGATTCATTTTTGGATCAGCACATAAAGGGGGGAATTTAAATGATTGTTAAAAATGTAATAACAATAACTTTTAATAATAATAATGACTTCTTCTGTTCAAAGTTCCATGCTGATTTAAAGAAAAACACTCATATCTGTTCCCATCCTTTGATAAGAATAAAGAGCAGTTTTGACAGTCTCATGTTATAATGCTCCATCTGTTTTATCTGTTGCACAGTTTAGATAACTTTAACTGAACTTTAGATAAACTTTTTTGTATTTAATCGGCAATCGAATCGTCATCACAATATCTGGCATAGAAATCGAATTGTTCAGCCCTAACTAGACCACTGACGTCTAAAGTCTATCAGGAAATCATTTGTTCATTCCTTCACTCGCCCACTCACCTTGCTGTGCTGAATCCACGGCCGGCTGTTTGCATTCTTCTGCTCTGTGGCCGCTGGCACCGCAGTTATAGCACGACACATTCCCTGCTGCTCGTTTCTGGCTTCCATTTCCCACAATGCCATGGGGCTGGTAGATGGCAAAGCCCTGCTGCTGGTCATGTGACAGAGCACTGTAGAGGGGCGGCGGCACCATCATTGGGTAGGAGAAGGCCGTGGCGCCGGTGGCGCTGGATGAGGATAGCAGGGGGCTGAGGTGGAGCAGAGGACCCAGGGTGAAGAGCGACGGGCCTGCCGAGAATGGCTGCAGGTAGCCAGCCGCTGCATATCCAGGCAACGCCCCGTACGCACCACAGTTCCCCCGGCAACCGCAGAAGCTGCACACACACATGGAAGGGGTGTGACCTGGACTCTGATCCAATGAAGAGGCCGAGGAGGTGGAAGGGGAGGGGCTAGAGGTAGGTTGGGATGGGTAGTAAGTGTTGCAGGGCACAGCAGCCACAGGAACACTGCTCGCGGTTGCCATGGGAACAAATCCACAGCCACCACCACCACTACTGGAACTGCCAGACTTTGTGGAGGGACAGGGCGACGAGAAAGAAATAGACGGGTAGGAGTAGTATCCAGACGGAGAAGGGGATGAGGAGGACGAAAGGTGGAAGTGCAGAGGGGGGTGGGAGACGTGGTGGAGGCTGTTGGAGGTGGAGGTCAGAGCAGAACTGGTTTCCACCATCAGACCCACAGTACCCCCCCGCCACTCCACGGCAAACCAGCGAGTCCTGGAGCGTGGAGGAGCTATCCCTGTTCAGCCCAGAGAACAGGTTCTCAAGCCTCAGCCCCACCCCCACCCCCACACTGAGCCCCGGGCTGAAGCCTGCCGCGGCTACAGGCAGGCCCGAGCCCAGCGGCTTGGTCCTGTCGTCAGTGCACAGTGGAGGGGGCCTGGGCTTACGAGGGGAAGTCAGGATGCGTGCTGGGTTTGAGACTGGGGAGAGCAGGGTCTGGGGGTAACTGGCCTGTGGGTGGTAGGGAGACTGCGGGAGGCCTAGGGGGGAGGTGGGAGGAGCAGGATGGAGGGTGAGGAGGAGGAGCTGGATCGGTTTGAACAGGTAGAACCTGGGCTGTGGGGCGAGCGGAGCCTGCAGGGCAGCTGGAGTTCAGGATGAAGAGACAGGACCGGTCCTTCTCTGGACCCCCTCCCGCTGCGTCCAGACCTGACACACCTGGAACACAGAGACACAGCGGTGTGTTGAGGGTATGTGTGTAGTGGAGAGTGAATTTAGTTTTTTTTAACAGATGACACCTTCACAGAAGTCTATGTCATGAGTTTAGCACAACATGAAACTACCTGCTGAAAATTTCAGAGAATTCAAACCATCTAAATTCAGACGGATGGTTTATATAAATGCAATGAATTATTTTTCCAAGTAATTATTTTCAATGCTTATTTGTTTTGTTTTTTATTAAATATTACAATTTGGAATTCAGTTGTTTGTGGGATTCAAAATGTCATGAACTTTTTGCTTTCATAATAATACAAAAGAAGCATTGCTTGGGTCCAACAAGTGCTACTGCATGTGTGTTTTTTCAGCCAATATTAAAGCTATAGTTCGTAGTTTCTGTTGCCCCCATTAAGGCATTCAAAGTAATGACAACAACACTGTTGGTGTGTCCGCCCAGTATGCTCTGATTGGCCAGAGCATGTCCGCGAGTCACTGTTGTGCACCACTGTGATATTTCACTCAAAAGTACCCACACAAATAGAAGTAGACTTAAACATATATTTACACTGAAAAATACTAAGTTCATTTATAAATGATGAAATATGAGTTACAAAAATGACACACAGACACAGGGGTGGCTGTGGCTCAGTGGTAGAGTGATCCCTGTTGATGGGAAGGTTGGTGGATTGATCCCTGGCCCTGCAGTCCAATCAGAAGGTTGGTGGTTGGATCCCTGGCTTTGTCACCAATCCTGTTTGTAATATTTATGGACAGGATATCGAGGCGTAGTCGGGGCGGGGAGGGGTTGCAGTTCGGTGGGCTCGGGATCTCATCGCTGCTTTTTGCAGATGATGTGGTCCTGATAGCGTCATCGGTCTGTGACCTTCAGCACTCACTGGATCGGTTCGCAGCCGAGTGTGAAGCGGCTGGGATGAGGATCAGCACCTCTAAATCTGAGGCCATGGTTCTCAGCAGGAAACCGAGGGAGTGCTTTCTTCAGGTAGGGAGTGAGTCCTTACCCCAGGTGAAGGAGTTTAAGTACCTTGGGGTCTTGTTCGCGAGTGAGGGGACCATGGAGCGTGAGATTGGTCGGAGAATCGGAGCAGCTGGTGCGGTATTACATTCTGTTTATCGCACCGTTGTGACGAAAAGAGAGCTGAGCCAGAAGGCAAAGCTCTCGATCTACCAGGCAATTTTCGTTCCTACCCTCACCTATGGTCATGAAGGCTGGGTCATGACCGAAAGAACGAGATCCAGGGTACAAGCGGCCGAAATGGGTTTCCTCAGGAGGGTGGCTGGCGCTCCCCTTAGAGATAGGGTGAGAAGCTCAGTCATCCGAGAGGAGCTCGGAGTAGAGCCGCTGCTCCTTCGCGTCGAAAGGAGCCAGTTGAGGTGATTCAGGCATCTAGTAAGGATGCCTCCTGGGCGCCTCCCTAGGGAGGTGTTCGTCAGAGTCCTCCTTAGCATTTGGAGAACATGTACAATGGAACAGGCTATCAAGTGCACGTCATTGCGGGCTCGCATCATTGAATTTTTTTGCCTTATTTCAAAACATTGGATGAAATGGTTGTGGAAGTGTTAACTGTGCTGTTTAATTATGCTGTTGGGATGGAGAAGATGAATTAGCAGCCGTTTCTTAATGTCAAGGAAGTATCCTCCAAAGCCAGGAGGAGGACGCTACGTCATCGACGTCCGTCGAAGGACCGTTCCAATGTCGAGGATCCTCCGAATTCCTCCAAGGACTGAGTCCTTCATTCAGAAAATTTCCTATAGACAGAAAAGGATGCATATGTGTATCCTTCGCGGTCCCAAATCACCCACAATCCTATGCGCGGGCCTTTGCCATCTCGTTAAAAAAAAAAAAATAGCGGACCTAAGCGGGAGTTCGAGCGGCATCGCTGACGGTGAAATGATAATTTAAATGTAAGTATTACTGTGTGCCATACATTTGTTATCACCGTTAATGTTTTACATCAATGTAAAGCTTAACGCTTTAATGCTTGTACAAATTGCTATAATAATTAGGTAGATACACCCCGAGCTAACGTTAGCTAACTGAACCTAATTTAACATATTCGGCTGTTAGCTAGCTAGGTTGCTGTCTTTGTAAAGTTTAATGTGCGGTGGCATATTCATCTCTTTTCATATGCCGTTACCGTATATGCGTAACGTTAGCAGAGATTTAGAAAGTTTGTGTGTTTATCACTGGTTGTATCTGTAGACGGGAGGTAACACTGCACCGTGTTAACTTCACTAGCAACGTTCAACGAAGGCTGACATGTATGAGTACTTTCCCATGTAAAAACGTTGTGTTGTAGCATTCATTCCCTGATGCGTATGTCAATCAACAAGTTTTTGTAACGCTTTTGTTTAACTGTCTTTTGCAACAGGGACTAACGGGTTGCAGGCGGTAATAACGTTGTGTTGTAAATTCATAACGCAAAAGATGTTGAATACATTTTTTTTATTAAAGTTAATTCTAACAAAAATGCTTTAACAGGGACTAACGGTTTGTCTGTGTCAAAACCTTAAGTTCTTGGCGGTCACCAAATAAGCCAAACTGTTTTTTTCAAATGGACCTGGTAAGACCAGCAGGGAGACAGAAACGTTCTGGGAACCAAAATGTGTTTACTATAACATCTTTTTCAAACATTGTATTAACTGTACTTTTAACAATAACGGAGGCGGTATAAAGGATGCCAAAGCCAAACCAGCAGGGAGACATAATTTGCTATATTAAAGATTGGCATTCTAACAATAAATGTTTAAGTAAACTGGTTTGTCTGTGTCATTAAGTTCTTGGGCGTGTGTATATAATATAAATATATATATATATATCAATGTCTATTTTTCCATCAAATTGTGACCTGGACAGAGGAAACTTCAAACAATAATTATATTCAGATGCTATCTGTTTTTATAACTCGTAAGGTATACATGTTTAAAAAAAAAAGAAAAAGTAGCAGTTAAAATTAGCTCGTAGTTTACTGCATACATATAACATTAGCTTATTTTACAGGTCAAGAAATGCAAAATATGATCAGCAACTGCAAGGTAAACGCTACCAGGTAATGAGCTACCACTGGCAGGTATGACATGCAGTAAACTGCAAGTGAGAAAGATTAAATAGTACTGTAGACACACAAGCGTCAATCACCATATGAAAAGTCATAACACCATTAAACACCCGCTAACACAGAAAAGGTAGGTGTTAGTGAAATGGTCAAGAGTTGTCAGTTCATGATAAAGAAAACTACACAGTGGACTTTAACTGTATTCTTAAATATACTTGTGATACAACTGTAATCTTACCAGGACAGGTTGGATGACTGACCTAAAACTTTCTCCTTGTCTGCAGTCTGGAAGCAACACCATCATCAGCTGTGTCTGATCGCCCTTCACGTTGAATATACTTGTGTGTACAGAATGTTTGAATAAATGTTATAGTAAAGATACATGTAAACCTTACGAAGTTTTACAACAGATAGCATCTGGATAATACCAGGTCCATGTCACAATTTAAAAAAGGAAAAAAACAGTTTATATTATATACACACGCCCAAGAACTTAATGACACAGACAAACCAGTTTATTTAAAGCATTTATTGTTAGAATGCCAATCTTTAATATAGCAAATTATGTATTCAACATCTCTCTTTGGCCTCTGTCTCCCTGCTGGTCGTTGGCTTTGCCATCCTTGGTGACCGCCTCCGTTAGTCCCTGTTAGAAGACAGTTAACACAACAAAAAGATGTTTACGTTATGAATGCTACAACACAACGTTATTACATGGGAAAGTACTCATACATGTCTGCCTTCGTTGAACGTTGCTAGTGAAGTTAACACGGTGCAGTATTACCTGCCGTCTACAGATACAACCAGTGATAAACACCAACTTTCTAAATCTCTGCTAACGTTACGCATATACGGTAACGGCATATGAAAACACATGAACATGCCACCGTACATTAAACTGTACAAAGACAGCAACCTTGCTAGCTAACAGCTTATGTTAAATTATAGGTTCAGTTAGCTAACGTTAGCTCGGGGTGTATCTAACTAATTATTATAGCAATTTGTACAAGCATTAAAGCGTTAAGCTTTACATTGATGTAAAACATTAACGGTGATAACAAATGTATGGCACACAGTAAAGATACTTACATTTAAATTATTATTTCACCGTCAGTCAGCGATGCCGCTCGAACTCCCGCTTAGGTCCACTATTATTTTTTTTAACGAGACGGCAAAGGCCCGCGCATAGGATTGTGGGTGATTTGGGACCGCGAAGGATACACACACATGCATCCTTTTCTGTCTATATGGGACATTTTCTGAATGAAGGACTCAGTCCTTGGAGGAATTCGGAGGATTCTTGACATTGGGAACGGTCCTTCGACGGACGTTGATGACGTTGATGACGTGGCATCCTCCAAATTCTGGCTTTGGAGGATCCTTCCTTGACATTGGGAAACACCCTATATCTCCAACCTGGCCTGGGAATGCCTCGGGATCCCCCAGTCAGAGCTGGTTGATGTGGCTCGGGAAAGGGAAGTTTGGGGTCCCCTACTGGAGCTGCTGCCCCGCGACCCGATACCAGATAAGCGAATGAAGATGGATGGATGGATGCTTTTGAAGCGTTCATGATGATAAGGGCCTTTTTCCTTTTTTTTTCTTTTTGAGGTTGGTTAGGGGCCCCCCTACTACAACCGCTGGTAGGGGGCCCCAAGCAGCTGCCTACCTATGCCTCTATGTTAAGATGCATGTGTGTATGTGCTTGGAGCAGATGACTAATCATAGAAGACCGGCTTAGATTTGCGTAACACTAAGCCAAGAGTAAAAAAAAATAACTGTTGAAATCGGAGCGTTCACAACAGTTGGAAATCAGAACGTTTAAGCCTAATAGTTCCCCTTTAAAGTTAAAATATGTGTCCAACCATTCTGAATTAAGAATTGGGCAGAGACATTCCGGCCTACCAATTGACAGACTAAAGAAAAAATCTTTGTTTGGTACAGATTGCCGCGAAAAAACACACTATAATCATTTTAATTTTTATCTTTTTCAATGAAAATGGGAATAATAATACAAAATGATCATTCCCTCCCAATAACGTGAATCATATTGCAATTGCACTGTCCTTCAAAATGAATCGCAATTACATATTGTCCTGATATCGTGCAGCCCTAATACAAATCCATACATTCACTCTGCCCAGGGCAAACACTGTCTAATACTGCTGGACACCAGAGCAAATATCCTTCACAGTTTTATTATAAGTCACATTTAAATGAATTAACTCATTTTGCCTGGCCTCACATCTAAATATTGTAACTGAGACAAACCAGCTTAGTTACCCGCAGTGGAGGTGGGATGTGTTGAGGGTCCCATGTGACTGGATGGCGTCACCCTGGCGATGCCACTGCAGGGTCGCTTCTCCATCTTCATCTCCCTGCAGGGGACACACACAGGCAGAGAAGTCTAATGCATCTTGGTGTTCATCGTGTTTTGTGTAAATCACATTTACTTTTAGAAGCTTATTTTCTGCATAAATACAACTTCATCAGCTAGAGTTTTGCTGTTTTGAAAGACATGTTCATGTAATGGATGGACCTTTTTGTCTAGACTGGAACAGAACAAAAATGATGGCCCAAGGCATGTTGGAAACCTGTTTTGCACATTTAAGTTCTCTCAGTTTATGTCCAAGAGTTGAAGGGCAGCTCGTGTCCAGCTATCACCACCAGGGGGAGACATTATCCACTCAACGAGCTCCTCAGCATTCCAGCTGCTCTTCTACAAACACATCCGCAAACCAGTTAAACCTGTCTCATGGAAAACCACTGCTTTCCATTTTCTTTGTCTTATTCAAGTACACACACACACACACACACACACTCACACACACACACACACACTCTCTCTCACACACACACACACACACACACACACAAACACACACCTGCCTAATGGAAACCTATTGATACTGAGGATGGAAACACGATCAAGAGATAAAGAGAGCAGGTTCACATAAAGAACCCCGGTGGTGTGTGTGTGTGTTTGTGTAAGCAAGAGATTCATGTGGACGCAGGTTGCTTGCAGATCCATGCTCTTGCATGTGTTTCTGTGTGTTATCGCCTCGTAAGTATATCTAATCTCTCCGGCCCACTTACAGCTAGTTAACCATTGATGCTTTGTGGACCGCTAATGCTGTATATTTACTGTCAAAATCAGCAGCTAATTGGTCTGTCTGTTAATCGATAATAGGACAAAGGAATACAGGAATATCAAGCAGAAAACAATTATTCAAGCTGTGATGAATATACTAATCAGGAATGGTGGACAAATATGTGAGTGCAGAATTTTTCTTTGCATTTTCTGAGTGATTATAAGTGCCCTCAGTTCAAAATCTGCTCTTCTGATTGTCTCCAGATGTTGTGGCAGATTCTGAGCATGAGAATGTGAGAGGATGCATGCTAAAAGACTATTGGCTAAAAAAAAACACATAGAAAAGCAGGGTCCAACAAAATTATGCTTCCATTCCATGGAGTTACATACAAGGGTTACAAACTACCAAAACTCAATGTGGAGTCCTGTACTATGGGATACTACTGTATGAATCTGTCCTTGCTTCTCAAATACTGACTTACTGATTGATTAATGTAGCTACATTGGTTTAGTTTATGAACTTCTATACAAACAAGTCATCAAGGGTCCAGTAATTTGACAAAGTTAAAGTGCTAGTACGTGTATTTTTGAAGCTAAGTTAAGCTAATCACGTCAGGTTCTTCAGAGTGGTTTCGGTCTTTTATGTAACTCTCAGCAAAAGAGTGGTTATTTCCCATAACGTTAATATATTCCTTTAAGTAAGTTATGTTATTTCTTAGTTTGACATTGCAGTAATGAAAAGCCTCTGCATAATGTGCACTGTTTTTCATTAAAAAATACTTTGTGGATTATTATCCTTTACTTAATGGCCCTTGACTACCACATAATAACCAAAAAGTAGCAAAGTTATGCTTTGATAAACCAATATTATTTGTGATTAGTGATATCTGCAGTATACTCAACTGACTTTTGTATCTCTAGTTGAGTCTTTTGTAGCTCTAGTTGAGTCTTGAGTTTCTTCTTTGCTCCTTGGGTCAGGTCGTACTTGTCCAGGTCCTCCTCTGTCAGCGCTAAAAACTGTAGGGAGCACAGGAAAAATAAATGGGTTGAAGAGCAGACTTACTGGTTTATTTCAGTGTAAAAAAACTTACATAAATTAGGGCTACCCACTTAATCACAATCCCGATTTTTTGCTTCCCACATTTAAAAGGACATGATTGATTGCTATATTGTAGTTTAAAATGAGTTCTTAGCTAATAGAAACTCCTGCAGCATATTAAATCAAGCCAGCACTTCTACGGGTGAAATTGACTCCCCGCGGGTCTTAATCACCGGGGATTTTAAAAGTAGTATTTTTAAGATGTTTTTTAAACTAAAATGTGTTATACAAATAGCGAACTCCAGTCCAACTACAGTTATTATTATACATCCATAAGCCCTGAAGCTAAGGACAGCTTCGGGGCACAGACTCACTTAAGGTTGGCTGACCTTTAAGGTTAAATTATTTTGATAATTTTTTAATTAAAAGAAATGTAGCATAACGTAGAAGTCAAAGCAGTGCTCTTTTGATTTAATTTTGGGTGAAAAGTTTTAGTAACATTTTTCAAAGTTCGGTTTCTTGGAGATGCACTGAATTCATGTGAAGAAGAAGCTTATTTTAAGTCATTCAGTATGTTGATGCAAAGATTCACACATTAGCAGGAACGTAGCACAACATGTAAAAGTGAGAGCAGTGCTCTGTTTATTAACATGGGAATGTGCAGTACAAATATTTTGCCCCTAAAAGTAATGAATAATTGTAATAAAACATCTTAATCTCAATATTGATCAAAATGATCTTGTGTTATTAATAACTACAGCTTGAAATGCAGATTTTAGTGATTGATTGAGCAAACTTGTTGTTTCCGGTAAGGTATTCTGAATAAATAAATAAATAGATAAATGACAGGATGCCATCTAAAGCTAACCCACCTCCTCCATGGTCAGCTGTTTGAAGACGGGGTAATACTTATGGAGCCGAAGCCTGCGGAGCCATTCCAGGATGCCGTTCTGCTCCGGAGTGTTGGGCTGGCACTGGGACTGGGTATGGGACTGGGAACGAGACACGCAATGGGACTGGGGGTAGGAAAGGGACTGGGAATGTGAGTGGGATGTTGGATGGGAATGGGACAGGTGCAGGGACTGACTGCTGCTTTGTGGATGTAGGTGGTGCTGGGAGTATGAGTGGGACTGAGTGTGTTGGGGATGTGGCTGGGAGGAGGGATCCCCCTCCACCAGCCATGGAGCACGGGGTGGGTAGGGATGGCACAGGGGGAGGGAGGGAGCACAGCTGGGGGGAGTTCTGTGGAGGAGGAATGGAGGGAGGAAGAGGGGGAGGGAGGGAGGAGAGGTGAGGAAAGGGGCGAGGCATGACAGAGCTGTGGGTGCTGACGACGGGCTGGATGCTAGCCACTCTGTACACCGCCCTGACAGAGGAAATACAGTCAGAAGGGAGGCTGATGATGATGATGGATGATAGAAAGACAAAGAAAGAAATAATCTAACCTGTTCGCTCCTCTGTACTGAACCATACAGTCAAGACCTGAGGGACAGAGTGAAAAAAAACTTTATTATCTACACTGTCATCATCACCAAAGTGTTTTAACCCTCATGTTGTCCTCCGGTCAAATTTTCCCATTTCAATGTTCTTTTTAAATACCCAATTGTAATTACCCAAAAAAACATGATTGATTCCACACAACGTCTTTAACATAGGCGTGGTCATATTTTTAAATCTATTGTTAGCTTTTAGCACAGACACAATGTAGAGCCCTACTGAATCTGTCTTATAGCTTGTTTAAATTGTCAATTTTGCCATTCCTTCGATGATTATCAGAGAAACCTTTTGGGCTCCACATTAATGCTGTCATCAGTCTGTGACTGCACCTAGCTGGGCCCTCACTAAAAGAAAGACACTTTATCCACCGGGAATCATACTATGCAAAAAACAAACAAAAAGAAAATCTGCATATTTAAGTGTATTGCAGCATTTATGATAATTCATTACTGCGACATACTGTATACGTTAGGTAGCACAATCCGTACAATAAAGAAAGCCCTTATTTTTTCCTTTTTCTCCTTCTACTACTGCTTTACATTTCTATGTATGGTGGTGAAGATATTATTAGCAATACTGATGCAATCCTGCTTACCCAGATAATGTTAAACTAAGAAAACATGCTTGCAAACACATTACCTTAATATGTGCGCTTAGTAATGCACCACCACATCGCCACTTATACTCTAATATGAGGTATCTTTATTCTGAAGGACTGAGCATGTGATTTAGTGTTTAGTATAATTTTAAGTTAAGAAGCAAAGACACTATACTGCTTACATAAAGGATTTTCATAAATATTTTATTACCAACTGCAAATTGAAGGGGGTTTCTGCATAAAACACTTGTGAATGAGTCTTGATTTGAACCTTTAAAAATATGTTGGGGCATTTTGCAATGAGGTTTATCAATATATTATAAAGAGCTTGCAAACTCGCTCTTTTGTTCTTTTCTAAAAGCTGTGTCTGCTGTGTGCTGTAATCCCATTACCCCTGTGTTAAGTGCAATACATGTGATATTACAGCCTCATATCCAGCTTATGAAGAATGGACCATGATATATTGTGGTGGGGGTAGAGCTCTGTGTGTGTTTGTGGAGGCAAATTACAGCACAGTCAGACAGACTCATTTTAATCTTGCTACCCTGGGGTCTCCTGAGTCTGGCGCACACACGCGCATGCATGCATGCACACACACACACACACACACACACACACAGATGTAGAAACACATGCAAAAATACAAGCACACACTGCACCAATGGCTATAAATACTTTGGGTTGAAGTGACACTCACAGACTCACACACACACACACACACAACATGAGATCACCACACTCTAGGCTTCCCAACACAAACATGCCATAATAAATTCCCACATCAGACTAAAATAAACCCCATTCGCTCCCTCCAACACCTCCAAAACCCCAACTGAAAATCCTGCCTGCAGTCTCACCTCTCTCAGCGCTTCACTACCACCAACCAAGACCTACACCCACGGCCTTGTCCTTTCCAATACCTCTTTAGCCACGCCCCTCACTCTGTTCTCCAACAGAAAAACCCAGACATGAAATCTTTCATCTAGCCCCGTCCCTCATTCACACCTTCTTTCCTTGCATCTAAGAATAGTTTTATATCCCTGTTGCCCTCTTTAGAGACTTACTGATTTATAGACTCACATTCACAGCCACACATGTATGAGATCCCCAGTTGGATTCTGATGTTTTAATATTACATGTTGTCTCCTATTTCTCTGCATTCAGAATAGAAGACAACATAAAAGGCATGAAATCCAAATTAGAAAATCATTGACAATGAAACACAAGACTTACTAGAGCTGGAGGTAAATGGGCAGGTTGGGGCTACAGGAGCCGTAGGAAGGGAGGAGGGTAATGGAGGAAGGGGGGAGGGGAGGGAGGCAGGACAGTTGGGTGAGAGAGGCCGGGTGGAGGTGAAGAACAGCTGGACACTGTGGTGCTGGAGGACAGGACAGGGCAGCGCTGTCAGACACCTGGGCGCAGGCAGAGATCCAGGACAGCAGGGGGACAGACAGGAAGTCAGACAGACACAGGGACACGGGGAATGCCTAGATTTACAAGCTACAGAAGGAGATTACATCACATGCTATTCCAGATTATTTCATTGTAGGTGGTAAAAACTCACAACTCTTATTACAAAAGTCATAACAGATCATCAAAATGACTGTTTATCTCAAACATGTAATCACATATTGAATTAACTAAGTAAAACACAATTACACAGTAACCTTTTTACCACATCTGATCAATACCTTTCACATAAAGTAATTGTCTTTCACAATGTAATGCTCACAATACTTTTAAAATGCTTCTCTTCTGATTTGCATACACATGTCACCAACATTTAATCCAACTGCTCCTAACCCTCTGGGGGTTTTTACATTTCTTTTTTTAATTCACATTTTAATGATATTTGCATTTAACCAGAAATGTGTTTCATATCAAAATGTTCAGAGCAAACTAATCTTTGCGTAAAGTGAGGGCCAAATTTGAGCAATGTTTGAAGAGATAATTTGGACCTAAACTCAATTGTTTTGGAGCTTGAAATGAGTTTACAAAAGTCTTGGGTTTACAAAAGTAGGATAATATCTGAATAAATCTCTAAAATGAAACATTTTTGAATGTTGTCGAACATCGCTTGGACTCGCCAGTGGGTCTTTTGTCCTGAGACGGTTCATGGTTGATCACTGAACCGTTTGGTGAACCTAGAGATTTTAAATTGGTTTGTCAGCTGTAAATGTAACGTGTTTGTTTGGTCATCTAAATTACATGTAACCATACAACCATGTAACATAATCAATACTCGTTATTGCTAATTGATTTCAGCTAGTGGTAACCATAATTGGTTACTATTCATAGGCGTAACCCTCCCAATAACCAAAACTGGCCAGTGCAACCCACCCCAAAAACCTATTATAATTTACTTTACATAAATACAGACATTTGCACCATAAATTGTTGCAGAAAGAATCACCAGAATGCAAAAAATAAATTGGTTGATGCTCAAAATTTGTATTTTGCTCAAAAATGGAGATCTCAACCCACCCAATGTTGAACCCAAAGTTACGCGCTTGACTCTAATTACAGTAAATAGCAGTTTCCATTACAGTACAGGGTTCAACAATAAGTGTTTCCCGTTGGCCCAGGTCAAATAAAACACTGCGTCGCACAATAAATATAACAATCCACCTGTCCGTTCGGTCTTACATCGCGGCTTTATCGTTGGAGAACGCTTGTTGATGATTTGATTTGAGTGTGCCATTGGCCAATCAACAATTGAGTTGGTACTTGATGCTTTTAACATATTTTCCACATACAGTATGTGATGCTTTTTTTGAACACTTTTGATGTTTGTTACATTTTGTTACGGTTTGAAATTTTTCCGATTCCTTTTACTATTTATCCCCTATCCCTGACATGGGATCAGTTTGGAATTTTGTACTAAGAGTTGTGAAATTGTACTACACACAGTAGTTGCGATAATAGTACCAAAGCAATAAATACAAAAGCTAACATATTGAGATCTCCACTTTTGGGCCAAAATGAAATATTAAGCATTTGAAACACATCCTGGTGAATTGTTCTGCGACAATTTGTGCTTTGTGCCTTTTGCAAACTTCTCTGCAAATGCTTTATAAGGATTATAACTAGGACCACTTAATTATGAAAAACATAATAATCACTATTATTTTGGTCAAAGTTGAAATCACAATTATTTATTGTGATACATTTTTGATTTTGGGAAAAATGTTGCATTTATTGAAATAAAAAAAAAAACAGTGAAACAGTGAAAACATTTCCCTTTATACTTTTCCCGTTTTAATGTTTTTTTCTTCATTCAGAACACAAGATAAAAATAAGAGTTTACTTGTACAACATAATCTGCGAAATAATCGTTTTATCGTTTTTTGTGATTGTAAGGAGCTAAAAATCATAATCACGATTTAAATTAGATTAATTGCACAGCTGTACTGTTAACTCTTTCTGGAAGAGTTCAATCAAACTCCCTTGCTTTCCTCAGTTGGAACACACGTCTCTATGATGAGACAGAAACAACACTTTTCAAGAGCATAAATAAACAGGAAGTGTTATGAACTCACCTGGCGTCCAGCTCTATGGACTGCGGGAGGAATTTCTCCACTCCGTCATCAGGAAATTCTTGTGACAGCTTAGAGAAGAAGAAAAAACACATTATGTGTTATTACATCCCCATTGTGATGATACCGAGCAATTCATCCCTACAAAACCTGACTGTTCAAACAGCTCAATACATCATGTAATTAAGACCAAATGTCTGTTTCCAATAATTAAATCAGAAACACGGGGGGGAAGTAGAGCTGGGCGATACGGAGAAAACTAAATGTCGTGATATTTTGGACCAAATATCTTGATGTTGATATTGCAACAATACTGTAGTTTTGACTATTGGTGCTTTCACAAAACATTTACACAAGGATACAATGATTAAGTGTGCAAAGGCAAATAATAAAACAACTAGAACAGTCTGGTAAGAAATAAACATCAAACAACACAATTAAAAAATGACATGACTTTACAGTAATGTAGCCTAACCAGGAAAAGACAAGAATTATGCCATATTACAATATCTACAATTTCAGACAATATCCAGCCTCATACAGTATATGTATAGTTATAATATCCATGAATTTCCCAGCCCTAGGGAGAAGTGATTGATTTATTCATTTAGAATTGTATATTATTGTTTAGAATCTTTTACACCTGTGAAAAGTAAATCTGTAGAATAAACAGTACTGAAACCTTTTACCTGACATGATTATTATCAGTTAGGGAATGTGTAGTCTGTATCCACAAAATTCTACTTTGGGGTTTGCTTCTTTTCGGTCAGATGTCCGTTTCCTTACACATCTTCCACCAAAACAAGTTCCTCACCAAGGCTATTCTGCGTCGGCAAACGATACGGTTATCCTGTCAACGATTTGAATCGATTCGATATAACGATGCTTCACCCCCTTCAACTTTTGTTATATATTACTACATGTGGTTTTTATCAGAAATTCAAGCAGTTGGGTATATGTTTACTCCCCTTTTATTGTATCTGCTCTTAACCCTTGTGTTGTCTTCTCATTAACCATGAACTTGTCCTTCCTGGTCAAAAATTGAAAATGAACATTTTTTTGTGCTTTTCCAATGTTTTTTTCCTATTTTCTGATTTATTTGTCACTTTTTCCAGCTTTTGGCGCTTTTTTTAAAACCTGAGCTGGTTTAATAATAGGTTTTACATTTATTCTTGTTCATTCATGGTCAACAAATCTCATTTATATCAAATTATACATAAGTTTTTAGTTAAAAAGGCAGAAATTATGAATTATTTTGACCAATGTTGTTGAGTGGATCACCGGTGGTTATATGTCAAAGTTTAGTCCGGATACTGTTTTGAAACCATTAAAAAAAGAATTCAAATGCTATAAGATTAAATAAAACACCCCAAAAATTCAATGAAAGTAATCATTAAAATTACCTGAAGAATGTTGTATGGAATAATCCATGTTATTTTTGGGCAATTTGATTGAAAGAAATCCATATTTCTGATATAAAACACTTTGAAACAAGTCAATTTGACCTGAGGACAACACAAGGGTTAAAAAAGACACTTCCTGAATGTAGCAGAGTCAACAAACAACCTCAGTAGGCTATAATCGATTATGGTCTGTCACTGCATCGATGCAGAATCGTCCATGTCCGCATCGCAATGTATCGATGCAAATTTTCATTTCAACCCCCATAGCGCTTAGCGCCGGCCATGACGATTGTGATTGGTTTACAATGTGTGGACTCGCCAGGCCCTCCTGCGCGGCGCTGTGGAGGAAGGTCTGGCAAAGCGAGACTGGGGGATGTGTGATACCATGATGGTCCTGACCTGGCTCAGCAGCTTTGTCACCTCCTGCCGAGTTCTGACAACGGACGACACAAACCCATCTGACCAGCTGGCCTGGAGGAGAGAGGATGAGGAGAAGGGGATGGTGGAGATGATGGAGTAGAGGCAGTTGAAAACCACGTGAAAGGAAAGGGTGAACACATGAAGAGATGAACGAAGAGCATTTTGAAAAGTGAGCAGGCGTCTGTGTGTAGACTGGACCCACCTCGAACACATAATCACTAGTGTCTTGAGACGTGTGTGTCACTCCTCTCAGCACCACCCTCTCAATCACCACTGAAAGAAGCACAGATTGGTTCACATTGTGATTGGCCACACTTCGCATGTTTAAGACAACATGCGAACACACTTGTCAAACTTTAACACACTTGTCAAACTCAAGGTACAGAGCTAAATTCAGCCCCTTTGCAAATTCTGATCCTGAGCCAGACAAAAAAGACGAGAATGTGTTTTTCAAACTGCTGTTATGCGATACTTAAAGCGGAATTTGGCAGATTTGCCAACTTTGACTCAGAAATTCCAGAGAGAGTTTACATATTCAGGCTGTGAAACAGGTTGTTGTAATCATTGTTTAGCTTGATTTGCTAAACTCTACGATGGTTAAGCAACATTTTTGCTGACTTTTTAGGGCTTTATGTCAAACATGTCTGACCCTTAATGTAAATCTAATTTTTCAGTGTGGCCCGTGGTGAAGTTGAGTTGGACACCCCTGCTTAAACACATCAGTCATTTAAAGTTGAAATAGCCAGGAGGAATTTAAACTTATGTGAGGACAAAACTAGTGAAAGATTTGAATCATGTCATAGGTGTAACTGCACTGACTGCAGTGGTGAAATTTAATTAAGTACATGTACATGTACATTTACTTGTAACAGAGTATTTTTACAGTGTAGTATCGGTGGTACTTTTACTTAAGTAAATTATCTAAATTCTTCTTCCACCACTGCCTAACAGTGATGTGAACTGGCCAGTCAACTGTACTGTTGGTGCATTAAAGTTTTAACCTCATAGCACATAATAACTGTAGTGTACAGTGTGTTCATAAGGTTGGTGGGATTGCTGACCATCCTAAATAACTCCATGTAGGTAGCTTCTCCAGATACTGATATGTCATTCCTGTATTATGTTGCAAAACAACTTCTTCCCAAACTAAATGCATTTTAACTGCTCAAAGATAGTTTTCTCTATTTGTTGAGCAGTTAAAATGGTGGGTCTGAAGTCAAAGAGCTCTCAAAAGCTGATATTAATACAGAATGCATCCTGCATTATGGAAAACTACCTATTCACCAGACCTTTTGTATAATTATAAATCTCATTAGCTAGCTAGCTCCTCACTGTTGTCACAATGTGTCTTTTTCTAATGTTACTGTCCACTTCAAGAAGTGGAAGAGCCTCATTCTTGCAGTTACTTACTCAACAACAGGTCAGTAAACTTTATCTTCAGTTTTTAGTCATTATTTGATAGATATTATTTGCAAGGCTCTTTGCTGACGCTCATAAATGGCTAGCACCCACGGAAATAAGAAGAAAAGAGAAAATAGGGGCAGAGGACATGGTCTCTGTAGATACAGACACCACATTGCATTTTTAGTGGGTCATACATACAGTAAATGATGATTGAGAGGGATTACTTTTGTATTAGGGGCCATTCACATTGTACGCAACATGGGCTGCGCTGTCCGCAATGTTGCATCCTTCTGCCAAAATATATTTGTTGTGCTTGCGGCCGGGCTAAGCGCAAAATAGGCAAGAGTTTCTAAATTTACGTCATACATGCGCCAATATTTGAATGCACGTCATGTCTGCGTCTGGTGTATTTCATATTTCATTTCATACTCTGGAAAACACTTTGTTTGATGCATGTGCAATTAATTCCTCTATAACTACCTACTTGAGTAGAAAAATGAACATGGCTTGTGTCAATCAGTCCAAATATATTTGACTTAATTTAAACATACAAAAACAAATATATCCTACATATAACTGTATGGAGCTGTATAATCACACAACTTGGTATTTGGTTTTCGCCGCTTACAACAGTACAATTCTTCTCAGTTGCTTTGGCGCATTTCTCAGATCAGAAATGACAATAATGTGTAACTTTGACACATAGGGAATAGTGCTCCCTTTTATGTGCATCGTTCATTACACAACACTTGTGTGAAGTGTTAAATATGGACAACAACACAAAGCAGTGTCACTATCTTGGTATAAACAATGGCGTAATGACTTGTCAGTTTGATTGGGTCATTGGCATAAATACTTGCTTAAAACATAAACAAAAGATTTCCAGCAAGATACACACTTTTGCAGGTCAGTCAATATGCCGTGCAGTTTACACCAATTGGAAAACAGGTAACTGACGGCCAAAATCAACCTCTCGTCCATGTTCCGTTTGTGGATCCACGTGTAGTCTTTGTTTACTTTTTTCTGTTTTATCCAGACATGTCACAGCGCACCACGGCAGCCATTGACAATAATGGGTTTTATAGCCCCGCGCTGCCGCTTGCGCATACAATGTGAATGGTCCATCAGTCTATACATTGTTTTTTTTAGGAAAATCCAACATTTACCTTTAACCTCTGTCTCCTGTCAAATGCATATTGGCCCTTTTTTGTAATATATGAATGCAAATCAGTCACACACAAGTTGCATTTACATGGGTGCACACATCTTGGATTATTTGATCATATGATTACTTCTGTGTCTGGATGCATGCCTCTGGTGCAGAGGCAGGTTAGGGCTGCTCCATATGAGTTGAAAAGGTGGAAACGTTGAATAGATGTGTGTGTGTGTGTGTGTGTGTGTGTGTGTGTGTGTGTGTGTGTGTGTGTGTGTGTGTGTGTGTGTGTGTGTGTGTGTGTGTGTGTGTGTGTGTGTGTGCAGAAGACCTCCAGGTATAGATTCAGACATTAGACTCCACAACTCTATCTGAAACCACATGAGGCAGAGGCGTGCAGGGACAAGCAGCAAGGGAGGGAAGGACATGAGTGAAGTTGCTCTCACCACGCACGCACGCACACACACACACACACACACACACACACACACACACACCCACACACACACACACATCAGTCACCACCTTGCTGTGTGCCTGTTGGGCAGCAGCTGTGGAAGGCTCTAAATCCCGCCTGCCATTCACACTAATATAGGCTTACATACACATACACACACACACACACACACACACACACACACACACACACACACACACACACACACTTTATGAAGTACGGGATTGGGTATGAATGGCGTGATCAAAAGAAATGTCTTCTAAAGAGATAATACTGTATATTGATAAATATCCCTCACATTGCCTATGTGTCTTTATTACTTTACAAATACAGTTTAAATGTGTGTGTGCCAGAACTCCAGGTCGTAAAACCAACACACAAGGTGTGGCTCATTCTGCCTGACGTAGCAAAAACTGTAACACACAGGGAAAACAGTATGACATGCCCTATAAACTTTATTGTGTGCCTGTAAGTGTGTACGCGTCTATGCATTGTTCTTTATGTGTTTGTGCATGCTGGATATAACTGTGTATGGGTGTGTGTGTGTATCTGATTTATGCTGGTGACAGCTATGTTGTGTGACCATGAGGTGGTGAGATAGTATTGTAAAGTATTGTGTTACAAACAGAGGCAGGGGGCCAAGACAATAACAGACTGCCTTCAAGAGCTTCGCCCTAACTAAAACCACATACCATACACCCTGAGACACCAGCTGGCCACTGAGTGATTGATTACAAATGAATGATATAGGAATATATCCAAGGTGTTTAAATGGTCTTATAAACCAATAATTCAGTGTGTGATTTAGAATGAAGAACAAGACACTGTTGTCAAAATGGGTTTAGTAAATGCTAAGTTAAATAGAAAAATCCTGTGCTACACCCACAAAAGGTATTTTCACTTTGCCTAGTCAGAGAAATTTCCCTCATTGTCGCGGTAGTTTTCTTGGTCCTTTTAGTGTGAGACAATTCACAACTTTGTCAATTCTTATAGACCCTTTTTTAGGGCAGACAGTTCCATCAAGTGTCCCAGTAAGCCGCTAACTAACTTTGTAGATACTACTGTGTGCGTGCATCAATAAGTTAGTCTGATGACGATGTTATGTAGGATTTATAAATATACATTAGCAACAGGAGGCTAATTCACGAGGGTGCTATTTTATGTGTGAGCTGATATTGCGCATTTGTTCATGTGCGCTGCAAGAGTTATGTTTCTGTTTATTGAATGTGTTATTCAGTGCAAATATAAGTGAAAATGTAGTTTCATCTCAGTAATGATATATATATTGTATATTAGTATATTATATGTATGATATATATATGTATATTAGGTTATACTGTCACTCTGTTAAAGGCAAACGTTCACAGATCACGGAGATCTGATTGAGTCTAGACTTTACGGCACCGTAGTTTAGTGAAAGTAGGTTAAGTTGTAATGTACTGCCCCTACCAGCGGCAGCATGTAATACTGTCTATTTATAGAGGGCATTTAAATGTATGTCTGATCAACTGCCAATTTAGGGGACATCGCCCAACTCTAGTAGGCTAACCATTCCCTGATTTTCCCTTTGCCACATTACGCCACTTGCTCGAAAAAATACTGTCTCTTTTTCCTTACGTCGCCCTCAACAGTTGTTACTGCTAACACCGGGGATATATAGCCACATTTTTAAACCTATGTCACGGACTTGCGCTGAAAACCACTCCACCCGTCACAGTCATGAAAGCATCAAACATGCATTTTAGATAAGTATATCCAGTTGTTCCTCGCCCCCGTTTGTACAAGTTTTCTACCTGGAAGTTATTGTAAACAAACATTGTTATTGGGTATGTAATATAATACATTTGCATTGCAAAATTTAAAAAAGACACTAGATAATTATGGCTAAGATACAACTGTTTTCCATTGATTAATATTAATATTGACAGTGAATCAGTGTGTAATATGCTTTGCTCAAGGTTATGAACCCACAGATAATTATCACCTAACGCTGTCTCTTGTACCTCCTTGTTTTGATTTTACAGCACATTTATTAACCCCACTTAAATTGTTTCAACCTGGTTTCCAACAAACAGGAAGTTCTAACAAACTACAAGCTACAGACTTGCATTTAGCAGCTAAAAATCCATTTTTCTAAGGAGTTGGTGGAGAGCAGAAATGGAGAGCAAAATTCAGACTTACATTTCACATCGACAGAAACACAACTTCAAATGCTAATGTTGTTCCATGTCTGCTGGATGTACACATAGTATACTAATTGTCTGATAACATGTTAGCTCTAAGAACTTAAAACTTCCCTGCTCAATATTCTATTAAAATAACATAATAACAAATGAAAAAATGTATGTGTAATTAATTTAATTTCATATGACACACACACATACACACACACACACACACACACACACACACACACACACACACACACACACACATACACACACACACCTTAGGGCAGCATTCTTTAGGCTTAACTGTAGAGTGTAGATGTGCCAGCATGCCAAATCTTGTTCAACTTGGCTTGAGTGGGAGTAGTCAGACACAGAGACAATGAGACAGGGGTGTCGGACTGGGGGTGGAAATGGGACTGCGGAGGGCACAAAAAGATGCTAGAATGAATAGCTGTGGATGTAGGAAGGAACTGATAGAGAATGCCTTTCTACGGGGCCCAAAATTTTGTGCAACGCCCCTGCATTGAAATGAAAAAAAGTAGAAAGTAACAGAAGACAACAGCGCAGTAGAGAATATTTCCATCACAGAGGCCCATATGTACTGTAAATAGCACAGGATTATCATAAGTGTTCTTCTGGGAGTGACACTACCCTTTACAAATGTAACAGGAATATAAAAACTACAGCTTTTGTAATGGCTGCTTCACCTTTTCCGGCTTTCCCCTGGTGGTTTTTGGTTGGTGCTGCTGCATCCAGGCCCTGTCCAGCAGGTAGAGGAGGTGGCAGTGGGGGAGGGGTGGGAGGAGGAGGAGGAGGGGGATGGAGGTCCGGCTGAGGAGGGTGAAGCTCCTGGCTGACAGCTTGGTCTTGTCGTCCCACGGTGAGCCCTGAGCCTGCTCTGGCCTCTTTGGTCTGGCTCTGGAGTGCAGGGGTGAGCGATCATCCAGTAAAAGAGAGGTTAAAACCACAGAGCTCAGGGTCAGGGATAACTAGATATATATATGAGGAAAATATGTATACCTAGTTCTGCCTTTCTGCTGCTTTCAGTGTAAAATACAACAAATTGCTTTTTGAATTTGAAACAAATTAAAGTAAGTAATTTCCAACATCTTTTTATTAATCAAACTGAACATTGAACTGAATATAAAAAGGCACCACTACAAAAGAATGACAGTTGCATTTTAAAGTGCAGTTTTCTGTTGATGTTTTGCGATATGTCGCAGCCTTTCACAATGTCTTTATTGCGGCAGTTGATGTCACGATAGTCTCACATTGCCAGACCTTCCTTCACAGCACTGCGGAGGAAGGTCTGGCTAGTCCACACAGCATTCCGGGATGGGAGAAAAACATGCTCTTGTTTATTGGCATTTCTTTAAACCAAGCACAATCTTCAAGCGCCGAGCAGAGCCATGGTGCCTCTGCAAAATAGGCTCAGGAAGGAACTTGTTTTGGTGGAACATGTGTAGGGTCAAAAGGTTATTTAAGTTGTGCAACAGAAAACTCAGATTGGACAGATAGTATAGCTAACTGCAGTGTTTCCTCTATGTGGATTCTGTAATGGCAACCATGGCAAAAGTTCTGCTGCCACGGTATGAGAAATAGGGCAGACGCAGAATGTACTCGCGGTTTCCTTTTAAATTATCTTGCTGCAATTTAACAACATATAGAACTATTCAGAGGTTATTAGGCATGTACAGTTTAACTCCATATACTGTTGTGTTGGTGGGTGCAGTTTATTGCCAAAACGTTTGCTTTCTTCCGAGTCAACTATTAAAGGAACAGCTCCACCAAAAACGTCACTTCATAACTTTGTAACATCAGTGTAATATAATATAAATTGGAAATAGTCTATAGATGTAGTCATTTGGGTTTTGGTTTCCC
This sequence comes from Etheostoma perlongum, assembly GCA_026937815.1. Lineage (NCBI taxonomy): Eukaryota > Metazoa > Chordata > Actinopteri > Perciformes > Percidae > Etheostoma > Etheostoma perlongum. The sequence continues at coordinate 8,567,399 of CM049378.1, read as the reverse complement.
TATGAAGAATTTCTTGTAAAATTGGTTGTTGTTCGGACAGACCTGCCCTAAAAAAATCCTAAAGGAAACACTGTAGCTGTCTGGATTTACGCTGCAAAGATCTGAGGAGCAGTTAACCATGGTCCTCATAAATCAACTGGAGTTTAAAACATGATGTTATTGTTAAAGGACAAACACACACACGCAGTGACATCATTTATATACATTTAATGAAATACAGTGCACAGTGCAAACAGTGCAAAACAGTGCACATTGAAAACTACTGTTTCTGTTTCTTGGCAGCTTCTTTGAGGCTTTTTCAATGCCTGCAGCCGCCACTTTTGAAAAGTCTTTCTGGCATTGAAAGCTGCTGCCACTATTGAGGCTGCCTTCTTCTCTGGCTGGATTGGGAGCATGAAGTTCAGCCTTCCATTTGTTTTCTGCCCTGTACCTCCAACTTGAGAGTTTGACATCCCATACAAGCGATGGGTTGATGGGGCTGTCCTCTGACGGTCTGCATGGCCTTCAGCTGGTACTTTACAACTTCGTAGGCCTCATTGGTCTTAGGCTTCTTGGCCTGTATGATGTTGGCCATCATACTAAACAAAGACTCTACTTGAGGGCCATGAAAAGGGCATAAAGCAAAGTGTTCTATCTTGAAGTGTTGGGTACCTCAATGTTTGTCTTACTGCATTCCACCACAGGTCAACTCTTGTGTCATCCGTCATTGATGGCAACATCATGTCACTTGCATTTCTAAGATGAAAAACAATATGTTAATTTTGCACACAGAAAGTAAACATTTTCAAGCACCCTACGTTCTATAAAATAGCTTTTCACCTTAGTCTTACTGTGATATCCAATGTATTAATAATATGAGTTAATGTTAAGCTGATAATTATACGGCACAAGAACTTAATGGGCTCTATCTTGCACCAGGCGCAGTTATTTACAGAAACCCAACAGTTCCCACTAAGAGCAAGCACTACGCAACAGAGGCAAGGAAAAACTTCCTTTCTTTTTAAAACAATACCATTTCTCCAGTTCTACCTATACATGCATAATATACTGTATGTAAAACCACTTCACAGTAATAGAGACCATCCATAAAGCAAATGTTTCTAAGTTGGCTTCCTTGAACGTTAACGTAGTGCTGGTTACGATTTAGCATAGCTAGCTTCTAGCTAAGCAATAACCAACCTGGCTTACAGGGTTTAACATTACTTTGCTATCCCAGAATCATTTTACATTAATGTTAATGGCACCATGACAAAAACAATCATGACAATGGATCACTTGATTACATTTAAGTAGACCTGCATATAAAAAGGAAAGACAATATTGGCTTTGCCTACCTGAATCATCCGTGTTGTCAACTGAAGCTGTTCACGTGAGTAGATTGTTGGGGACGGTTTACTTTCTTTTCTGTCTTGCTTACTTCGCATCTTGGTGTCACGTACAGTACATCACTACAGAATGCATTATACTTGTCAAAACAAAAATAGGAACTCCACTCTTTACATTTATTTTGACCCGATGTCGGCTTCAGCTAAGAAAGAAATAGTTCGCCCCACATGTCCAAAATTCTTAGAACACATCAGATAACCTTCCTCAACGATTGCAGGCTCTTTGGTGGAGCTCTGCTTTAAAGTTCCATTGTGACAATTCACATCGTGAGTGACATGTAGACATGAATTAGAGGCACAAAAAACGTTGACAGCAGTGAGCGGTCATAGACCACAACAGTCCCGCCTTTTGACTTTTTGGGGATTTCATGTTCGTTTTCTTCACTCAAAATTATATCTTGTATGCTTATGAGTCATGTCGTAGCTGGTTAGCCAAAGGCATGTTCTAAAACTCTTCCACACTGTAGCATGTGCACTAACAATATAACACTAACCTCTAGTTGGTATGTCTTTGCCTGCAAATGGGTCAAGTGCAGTAAAGCATAATAGTGAATTCTGCGTTCGCTCCAATGTTACCAGATGGAAACAGTCTCACACAGTTTCCTTCTTCTGTCAACAAGTTGTACTCACAGTCCCACATTGCCACAGAAACACACACAAGGCAACATTCTGTATATTTATGCGATGCTGAAGCTCTGCTGTCATTGCTTGAACAAACTCACACACTACGCAACACTCTTTCCAGGGCTGGCATGGTGCTAAGACAAAGTGAGGAGAAAGATCTGGCAGCGCAAGCAAACCGATATTTAACCAGGCTTGTCAACTGAGAGGCCATTCTTATTTATACCAACGCCCTCAAGGAGCAGTTGTAGGGAGAAAGAATTGACACCCCTTTACTGTTGGACAAACTGCTGCTCTGATTAAAATTGGAATTGACATGCTTTGCTCAACAACGTTTAGGAAACTGATCCCAGATCCCCTGCCAAACCCTTCTAATGTCCATAGACTAAGTAAAACATACCATGGAACAACAAAATGGAGACAGGCAACAATGTTAAGTGTGTCTGTATAAGAGTGGATTTTTCTTTTAAGGTATTTATTAGTAAGGTTTTTTTTAAAGCTGTTCTAATTAATATTTTAATATTAACAAAAAAATTAATGGTTATGTATAATGGTAAAGGGGTCGCGCATAGTGGCAAACCCACAGAGCATTTTCACCCAACTCTGCTGAGACCATTAGCAACTAGCTGATGAACACAGTGCAGAATTTAGCAGCTGAAAAGGCAGATATTTTCCTTAGGAATTGGAAGAGATTACATACAGAGCTAGAGTAAATAGTGGACTTACATTTATCAGATGGATGTAAACACGGATCCAAATGAAATGTTGCTTTGTGTCTGTTGCAAGGCCATTTCTAGCTTTGGGGGCCTGTATTTTAAGCAATTTAAACCTACAGAAAATGATTTTAAAAAAGTTAACAATGAGGCTCCTTTATGCCAATAAAGGCAACAGATGCAGGATTTTCCTCAAACAGGTTTATTAAAAAAAGAAGTAGAACAAAGAAAGCTACCTGAACAGTAGTTAATAGTTTACCAAGCAAAATTGATCGTAAACTAATATGGGTGCAAAAGAGATGACTGAGAAGCGAAACCAACCGGCTACGATACTTGCCCAACAACACACCCTTGTTCCCTAAGTGTAATGTTACCGAGCTGCCACCAAAAGGCTCTGCAGCCTTCCATAATCTCAAACGGGTGTCACTTCAGTCAACAATGTGTCCAACAGCACAGTCTATTCACATGGCAATTTTATTTTAACCCTTTCATAAAGCAAACACTGTATAAAGCTGTGTTTATTTGCACATGCATCAACTTCTTGCAGCTGAGAGAAACCGGCTACCATTGAAAATGATTGACTTCTGGTAACTTTGAAGCTTAAGTTGGCCGCGGCGCGTATGTACAATTACTCCAACTCAAAGCTAAAACTGTAAACAATTTGTCATGATAATGCACTGTTTATATGTTTGATTGCAGATTATCTGTTAGATGCAAACAAAACAGTAAATTCAAAGAAACTGCACTTATGTGGGCAACATATATAGTATCTCTTAAGTTCATCACTTAAATGGGATTTATGAAAGGGAAAGAAGGGTCAAGGCCTAATCAGACATTTACTGTATCATACAATGTAGGGGACGGTATGCTCTGTATAATGTATGGAACACCGGCTGAATGGTAATCATTTAAAGTTACTATACTTATTGGAATGCACTGTTATGTTTAAAACATTCTGTTTGTAGATGCAGTATGTACTGCAGTATGACACATGCGCAATACTTGTCATTCAGTTTAACAGGAAACCCCCTCGAAATGTGTGTGCGATATGCCAACTATATGTGTTAGCAAGTTATGACTACAAGATCATGTAAGCTTACAGGTTATCATTGATAAGTAGCTAATTAATAAGACTGGGACAATATACTTTTGTCCCAATTCCAATCTGGCACAATACATGTGTAAAACCCAACATGTGCTATTGCCTGCAATCACTCAAACACACCCTCGCACAGCATGGGCCGATGGATCTGAAAACAATTAAGTGTGCTACTGCCACATCCGCATGTTACTTGCTCAACCTGCCAACTCTCTGCTGACTGTTAGAGAGGGGAAGGAGAGTCTGACTCCGTCATACTGCATGTGCTTGAAGTAAAAACAGCAATCAACGAGAGCAACATAAATCTGCGGGAGGGATTATAAGAAAGAAGCAGAAAAACACATTTGAGAAACGTGCCAGATAAGTGGACAGCATGTGCACAATACAAAATAAAAAATAAAAAAATGTGCTGACAGCAGCTCCTCCTCCCTCTCCTATAAAACTCAGCTTGACTCTGCTGTTAATTCACTGCCACTGCTTTTATAGATATATAAAGCTCTCATATGATAGGGTGATTATGCAGGTTTGTACAGACCCAACCGATGTGGCGGGTGTACTGTATGTGTTGTTTATACTGTACCACTGCACTGTTGCTGGAGAAAATCTTATTCAACTCTTTTTCTTCTGAAGTGACTCAGCATCCAGCTGCTTTGTGTTAAAATAAACTCATTCAAGGTGACTTCAAATCCTGGAGGAAGAACAGACTGCAGTGGCTGGTCTGTCTTATGCACAGTGACGGAAAGTAACTAAGTACATTTACTCAAATGTACTTTTAAGTTGGGCTTTAATTTAGGTATTTACTCAACTATACTTACTGAATTTATTCTACTACATTTATCTTACAGTTGTATTGCTTTGTAAATTACTGACCCTTACATACAAAACATATGATGAGCTCATAAAACATTATGCAATAACGTAATAGTACATAGAGTAGTTAAAAAAGTCTGCTCCACCACGAGATACACATTAAAATACTGCTTAGATAAAAAAAAATAAGTCCCTTTTAGAAGAAGAAACAACACATGCTTTATCTAAGGTACAATTCAGACGCAATAAAACAAAATGCACTCTTGCTCAATTCAGTGCACATCATGGTTTTAAGATGAGTCTTGTTTTAATGTATCATTTATAATGATAGTAATAATAATTATAATAATAATAACATTAATTGATGTTTTCAGCACTTGGGGGCAGTGGAACAAGTTGCAAACACAACACTGACACAGTCACTTTATAAACTGGTTGTAATACACGCGTTAGCAAACAATTGCCTGTACAAACACCATGGATGGTGGAACGAGCTCCCCAGCTGAAAGTCTACACATCTTCCACCGCAGGCTAAAAACAAACAATAAACACTTATCCGACTGCAAATTGGCTAGGAAGATAATGGTTATAACAATAAAAAAATTGCACTTATATGTTGCACTCACAGTACATGTGGCACTTTGTAGTTTGGCTTACTGTAACTGTAACTGTACTGTACTAATGTACTTCTTTTATGTGATTCTTGCTGTTCCGAGTTTGTATCTTCATGGTTGAATGCATGTATTGAAAGTTGCTTATAAGTGTCAGGTAAATGAAATGTAATGGGTGAAGAGAACTGGATTCACTGTTGGAGGCAGGGCCCCGTTCGTTCCTTTGAAAGTTACTCAGTGGCGCGAGAAGCACATAAATTTACCGGGATATTCAGCACTAGGGGACAAATAAAGCAGGCGCACTAGACACCGGCAAACTTTGGGTTTAGACCTTTGCTTACTTGCATAGGGATTAAATAAATGAATCGTGGAGCTCTTCTAGTCTTTACAAATGTTATTGTACCAAATAGATAAAATATTGATAGTGAAACAAGTTATTTCACGGGGGGTTGTGACGCTCAAAAGAAATGTATCCACTGATTTACAGATGTTTCTTCTTCGTAAGTCTATGTGAAAAAGTATTTTTGGGTCACATGGTATCACTTGAAGGACCCCAAAGTTGTAATTCCACGGTTAGGCCCCTTTGTCAAATTGGCTTCAAAGCCCAGTGCTCTGCTTCAGTGCTTGACATAGAAACATTAGATTTAATTTGTACATTAACTGTGTTCCTAAACACCTGAAAAAGCCAAGGACTCAAATATATGTGCAGAAAGTTTGTCTCTGTGCCATGTGGTGCTGGGCAGGTGAATCACAGTGGGTTTATGGAAGTTTTTTTCATTTAAACAAAAGCTGCATCTGCAAATAACGCTGGGGAGAAAAGTAAAGCGGGACATAAAGCCAAGATGCTAAAGCGCTCTGCAGAGCAGAGAGGAACTGCAGAGAAATATAAAAATAATGATTAGAGCAGCTTTAAAGAGCCTTGAGTTATGGACAAATATAAGGATAAAATCTATCTGGAAACACAGATACACTTGAAATTGTTGCCTTTCTCCATTTTGGCCAATGTAAATCCTGCTACAGTAGAGATACACACTGTTACAGCCTTGGGTGCAAGCTATTATGTCACATATATATCAACAGTAGGTGACAGTAGGCATTGGTAAAAGCATATTTACTGTAGATCATGTAAGCGACTGCTCTGGCTTACAATGAAACCCTGTCAAACCCTTCAGAGCACTGAGGGAAGGAAAGAGAGCCACAGAGAGCGAGAGAGTGAGCATTTATAACTTCCTGGGGATTCACTGGAGACACACACACGCACACGCTCACAGACACATGCACACACACACACCACAGAGGGTTGATTTCAGCATAGAGAAATGTGCTGACCTGCACTAAGCAAGAGCCAAGGGCAACAAAACACTAAATACAAACCCTCCTCACTGAGCTGGGTACTTTCCCTTCACTGCTCACACATGTTTAAACAGTGTGGCAGCATGCTTCTGTGTATACTGTAGGTCTACGTCTGTGTGAAAGAGAAAAACTAAATACCCAACATTATGCTTCTTTCTTTTCCCATTTCTTTTAACCTTGCTTGCAGTGATAAGAGTATCAGTTTCTCTTCCACCTTTCTGAGTCCTGATTCACGTCTTAATAATCCCTAATCAGCTCTCTGCAATATAATCTCAGATGTTACTGGAGCAGAGGGTTAATGAGCTTCTGTCAGTTCCCTGCATCATTGGGAAATCCCCATCTCTCCCTCCCTCTATGATCTCCACCTTTCATAACAACATATCCAGGCAGAGGGCCCACATTTAGCTGAAAACAACTACAGTCGTTTTTTCTTCCTGTTCTATTTTATCATCAATATTTGAATATTTTATAGGTGACCACGGGTTGTATTTGTTTACAAAAGGAGTACATGTCAAAACATTTCAAAACATTAATCACAGGGTTTGGCTTGTCAGCAGAAAGAAGGTTGATGGTGCAAACTCCACGTCCAGCTCCACTTGTTCATGGATCTTTAAAGTTTTTTAGGCCAAGGGCCACTGGGCTAAAAGACCCACTACATGTACAAATTGAGTTGCATACTAAACTGGGCCTCCAATTACCTTTTTATGGCGCAAAAAATATTAAGCTATTAAAACAATAATTATTGGCGTATTTATACATCATGTTTTAATATTAAACATACATGTGGCACAATGAATCCTTAAGCTTAACGGTCATTGTTGTATCATTGTTGTGTAAATAATAATAATAATAATAATAATAATAAATCACAAACAATCAGATTTATCTTTACTAGGTATATTGGATTCATGTTTATGTACAATATATAGAAATATTTTAACTTTTGGAAGAAAAATATGTATCAAACAATAATTTGGTGGCTCCCCTAGTGGTTCCGGACCCCCCTATTTAAGATCTCTGCCCTAGTTTAAAGGTCCCATATTGTGAAAAGTAAGAAGTCCATGTCTTTTGTATTATATAGCAGGTTGAGGTACTATAAATATAAATACTGTGGCAGCATCAAGACACTCAATCCACAGAGAAATGCACACAGCCACTAGTCACATACTGTGCCTTTAAACAAGCTGCCGGGTCTTCTGTGAGATTGTGATGTCACAGCTACACTATATGTAGAAAGTGCCATTACTATGCCATTACAGTCATTCCCCGGGTGCAATGACATTGCAGAGACTCACAGAGCACAGATGCAAAAGACCTGGAAACGCTGACCAATCAGGTCAACTACTAAGTTATTCTTCTCTATTACAAAAACGAGTCTTGCCAGTATAGCGCTAACACATACAGTTGTTTGAGTTGCATCGACATGTATCGTGATTTCTTTTGTGTGACAATTTTTAAAATAGATTCTTTTCCCAAGAATCAATATTTTGTATGTTTTGTTTTTACCAATAATTCTCCTAAATATATTCACAGTTTATAGGGTAGGCCTACCGCCGACGGCAGCTATATCATATCTGTTCCAACAGACCGAAAGCAGAAAAGCACGTTATGAACTTCTTTATAAATGAAATAAATGTCAGACTGACTGACTGACATGTAATGTGCATTCATTTCAGAAAACACTTGTCAGAAATCGAATCTGCAACCAATTTATCATGAAACAATCAAATCGAGATAAAAGCGTGCCGTCCTAGCCCTATTAGCTACTTGGCTTTGATAACCAGTCAGCTTACATTATTTTTTAGTCTACTTAACTTGCTGACACATGTAGTTTGGATGGAAGCTAATCATCAGCATTGTCCTTGAATTATGTTGACTGATTGGCCAAAATGACTCATGTATGGATGGGCAGCAGCATAAAGTGCTGGTTAACGTAGAATGTAAATAATATGCTCTGAGCCAATCACATCAGTGGTCTCGCTGTTAAGTCATTTGCAGAGGTGGAAAGTATTGAAATACATTTACTCACGTTACTTTATTGAGTAGTCTTTTCGTGTACTTTGTATTTTTCAAGTAGTTTTTAAAATCTGTATTTTAAAATGGACTTTTACGTTTTGAGTCACTACATTACAAATCCCATCCATTACTGAGTAAAAACAAAAAATAAAATAAAAACAAAAAATAAAATAAAAACAATAATAAATTGCACCCACTACAGCAGCCATCGTCAAATGCATTCTGGTATTTAGCATTTACAGCAGGTAACATTACACAGGTACAGCAAAAAAAACACTGTATTTGCATCTCTATTCACATGCCGGGATTCTGTACAGCGATGCTCGTGCACCACACACACAGCTGAGCCGAGATGTGTGTGCGTTAAAACAGGCAGTAGCCTACCTGACTGGGAACAATATAAAGAGGATTACCAATGGCGGATGAACGGATGGGGCAGATGAACTCACGCTGGTCTCGTTATTGTAACTAAGTAGGCTACAATACCACCTTCCTGAATAAAAAGTCAATACTTATCAATGCACCCACCTGTATAGACAGGCATAAACATGTAGAAAGTGATATTTCAATCTGCTCTGTCTGCTCAGTCCACTCTCATCCACAGCTGTGTTTTACACAAACACAACTCTACTCTACTACTAATTTTTACAAACAAGCTAAAACACAAGCTGTCGGTTTGTAGTCTAAGTAACATGACGAAACGAAACCATCTCAAACCATCCTCTCTGCTGGAGTGGTAAATCTATGGATGCATTATAAGACCAAAACAGATGCATGTGACTACTTAATATGCACGTGAATGTTGCCTTCTTCATTCTTGATTATGATGCTGGTTGTTTTATTTTGCAACAGCATCGTTTCATCGCAAATGAGGCATACAGGATGAATTCATAGCCTGCTTATCAGTCCATTCATCATTAAAGCTCTCTCCTAGTCTGAGATCTTTTTCTAGTTAAAGAGCCAGTTATCACTACAGAGTTTCCATGTTTTTTAGGAGTTTGCTCACACTAATACATGCAAAGCAAAATAGCATTAATTCTGTAAGAAAATGATAATTTCAAACAAGAATAGGTATATTAGGTATAAATTCATTTTAAATCCGGCTCCTGGAGTGTCAGGCCCTTGAAAAATGTAGATGATGACCCCTGCACTACAGTGACAAATGATCAGCATCTAGGCTGCCTACCTAAAACATTGGCATTGCTGATTTTTGTCTAGCACTAGCAACCAGTAGGACAACGTATGTTGGACACTGGCTAAATGAATACATCTTATTGTCTCATATGGGCTACTTAGGTATGTAGAAGCTAGCTACTAGTCTGGGCTGTGAACATTAGTCAAATGTATCAGCAGTGTGAATGGTAAAGGGAGAGCTCAGTTTTTCTGGAGAGGATTGTAGCATGAAATGTCATGTGTGACATGTGTTATGTTGTTATTACATGTGTATACATCTGTATAAATGTTTATACATTTGCATAGAATTTTCTTTAATTAAAAACCAAATAGTTTTGGATTTATCTATTTTCACTACATGTATCTTTCAAAAGCCTGTGTTGATGCTAATTAGAAGTCTTCTTTCCTATAGCTGTTAAGTGTTTCACATGAATGCCTTCTATAAATCAACAAAAATGAATGAATAATGCAGTTTCAATTCCAATATAAACAGCTAAAATTGCTACATGCTCATGCATCACATGAATAGAAGACATACTGGGCTAACTTTCAGCCAGTTAGCACAGGCAAAAAAATATGAAAAACGCAGGATAACAGGCTTTTCACTTGGGGAGCGACACTTCGCCTGCGTAGTTGCATGTCTCTGAGAAGTCTACTATGCTCCTCATTGCGATTAAACGGCAGGCGATCATTGTGTGCTAACCATGGGGATTCTGTGCACTACTGTATCCCTGCCGGTACAACTGAATGAGATTAGCTGACTGTAACTTAACCATTTCATTACAGTGCAATATTAATCTATTACTTAGTACCTAACCATTTCATTACAGTGCAATATTTATTTATTTGTTTTATACTTATCTCCTTTCACACAATGTGTATTCAAGCCATTTTATATATGCATACAGTTGCTCTCCGGACTGCACCTGCCCCCCCCCTCTTTTTTTCTCTGCACTACCTACATTGTACTTATGTATAATGACAATAAAGGCTTTCTATTTTCTAACAGATATCCATAATCACAGATCACTTTATAACAAATAGTGGCAATCTTAGTCTTTACTAACCACGGATTGTTATTGTTGATAGCTAAAGTTAGCTAAATTAGCATAGTCTAACTTACGGACGTTACCCAATAAATCAAGTCATTTATACATGAAGCCCCAGCTGCATAGGCTCCTCACTAGCAGCAGCCTCCAACAGCTGGCCGAGGTGGCAGTGACGAGTGCCTTGCCCTAAAAGGCCCCTCTTGAATAATCTCACAAAGAACCCTTGCTCTTTTGTTAAACTATGTACGTGACCGGCTGTGTTGCTCCCTACCTTGTGCCAGCAGGAGCAGTGTGTGTGGCAGGGGTGGCAGGCAGACAGAGGCAGGTAGGCAGCGCCGGCATTGGGCGGGGAGCAGGCTGCGGGGGGCAGCAAGGCCAGAGGCAGGGACACGCTCTGATGGTGATAGTGGTAATGTGGCTGAGCATAACACGCGGCAGATCGACCCCCACCAGGGCCCACGGCTTGGGCCTCTCCTCCTACCCTGCTCACCTGCAACCAAGGGCGTAGGTTTGGTTTCAACATTGGGGAACACACATTATAACCGGGGTTTCCTCCCCCGTAAAATGTTGAGTGTCAAACACTTCTATTTCCTGCATTCTGGTGAATTTAGTATTCTGTAGTATTCTGGTGAGTTTGTGCCTTTTCTGCATCAATGTATGGTGCAATGGCTTTACTTACGTTAAGGAAATTATTTTATCATTATTATTAATTAGGTGTCCAAGCCCGAGAGCACTGGGAAGAAATTTATCTTTTTATATCAGATTCGGGCGACACCTAAATTTGCATGGTTGCAGATGTAGCAGTGGTCCTGCTTGATGCCTTGCTATGCCCTGCTATGCCCTACTATGCCCTATTATGCCCTGCTACACCCTGCTGCGGCCTGCAGATTGCCGCTACGCCCTGCAGTGCCCAACAGTGCCCTGCCATGCTCGGCTACTCCATGCAGTGCCCTGCTATGTCCTTCTATGCCCTGCAGTGCCCTACTATGCTCTGCTACGCCCTGCAGTGCCTTGATGTGTCCTGCTACGCCCTGCTACACCCTGCTACGCCATGAACTACAACTACTATCATTATTATTTCTAATCATCAGAAAGAGCATCTCTGGAAAGCATTTTGGTTAGCATTTGTCGATTTTAAATGTGCTAATAAAACAATTGAACTGAGTTAATAATTATGTTCCCTTCATTTCAATAATTCCAAATATCATCACCTTTACTCTTGGCTTTACTTTCTCATTGAATCCAACAGAACACCCTGCTATGTTCATGTGTAAAAATAATAATAATATCTTTTCTTCTTCTTCTGACTCTATTAAAAACTGTTGAAAAGGTTACAAAAAAGAAAATGTTCTGAGTTGGTGGTACCTGAGCATAAAGTATTGTTATTACACCAAATAAGGAAATATTCACATATTGTACAGTGGGGTTCAAAAGTTTGGGTACCCCAGGTAAAAATTTGTATTAATGTGCAGAAGAAGAAGCCAAGAGAAGATGGAAAAATCGCTAAAAGGCATCAAATGACAGATTAGACATTCATATTATATGTCACAAACAGTTAGATTTTATTTCCATCATTTACGCTTTCAAAATAACAGAAAACAATAAAAATGGCATCTGCAAAACTTTGGGCACCCTGTAGAGTTAATACCTTGGACTGCCCCCTTTGGCAAGTATCACAGCTTGGAAACGATTCTTGTAGCCAGCCAAGAGTCTTTCAATTCTTGTTTGAGGTATCTTCGCCCATTCTTCCTTCCAAAAGCCTTCCAGTTCTTTGAGATGTCTGTCACGCACTGCTCTTTTAAGGTCTATCCATAGATTTTCAATTCTGTTGAGGTCAGGAGATTGTGAAGGCCATGGCAAATCCTTCAGTTTACGCCTCTTGATGCAATCCACTGTGGATTTAGAGGTGTGTTTAGGATCATTATCCATTTGTAGAAGCCATCCTCTCTTTAACTTCAGCTTTTTCACAGATGGCATCAAGTTAGCGTCCACAATTTGCTGAAATTTTATTGAATCCATTTTTCCTTCTACTCGTGAAATGTTCCCTGTGTCACTGGCTGCAATACAACCCCAAAGCATGATTGATTCCCCCCCATGCACAACAGTTGGACAGAGGTTATTTTCATTAAATTCTGTGCCCTTTCTTCTCCAAACGTACCTTTGCTCATTCCGGCTATAAAGTTCTATTTTAATCTCATCGGTCCAGGGAACTTGTTTCCTTGTCTATATATTAATTTGCAAACTTCAAACGCTGATTTTATGGTGAGGACGTAGAAGAGGTTTTCTTCTGATGACTGTTCAATGAAGACCATATTTGTACAACTATCTCTTTATAGTGGAATGGTGTACCACAACTCCAGTGTCTGCCAGGTCTTTCTGGATGGATTGTGCAGTCAAACGTGGGTTTTGACTTGCTTTTCTCACAATCCTGCGAACTGTCTGATATTTTTCTTGGTCTTCCAGATCTTGCTTTAACTTCCACTGTTCCTGATGACTGCCATTTCTTAATTACATTCCAAACAGAGGATATTGGCATCTAAAAACGCTTTGCTATAGCCTTCTCCTGCTTTGTGAGCATCAACTATTTTCAGTTTCAGTTTTCTAGACAACTGCTTAGAAGAACCCATGGTGCTGATTGTTGGGGCAAGGTCAGATGTGTCTGGGCATTTGACATCACCTGGTCTTCTTGATGATTGAGAACAATCCATAACACTGTCAGGTCTCAGCTTTCCAAAGGGGGTGGTGCATGCTATAAACTCTGCAGGGGGTGCCCAAACTTTTGCAGACGCCATTTTTTTGTTTTCTGTTATTTTGAAAGTTTAAATGATGGAAATAAAATCTAACTTTTTGTGACCTATTACATAAATGTCAATCTGTCATTTGATGCATTTTGGAGATTTTTCCATCTTTTCTTGGCTTCTTTATGCACATGAATACAATTGTTTACCTTTTTTGGCTTCTTTATACACATTAATACAAATTTTTACCTTTGGGGATCAATTAGACCCCAGAAAGGCATATATCCAACAAAGCTTGATATAACTAAATAAAAATGCAGGTGTGAGAGCCTTATCATACAGATGTCAAAAATGCAAATACTTCTTTAAGCTAAGTCATCTGCAAACAAAAATATATTTTTAAACTTACCTGAGCTGTGGTCGACATTATAAACTCCTGCTGGCTGTCAGCTTTCACCTACAAGCATGCCATTTACTCTGTTCACCACTGACTAACACAGCTGAGGTCTGTTGTGTTAACAGGCAGCCTGTCATTGACTATGTGTCGCCTGTAATTTGGGTGTATAGGTAACATGTCAGTGAGCTGTACTCATCTGTAACATATTTCCTCTGCCAAGTAAAGCATGCAATTAGTTTGTGTTTCACCTGCTACAGTGACTTTTCCTTTCCTCTGAACCGGTGAAAACCTTATGTGTGGCCAGGGTTCTGATGAATGGGCGGACATGGTAATAACTCACAGCAGTAAGTACTGGTTAACAACGCCCAGTGCTCTGAATTTAGGGGAGAGATGAGGATTCATAGCAGAGTAACACACCATGTTCACCATGCTTTATATGTTTTCATGTCACTTTTTGTTCAGGTAGTCTATATTCATGAAGTTCCACTTCCGGGATTGCTCTCGTTCTGCGGATGTCACCCTTTTTGCATGTCTGTTTTTGGATGTCTGTTTTCGGATGTCCTGTTACCTTCCGCTTTCTTTGTTTTGTCATTTTAAACTCTGGTGGATTCATGAGGACTTTGGGTAACTGCTCCTCAGATCTCTGCAGGGTAAATCCAGACAGCTAGCTAGACTATCTGTTCAATCTGAGTTTTCTGCTGCACGACTAAAACAACTTTTGAACGTACACATGTTCCATCAAAACAATTTCCTTCCCAAGGCTGTTTCTCAGCGGCACTGTGGCTCCGTCCGGCGCTTAGCCCGCCCATTACTACTGTGATTGGTTTAAAGAAATGCCAATAAACCAGAGCATGTTTTTCTCCCATCCCGGAATGCTGTGTGGACTAACCCGACCCTCCTCCACAGCGCTGTGGAAAAGATGCTTTCACCATTTTAGATGTTTATCACCATATACAGTCTGTGTCCATATACTTACAGTATGTGTTGACATCTGAGTGGGAGCATTTAATTTTTTAATTATTAATACAAGTTTATTTGCATTTGCTAAGACAAGTTCTGCATGTCAGATCATTAAATTGTTGAGGAAGTGGCATTTATTCCCAAGAAATAAACCACTAATGTCCAGTATGTGGCTTACTAAAACATGTTTCTTGAAATATCCATCTACATATAATTTGGCAAAGAATTTAATTATGCTCTATAATTCACTCTACTAGTTTAATAAAAATATTTCATTGAAGAATGTAGTAGTAGTCAAATTATTTTACACAGAAGCACATTTTTCACTTGAAAAGTACTGAATATTAGGGGTGTAACGATATAGTGATTCATTCGTCACTTATTGGTTGCAGGTCCCTGAATTGAATCGAATCGAGATTGTATCGTGGCACACTTTGTGATATCAGCAAATATTTTATCATTGTCCAAATAATCAGTATAATATCTATCCTATCTATCCTAATACAATGAGTGATTTACACCCCTGCTGAATATGGATTCAATTATTTCAAATGATTTCTTGCAGTCTGGCAGCTGCCTGGGCCCCTCCTACTTACTGCTGATAACCCTGTGAACTTTCTAGTGGCTCTCCAGTTTAAGCATCCCTCTCACCTGCAGGATGTCGTGGATCTGGCTCAGCTGCTGTCTCAGCGCCTGCTTCTGGTGGAAGCTAAAGGCCGGGTGGTAAGAGGCCATGGTAAATAGTAAAAGAAACTGCTCCTCGGTCCTCCCGTCATTCAGCGCCAAGCCGTAGTTATTGATCACAGTGTCTATGTGAGTCAGGGTCCGGTACAGGACCCCCGCCGCCTCCCTGTTTTCCGAGCCGAGCAGGGCGAGGGACACCAGCAGCTTGCTGCGCACCACCTCGTCCGTGATGTTGGTGAGGCCAGATAGGTCGGCGGGGTTGTTGGCTTTGATCTCTGCATCCCGGAGGGAGTGGTAGTCCTTGCGGGCCAAGTCCTCCAGGCAGGAGCCGAGGAAGCGGAGCTCGATGGGGACGCAGAGGTCCAGAAGGCCGCACAGGAAATCAGCTCTGTGGGCTGAGGTGAGGCAGGAGAACCAGCGGTACACCCCCTCCCTCTGGACACAACTCCGGCTCTCCACCATCCTCACACATTCACCCAAACTGTAATTGTTTAGACAATAAAGGGGAATTAAAATGTCAGACTTTCCACGGAGATTGAACTTCACAACAAAGGGACCGCGTGTGCATGTGTACGTGCGTAATTGCGCAGGCGCGCGTGAGCAGCGCTACTCTCGAGTGGCAGTAAATTCACAGCTAATTTCTCAACTTTCTGACGCTGTCTCCCTTTCAATGTTTTTATCCACACAATGCGACAGAGAAAGCAGTGAAATCAAAGAAGCACAAGTCTATTCTTTTGTTGGCGAACCAGCGGCCAAAGAACAGCAGGCCTTATCCAACCATAATCTCCAAAACCAAGTCGCCTCACATCAAGCCAAAGCGGACTTGTTTGTGTTTGAGCACGGCGGCCTGGAGTCCCTCCGCCGTGTCCCTCCACGCCGGTCGGACCGCTGCCCCCTCCTGACCGTAAGCTATACTTCTTGCAGGATGGCAGAGTGGATCAAAACACACGGCCCCATTCAAGGAGACGCTCAATCATTTTGGATCTGAGCCGCCCCGCTCTCCTGTCCCGCACGGCACAACGATCCCTTCCTGGAGATGCTCCTCTGTCCTCATGGTTTTCCACAACTTGTGCGAAGCCCAGCGACAAAAGTCCCAACCGATAGCAAGACTATGCTAGATTAAAGTTTAAAAACAAAACGAGTGTGGCCCGAAGCTACTGCCACTGGAAATAACATTATTTCCGAGACATTACCTCATCAAACGCCACTTTGGAGAAGAAAAAAAACTACTAAAAGTTATCTCCACGCACCGAACCCATGAGTTAACTGAGTGCAACATGTTGTTCTACTCTCCCTGCATTCTGCCATGAGTCTTAAAATCGAGGAAAAAACAGCTGTTTATAACATTAACCCAACTCTAGCAGCAAGACCGGCCCACCATGAAGAAATGTTTTCTTTGATTGGCTGCGAGTCCCGTCTGCTTGCATGTGGCCTCTCTCGTGATTGGCTCAGAGGGATATCCGCTGCCCTGCTATTTCACATCATTCTCATGCGCTCATACATATCTCAGCTTTATGTCTGAAGCTTTAAAGTGCCAGAAACATGTTAAACTAAAGCTATATTTAGTATGATAGTCTCACTAATAAGAAAGCTATGGTTGATATTCAATTTTTAGTAGCTTAATATTAGCCTACTTTTAGAGTATAGAGGGTATTTTGATATGACAGCAAAGCTAACAAAACAAAGGAAATCTTATTATAAAGTACCACAATGTTTACCATTATTACAAATACAAACACATAAAGACACAATATTTAAGGACAAGTGTTATTATTATTATGTTATTATTATTATCAGAGTTTATAGCGCATGAATGAGAAAAGTCAATCATGAAGTCACAGTGATGAGAATCAAAGGGTAATATTGGCCTATAGAAATAGCCTATAGTTTTGGCAAGGTATAAAATGTGTGTCACTAAAGCCACAAAATAGCAGCATCAATGGTCTGTATTTACAGTGAAATAGTTTCTTCACGGTTCACTACTCGGTGTGAAGGGAGCGAAGCGAGGCCCCCTGTTGCTGTTATTATGTAGTTATTATCTAGGACCAGAAGATGGCGGCAGATGTCCATGTTAAAACCTGATGGAGCCGCTTTCTGATACATGTGGACACGTGGACAAACCTAGTCACAGATGATGAAAACATTACACCAAAAACAATTTTAAAACACGTTTTAAACACCGATGTAGGCCTACTTGATATAGCATATATTGCCTCTTGCCCTTCTGTGTAGTTCTTCTCCTCTTTCCCCTCTTCTCCATCAACACAGCCTCCCTCTCTCCTCACTTCTCTTTAAGAACATTGGTCTCTAAAGGTAAACCCCGCCCCCCGAACACAGGCCCTGCCCCTCTGCTGACGAAGGAAAATTCGGTTAACGTTGCTATAGTAACCATACCCCTCCCTCCTTGCATCAGGGATGCTGCCTAACACACAACCACACACAAAAAGTTTAAAAACCCAACACAGCAACACAAAGAAAGAAAAAGACTAAAAACACAAGAGCCAAGAGTCATTTTTCTTTCAAACACTTTCATTATTTTCTCCACATAACTCAAAAACAAAACAGAGTAATTCCCAGAAACAGAAAGAAAGAAAGAAAGAAAGAAAGAAAGAAAGAGGCAAACTATAGAGAGAGAGAGAGAGAGAGAGAGAGAGAGCTTGGCATGCTGTAGCATGCTGCGGACTAACAGGGTGACGCAGGGCACCGACACCAGGCTGATGGCATACAGCAGAGCTTCTGGAACCTTTTTCAGTCTGGGACCAAAAGGAAATGAAAATACATTGTTCTGCCTCACAGGGTGCAGGCCCATTAGACTGGGCTCTTGTAATAATGTGGGGAAACACCAGAAATGAGCCTACAATCGAATTTGACTTCCAGTCCTTAGTTTGAGAAATGCTGTTAGCCAGAAAAACAACAGCAAACCTCCCTGCCCCCTGGAAGTTGTTACCGATGGCAACAGGCTCAGCCATCCCATCCCAACTTGTGGAGGAAGGTGGATGTACACACATGTTCACACAGTCCGATGAGCATTCATTGATGTGCACACGTGCAAACAAACAGGTTATGTGACACACATGCACACACACACACACACACACACAGAAAGACCCAGTGTCTTCCTTCGACTATAAAAAACAGACAAACTGTGATTGGTGTTTCTGTCTGTCTGTCTGTCACTGACAGTCTTGGATAGTTGGAGGAGAAGCTGAGGAATAGTGATTGCTTGCTTCTAAATTACAACAGACGTACATCATTTCACCAAAAGCCTTCCAAAAAGTTAGTTCCTTTCAGGTTGCTTGGAGTTTCATTTAACCCAGAGATCAGTAACAGTCCACTAAAGAAATTTTGAATGTTTAATTCCAGCTTCATGATCAGTACCAAAATGGCTTCTCTCGAGACACTGCTCCTATCAAAACTTAACATGTCACGTGTGCTTCTGAAGTTTTTTTTTGCTTTCAGATTTAATGCACAACTAAGGTATTATAGTACATATGCATGCATTGTTGTACTTTTATCAATTTGCACTACAAAAGCAAGGCAGGTGGCGACTAGTATTTTTTTCAGACATCTTGCAAGTATAGTATAAAAGATGTTGTCGTCTTCAGGTCATGTTTTGAGAGAAGCAGTGGGAGACACTGATTTATTAAATTGATATGGACTTTAAAGCCATTTTTTCTGGTGTTACACATACAGGCTTTGCTTTGGTGAATGCAGTATTTCCTCTAAATGCCTCTGCTGGGGGTATAGTACGTGCAGCGCTTTGCCAAGGACTGTCTGTCTTGAACTACCACCAACACGGAGGAAGCTCCATTCTCTGACTGGTGTGTGTGGAGGTGGGAGCGAGTAGGAGGGAGAGACAGAGAGAGCACAGCTGTCAGCTGATGCTAGTATAGCCTAGATGTGGATGAGCAGTGACTGTGTCCTCTTGAAATGCTCTTGTAAAGTTCATGAACAGCGTGAAAGGCCACTGAGCTACTTGGAGACCACACACAAGCGCATTCATACATACACACACACATGGACCCGACATGCCTGCTTGATACAGTTGCAAACGCTCACATTCTGCAAAAAAAAACATTCAGGCACACTGCAAACATACATTTACAGTAAATACACACATGCACACACACACACACACACACACACACACACACATTCTTACTTCCAGCATAAGGTGACGAATGAGAGGAGACAGACATCAGAATGGGGACGGATGAATGAGAGGGATGGAGTAATAGCATTGTGTGTGTGTGTGTGTGTGTGTGTGTGTGTGTGTGTGTGTGTGTGTGTGTGTGTGAGAAGGCAGGGAAGGATCAACCATGTATCCTGGGAGCACACTATGTTTTACATAGACAGACACACACCCACATGACCACACCCCTTGAACCATCAGTAACAACATCCAGGCAGGTGGAGGAACCAAAAGGCAGGAGTTATATTTTATAATGTAAAGAGGGGTGGAGGGTTACAAAATAAAGAATATATCCATCAACATATTGTACATGAGAGAACATGTTAATAAATAAATTATAAGTTACAAATCTGTTGAAAACTATGATTTGATGATGAAAAAGTCTGTCTTGCCAGTCCTGTCAGCAGACATTGGAAGCAGACATCTCGCTGTAATGCCAGCTGCAGCTTTGCATGGGTTCAGCCCATTTCAGTCTGTATGTGAACTACTGAAGCTCACTTATGTCTAGTTTCTGGACTATATTATATCCCTGTAGTCCAGTTACCTGGATTGGTCTACCCCTCTTTTGTCCACTTCCGCCTCTCTTCCAAATGAACTGGACCAAGCTTAGCTTAGGTTAGCCCTGCTTAGCTACCTTTAGCCCAAATATTGGTGGAGCCCTCCTTGGACGTTGTCTTCTTTCAGCCGGTTGCAGTCCAGGAACCGGCAGGAAAACGAAAGGGGCAGCAGGTTTGTTGTAATACTCATATGAATTTATAGTTGTTGTAGCGATAGGCTGACTCTGAAAGCTGTGCTGTCTTTAAATAAAAAAGTGGATAAACAAAACAGCCACTCCAATGTTGAGCAGAATCACCATGACAACCAGGAAAGAGCTGTAGGCCTGCGTGGGATAGAGACAGAGAGAAAGAGAGAAAAGAGGCGAGTGTCAATAATCAGGACACACACACTCAAAGCTCAGAGACAAAGCTGTTTCCATACAGGCAGTATATCGAACCTTCTAATACATACATTTACTGTACCTTTTTTAACCAAGGGGATGCAGAACAGCCATGACATTTCTTACTACCATAGTTGGTCATAATGATAATAATATGTCAATAACATACAGTATAAGGGTATTAATTGAAAGGAGTAAAGTAAAGGTAAAGGGGAACATAAACCTCCAAACCAACCAGTGGTTTAGTATAGGTGGTAAGGTGCTTTAACATTAACACAATTCAAAGGGCCAATCCACTGTTTTTAACATAACGATTGATGATTCTCTTCTTTTTTTATCAGTTTTTTTCTATGAACTTATTGGCGATTAAAGGACCTACTGTTGTGTTGAAATAATTTCACACTTTTAACATCACTCTCATTAGACCTTGCATAACTGCATGCACACAGCTGCCCCACAGCTGTCAAGTGAATTCTGGTAACTGTCACTGGATTCTTTTACTGGTTCAGAATATCCTACAGCCCTGGGGTTTATAAAACTGTAAATCATAAATACATACAGATGAACTCAAAGGCATGGGTGTCAAGTTAAATACAACGCTCTCACATTTTGAAGATGCAAGGTTTTCACCCGACAACAGCCATGTTTTCTGCAATGAATGAATGTTGAGCCTGGCTTTTTGCTGCTGTGAGATGAAGATTTAATGTAAATCAAAGAGTGGTTGATATTCTCTTCCGATATTAGTTGAAAAGTCTTTGTAATATTGGGTATGCTCACAAATCAGTCTACGTTTCCAACTATACTTTATACTGATTATAGTCAAGCCCATATTCATTAGAAATAGAATGTACTGTTAGTAAGTCAAATCTTTTTAATCTTTTTATTTATTCAAACCCTGGGTTACAAAGTACTTCACGGATATACATTTAAAAATACTATCCAGGAATTGTTGCTTAAAAGTGATAGCCAACCCCAGATTCTTTCTCGTTTTGGAACGAGATGCAGACGCTTTTGTCGGCTTGGTGTTGCTCCCCGCTGTATTAGTGTTTTTTCAGTGTTGTGTCCACTTTATTTTCGTATCATTGAGCCCAAAGGGTGATGCCTGGAAACACGCCTAAAACAGCAAAATTGAAAAAGAAAAGAGAAACTAGAACTGCACGCAGTTACAACGGGGTCCAAGCCTCCCCGCGCCAGTCGTCCCCAGCGACCCGAGGAAATGTTCTATGTTGATTATAGCGCCCCCTAAGGCCCTATCTTTACCAAATTTGGTACAGAGCCTCTGAGCGGGAAGGTCGACAACCTTTACAGGTTTGGTATCGATAGCATTTATTGTGGCAGAGATATTGCATTTGCAAATTTCCCATTTAAATGCACTGTGTTTTGACAAAACCAATAAACGTTGATTATAGCGCTTCCTAATGTCCAATCTTTACCATATTTGGATCAGAGCACCAAGAGTGGGCCTAGAGGGAACCCATCAAATTTTGTAAAATTCGGAAAAGCGGTTCATGAGATATAAACTTCTTGTATTTGTACCGCCCCCTAGTGGCCAATGTTCGTCAAATTTGGTTGAGTGGCTCAGAGTGTCATAACAAGGGACATTCTTAAGTTTGGCTTTGACTGCATTTATTTTGGCCGAAATATGGCAAAGTCCGTTCATGAGAATTACACTTTTTTGTATTTGTAGCGCCCCCCAGTGGCCAATGTTCGTGGATTTTGTTTTAGAGCCTCAGAGTGTCATAACAAGGAATAATCTAAAGTTTGACTTTGACTGCATTTATTTTGGCCGAGATATGGCAAAGTCCGTTAATGAGAAATACACTTTTTTGTATTTGTAGCGCCCCCTAGTGGCCAATGTTCGTGAAATTTGTTTTAGCGCCTTAGAACTTCATCCTAAGGAATGGTCTAAAGTTTGGTTTTGGTAGCATTTATTTTGGCCGAGATATGGCAAAGTAGGTGTTTTCATAGTTAGCTACACAAATTCTTTGGTGCGTAATGTGCGCAATTGTTAGTCTATAAAAAATCTTTATGCAACTTTTTGTCAGGTCGGTCTGGAGATACTATCTGCCAAGTTTCGTGCCGATCCATTGCACGGTCTCGGAGGAGTTTGAAAAAGTTTTTTTTTGATAAATCACGATTTTTCACGCATAAAAGTCCAGGCGGAAATGGGCGTGGCCTATATCACAAGATTCAGTAGGATCCAGGGAACGCGTGGATGTAAGGTTTTTAAATTTCCGACGTACGGTTTGGGAGTTATAGGGCCAAACGTGTTTTTTCTCTGCTATAGCGCTACCTAGTGGTAGAAGTGGGTAATTTTTTTTGGCTGAGGTCTTTGCGGACTTTCGGACCAGTCCTGAAAATGGCGCATCGCCACCATGTACGGTTTAGGCTGCAGCGCCAGTTTTATGCGGAGAAGAAAAATAATACTGGAGGAAAATCCCTAGGAAAACAATAGGGTTCCACAGCCCTGCCGTGTGAACCGCGTTACACGCGGTACACGCAGCCTCGGGCTTGGACCCCTAATTACGGGCAAAGGGCCTCTGCGCATACATACACCGCCACACACTTCTACTAGGTCATAAGTGATGATTGAGAGTGATATTTGAGTCTTTATTACTTTATGGGTTGGATACTTGATTCTGATTCGGCATTCTGCGGTCTGCCATGGACAGTGTTCAGATCATAGACTCGGACGGGCCATTTTAAAAAAATCGTTTTTAAATGTTTTTTTTAGGAAAATCCTGCATAGTATACCTTTAAAGAACAAATTACATTAAGCAAGCATCACCTGAGAGGCCTATATGGAATCAGCTGCTACTGTTAATAGGATTGAGTCCAATCTTTTGAAGGGCTTATCTTTTGAATTCAATTTTATTTGACAGGAAACCTGTGCCGTGAAGGTACAGTTCCACCAGGTTCACATGGGAACAGGGAAGATCTTTGTTAGTAATCACGCAACATAATTTGGGATAAATTGTATAAATGGTCCGAATAAGCCTTGAGGAACTCCACAGATCAGAGAAACACAATTAGACACTGTGTCAGCGATGGATACAGAGAAGTGGCAATTGGATAAATAGGGAGAAAACCAGAGCTATACTAGATATTTCAACCCCACTTCCTCAGATAATCTTAAAATTATTTTACTAAATAGATTAACTTTTCACTATACCGCTCTTTCTTGTTATTTGGGGTGCATTGTGTTGATGGTTTCTGGATTACATGACATAAAACAAATCTAAAACAAATGTTGCAAAAAGGAACAAATTGGAAGGCTGTTTTATGCTTTGCATGTCTTTGCAGTGGATGAAGATAAGACCTAGGAGCAGTGATGATACATGTATGCAGTGCAATGATAAAGGAGTAGTTTGCATCTTAAGATAAATAATACAATCCTGGGTTGATCCTATAGAGAGACATCTTCTCTGACAGAGTGAGGTCAGAGGGCCAACTCGGCTGCAGAACAGCAGCCTGGAGCTGGCCGGGCGTCAGTGTCTTGCTCAATGACACTTAAGCAGATGCTTGCTGACAACCTGGGTCATGTGGGTGAAGGCCAGTCTCCCTGACCACCTGTCCACTCTGGGTAAATATGTGAAAGTGAATCTACAGTATATTCACTGACAATATCATCCATGTAGCAGTTAAGCCACACATTTCAAACTCCGGTCCAAACTGCTAAATCCAGCCCCTCGCAAATTTTAATCTGGCCAGCGGATCAATTTAGGTGCACTATACATTTTGGCCCACCTAGTTTTTGTCACTTTTTCTGCAGTTTTTGTCAAATTTTGATGTTTGTGGTGCTTTTTTCTGACATTTTTGATGCCTTTTATGAAGTTTTTGCTGCCTTTGCTGAAGGTTTTGGCGCTTTTATCAATGTTTTTGCCACGTTCTCCAATGTTTTTGTGGATTTGGTAGTCAATTTTGTCGCTTTTAAGGCACATTTGTTTGTTGCTTTTTTCCACCTTTTTGTCGTTTTCTTTCTATGATGTATAAGGATCTTTGTTGCCAATTTTTTGGGGGCTTTATGAGGCCCAAACTGTAAGTGAGAAAGGTGAATGAAACGTGTGGTAATACAGTCAAATTATTTAACCTTTACCTCTTAATTTAAAGCATGTCAATAAACTATACATGTCTGGCTCTTGATGTGATTCTCATTTTCTAGTCTACCCTTAGTGAAGTTTGTAACCCCTGAATTAACTACATGCAGAATCCCTCATAAATAGTCCCCTTTCACTTTAAAATTTTAAATGTACAAATATTTACATAGTGTTTTTTAGTCTTATCAAATGATTTAACAAAAGAGTCGGTACAGTACAGGACAACTATGGCTTTAATTGAGTCTAATGTTGTAGCAATGGTTGCAGTGGGAGAGGGAAATGGGACCACTGGGAACACTGGGAACTAATATCAAACAGCATCATTACTGCAATATTGTTGTAAATAAATCTGTCCAGAGTGGCTGCTAATAAGGTTTATGCTGATCAATCCGGTGATAAGCTTATCACAGACCTGTGCCATAGCTAATTACCGGATACAATCCTCTGATCATTAGCCTTTTCTACCTCTATTTATTAAGTAATCTGTACTTTTTAGTGATCCATGCACTGTAGTACAGTTCCTGACTTCTAGATATTCATTTCCATTTCCACGCTGTACTAGTCAGTTGATTACTAAATAACTTGAGGTAAACTTCATTTTTTTCAGTCTATTTATTTCAACATAATCATTCACAATTAGTATTTTCAATGAGTAAATCATATAAAATGGATAGTAGCAGGATCTGCCTCTTAAAGGTGACCTGCCTCACAAAACCGTCTATACTTGCATTTTTTTTAAATATGTTAGGTCTATATGTGTTTGTGTTATGTTGTGAATGTGAAAAAGAACTGTTACCTCCTCTGTCAGCTCTAGCCACTGAAACGAAATAAGCAAAGGAATCAGGCCAATCACAAAAGCTGGTCAGTCTGACATCATGTTGCCTGAGTTCATAACTATTCATGAGCTCACCCAATCAGAGTCAAGAAGCTTAGCTTGTTAAATATTAATGAGAACTGGCACAAATTGAGCTGAATCTTCCTGCAGGCTTTCTATACTACGCTAGAATGGCTTGAAACAAGGTAACCAAAGCATTTTTTCCACAAAAAATATTACAGAGTCCATAGTAGAACTTCAGACATTACCACAAAGTAATTAAATAAATGTGGCGAAGCACCTTTAGACAAACAGTTGGACATGCTGAGCGTTAGTGTTACAACTCTTCTGCTAAATTGACTTGTAGAATTCCCAACTATTGTAAATGTTATCTGTGAACAGAGAAGTGATTTTTTATTAGCATACAAACTATAGACAGAACAATTATGCAGGATTAGGCATTCTACAACACAATCCACCATCATACTCATGTCACAAACCATTAAACATTTTAATAGTTAGAGCACCGGCTCCAAGACGCAAGTTGTGCAGTGACTTTGACTTAAAATCCTTGACACAAAAGACCGAGCCTCGAGCTAATACCCTTGGTCTGCTTTTTAATCCTCAATTGAATTTTGATGCTCACATATAAAAAATAAAATATCACCAGCATTGCCTTTTATCATCATTGGAAAGTGCAACCACAACTCTACTGACATAGATACTGACAGACCTATGTTTGTATTTATAACTTGCAGGCATGACAACAATACTGTATACCTGTCAAACACACTTTAAAGATGCGTCTCAGCTAAATCTGCTCCCTCATCTGGCACTGGCCTTTTAGTTGTTCCATGATCTACCACTAAAATCAGTGTTTCTCAAATGGGGGTACTTTGAAGTACAGCAGGGGGTATGTAAGATTCATTTAGCATAATTCCTCAAATAATTATACAGTAATCACAAATGGATTGTGTGATGGATGTGACAAAGTGGGTGAGATTCCCTGCACTCGCCACGTCGCTTGTGTTTGTCAACAAAAATGTATCCACTTTAATTTTACAAGTTGCTCTAGTTTTTTTCATATTGTATTCAATTTCAGGTTCACTTGCTGAATCATTTCATCGGTATCCAGAAAGATGAAAGTCTGCACTGTGTCAGTTGTAGAGCATATAGTGTACAGCAATAGTTTTGTGGGCTGCCATTTTTTAACATCTGATTTTGAGAGAATGCGACTATTTAGAAATGGTGGGTTGGTGCAGGACGTCCCGTGTCCGGGCAGTCCATGTTTTTTGAGTTGGTACAAAAAAGTACCAGGTACCAGGTTACTCTGGTACCAAATAAGACCAAATTAGAAGGAGTTGATTCAAGTTGTATCACGCAGAGGTAAAACGGCATAATAGAAAAGCAGGTTTTAGTGTTGCAAATGGCATCACAATCTGTTGATATTTTCAAGCAAACTCTTGAGATATTATTTCCTAGATCATTTTTTATCTACTAACCTGTTCCTACAATTTCAATGTAATTTTAATTTTAAGATGTTTTGCCATCATGCTACTTTTTGTTATTGTGGGGCATGAAGAGCTCGGCCATCTGGGAACACATCTTACTGAAGCTGTTCCTGCCTTTGGGATGCACAGAGGTTTTGTTTCTGTGTTCCATGATGCCCACTGGTTGAAGTCTTTGAGTGGACACAGAGGTGAAATGCTATTTTGATTTTTTTGACTGAAGTTTTATACTAGATACAATAAAAGAGTATGTTTTTTTCCGTTTCTATGTAATGCATATTTTGTATTGCAATCTTCCACAAAAAGCACCATAACAATACAGTTTGATTGATTGAGTGATTGGTAAAAAGAGAGGTCCTTTGTGTGTGTGTGTGTGTGTGTGTGTGTGTGTGCGCGTGTGTGCGTGTGTGCGTGCGTGCGTGCGTGCGCGCGTGCGTGTGTGCGTGCGTTGGTGTGTCAGAACAACCCATGGTGTTTGCACATTCCCTGTGTGTATTTAACAAAGTGTGATAGTATTTGTGTATGCTGTGTACCAGTCTTACACAAATCTCACTTGCTTCTCTGCAGCTTCAAACACACACACACACACACACACAACCTCCACCCACCCCTCTGTCACCGACACACGCCCACTGATTGGCCACCATTGAAGCAAGGCATAAGCTGTTCCCTAGCAACAAAGCGCTGGTTAACCAATAGGGGGCTTTCTGGGAGGAAGGGGCTAGTTTGCCAGTCTGCTGTTACTAAGGTGCAGAGAGGACGGCTGTTGTTCTCTACTGCCTGTATATCTGTGTTTGGTGTGTATGTATGTGTGTGTGTGTGTGTGTGTGTGTGTATTTTAGGCTTTTTGTTTTCACTTAGCAGGTAGCAGCAGCAGCCACTAAACTACAAAATAACTGACTTCATTCATCACACTGCTGCAGACAAATTTGGATTAAAGTGATTAAAGTGAGCAAGTTGTGTAAGTGTGGAACTGTATTTAACAGTTTACACACACTACGTGTACATTTGTGTGTGTGTGTGTGTGTGTGTGAGAGAGAAAGAGAGAGAGAGAGAGCTTGATTTATAATGAGCTCAGTGCATGTCTGCGGTGTACGATGAGTGGTTTTCCCTTGCAGCTGATTTTCCTGTTGGTTTCATTAGCTAATGCTGCGACCGTATTATTATCCAGGATTAGCGTGGTTGGGGCCGTCCTCCAGGCTGAGTCAAGACGTGGCCAAAAATTATATTAAAACGGCGTAATCCCCCCTGCTTGCTCATAGTACAAAAAAAAAGCTTTCTTTATTTTACAAGGTTAAACCTTGTGCCTCTCCCCCAGGATTATCTTAATATGTTGGATAACATTGTGTTATGTCACTGGGGATGGAATGTATCCTCATGACAGTGGACAACAAATCCTTTTAATAAAATCAATGTGTGGCAGTGACATGACAGATATGACAAATGCACCATACAGCTGCTGTCCAGGGTGATATTAAGGCCAAACAGAGCCATGCAGATATTCAAACTTCTGAAATTTAAAGCTGCTATAATCTTTTTTTTACATTACCAACGTATACAGTATGTGCATGATGATGTATGCTTAATAAAGTGCATAGATCTTATAGTATGTGGATATCTCTTTTACCAGTTGAGAATCATTGATGCTTCCAGCACATGGAGACACACGGCTGTCTCCACTGACAGGACACAGAAGTTGTCCATACCATCTCTG
The DNA here is from genome assembly GCA_026937815.1 of Etheostoma perlongum. Taxonomy (NCBI): domain Eukaryota; kingdom Metazoa; phylum Chordata; class Actinopteri; order Perciformes; family Percidae; genus Etheostoma; species Etheostoma perlongum. Next base: position 8,538,528 of record CM049378.1, on the reverse strand, counting down.
GTTCTGGCTCTGACCATGGGGACAATGACGGGACAGCACCTCGCTTCAACTAATTATATATATATATTTTACATTAAAACATTATTTATGAAATCATGCCAACAATACAAAAAAAATTATGTATAAAGGCTTTAGGCCGCCCTACACATTACTGTAGGCCTAGTTTGCAACTTAATTTTATACTAATCCCTGCTCCTTCTCTCTTTAAATTAAGGGGTCCTTGGCTTAAAAACCGCTAAAGACCCCTGTGTTACCACACCTGTAATAACCAGGGACCGTGTTTATGTTTTGGGATTTTCATGAAACCATGTATAAGTATTTATTAATCAATACAATTTTCAAAAGGATTCCAATTATACCTCACCATCTAAATAAAAATTCTAATTTCAAAATACTATGATGGTTTGGAAGCGAAAAAATGCCATAAGGAGTTGAGTCTTCTAAGTAACTCAATACCAAATTTTAATTGCAACTATATACTATAAACACAACACTGAAACAACAACCTTTTAAGTTAATTTGGCTGACTAATTAGCAAACAAGTACATCCAGCACCTATGGAGCAACATTAGCATTTATTTGGACTTGTTTGTGTCCTCCTGACTTGAAAAGTTCAATAGATACAAGAGTTCAAAAAATCCTTTTGGCTCTGTTTTTGGTCTTCACCAACTCAAAACATTACACTACATGTCATTTAGCTGACACTTTTACCCAAAGCGAGTTACAATTGCTATATGTGTTGCAGGTTTGCAGGTCTGGTGGGCACCCTGGTGGACACCGGTGGTCAGGGAAGCCATCCGACTGAAGAAGGAGCCCTTCCGAGATATGTTATCCCGGAGGACTCCGGAGGCAGTTGCAAGGTACCTACGGGCCCGAAGGGCTGCAGCCTCTGCTGTGACAGAGGCAAAGCAGTAGGTGTGGGAGAAGTTCGGAGAAGACATGGAGAAGGACCTTCGGTCGGCACCAAGGTGCTTCTGGAAAACCGTTCGCCACCTCAGGAGGGGGAAGCGAGGAATCATCCAAGCTGTTTACAGTAAGGATGGGACGTTGTTGATCTCAACTGGGGAGGTAATAGAGCGGTGGAAGGAGCACTTTGAGGAACTCCTAAATCCAGCTGGCACGCCCTCTGTGGTAGAGGCAGAGCTGGAGGATGATGGGGGATTGTCGTCAATTTCCCTGGTGGAAGTTGCTGAGGTAGTCAAACAACTCCACAGCGGCAAAGCCCCAGGGATTGATGACATCCGTCCAGAAATGCTGAAAGCTCTGGGTGTGGATGGGATGTCTTGGTTGACACGCCTCTTCAACATTGCGTGGAAGTCTGGGACGGTGCCTAAGGAGTGGCAGACCGGGGTGGTGGTTCCCCTCTTCAAAAAGGGGGACCAGAGGGTGTGTGCCAATTACAGGGGTATCACACTTCTCAGCCTCCCTGGTAAAGTCTACTCCAAGGTGCTGGAAAGGAGGGTTCGGCCGATAGTCGAACCTCGGATTGAAGAGGAACAATGCGGATTCCGTCCTGGCCGTGGAACAACGGATCAAATCTTCACTCTCGCAAGGATCTTGGAGGGGGCCTGGGAGTATGTCCAACCAGTCTGCATGTGTTTTGTGGATCTGGAGAAGGCATGACCGGGTCCCCCGGGAGAAATTGTGGGAGGTGCTGCGGGAGTATGGGGTGAGGGGGTCCCTTCTCAGGGCCATCCAATCTCTGTATGACCAAAGAGAGAGTTGTGTCCGGGTTCTCGGCAGTGAGTCAGACTCGTTCCAGGTGAGGGTTGGCCTCCGCTAGGGCTGCGCTTTGTCACCAATCCTGTTTGTAATATTTATGGACAGGAAATTGAGGCGTAGTCGGGGCGGGGAAGGGTTGCAGTTGGGTGGGCTCGGGATCTCATCGCTGCTTTTTGCAGATGATGTGGTCCTGATGGCGTCATCGGTCTGTGACCTTCAGCACTCATTGGATCGGTTCGCAGCCAAGTGTGAAGCGGCTGGGATGAGGATCAGCACCTCTAAATCTGAGGCCATGGCTCTCAGCAGGAAACCGATGGAGTGCTTTCTTCAGGTAGGGAGTGAGTCCTTACCCCAAGTGAAGGAGTTTAAGTACCTTGGGGTCTTGTTCGTGAGTGAGGGGACCATGGAGCGTGAGATTGGTCGGAGAATCGGAGCAGCCGGTGCGGTATTCCATTCTGTTTATCGCACCGTTGTGACAAAAAGGGAGCTGAGCCAGAAGGCAAAGCTCTTGATCTACCGGGCAATTTTCGTTCCTACCCTCACCTATGGTCATGAAGGCTGGGTCATGACCGAAAGAACGAGATCCAGGGTACAAGCGGCTGAAATGGGTTTCCTTAGGAGGGTGGCTAGTGTCTCCCTTAGAGATAGGGTGAGAAGCTCAGTCATCTGAGAGGAGCTCGGAGTAGAGCCGCTGCTCCTTCGCGTCGAAAGGAGCCAGTTGAGGTGGTTTGGGCATCTGGTAAGAATGCCTCCTGGGCGCCTCCCTAGGGAGGTGTTCCAGGCGTGTCCAGCTGGGAGGAGGCCTCAGGGAAGACCCAGGACTAGGTGGAGAGATTATATCTCCAACCTGGCCTGGGAACGCCTCGGGATCCCCCAGTCGGAGCTGGTTGATGTGGCTCGGGAAAGGGAAGTTTGGGGTCCCCTACTGAAGCTGCTGCCCCCGCGACCCGACTCCGGATAAGCGGATGAAGATGGATGGATGGATGGATGGAAGGTTTGCACGTCTCTGGAGCAACTCAGGGACACATTGGCAATGTATTGTTGATGTATTGCAGTGGGAATCAAACGCTGGTCGCCCACACCAAAGGCATGTGTTATATATACTGCGCCATCACCACCCCACCACCATGTGGTTTGAGTATGTGAACCGCCAAGTATATGAAATTGAGCCTAGATAGAATTGATCAGACAAGGGTTTTGATATCAGTCTAGTGTCTTTAGAGAAGTGAGCATGGTTAGCTGATTTGTTTAACCCAGGCCTTTCCTGTGTACAACGCTCAGAGCTGCCCAAGATGTTTGTAATTGGTTTAAAGAAATGCCAATGAACCAACGCCCATTTTTCACTGATCCCAGAATGTTGTGTGGACTAGCCAGACCTTCCGCCGCAGCACTGTGAAGGTAGGTCTGGCAATGCAAGACTACCCCAGGCCAAACGGCAGGTGTGGAGATGGATTGAGGAGTTGATTGAGGAAGCTGAGGTGGCGCACAAGATATCAACGTAATCAGGTTACGTTCTGTCAGTCACATGATAAGGAAAGCAAGGTTGATATTAGTGACTGGAAGTTCAGTTTTGTCTTGTCTGAATCTGTGACCACCCCAAAAAAGAAAGGTTTTTTAAACTGTACATCTTTAAGCCTCTGAACAATGGTGTTTTCAGCTCGTCTGGCTGATTAGACGCTGCTCAGGTTGATTGTGGGCCAGAGCTTAGATGGGACCATATTAGGTCACACATTCTTTCTACCAATAAGGATAATAAAAGTGTCATTTGTCCCGCCCTAACAGGTGACTCAGGAAGATGTCAATCACTCAGTCTAGCCACACCCAACAGTCCTGGAAAACGTACAATCAGCCACATTAACTATAAACACAGTTACATGGGTTTCAAAGGAAAATATTTCAGTGCTATACATTCCAGTTGTGTGTAGGCTTAAACATGAAGCATTCAGTAGTTATTACATTTTCATATCGGAAGGTGACCAGCTTACATATTTCTTTTATTACTATGGTATTTGTTTGCCTCCATATATTTAGGCCTACAAAACATTCACACATGTTGAGTGATTTTTTGTTATTCTAAATCGTACATGTGCTAGATTAAAAAATGTAATACATATAGAACCCTTTTTTCACAAAAAAATAAAAAAGATAAATCAAACTACAAAATTGATTGACATTTTATACAATATAAAACAGACACTAGTGCAATCCTAACAAAGATTTAAAGCTGCAAAAGGCATATCTGCCTTAATGGAACACATTGTTTTCTTTTATTTAGCACATCAGAAAAGAATAATAATTTGTACATAGTTACTGTTTAAACACTATACTGTTTTAACTTTGTTAGCTTACTGCTGTGTGAGACCCTGTTTTCTGCTAAAGTTCAACTTAAACTGCCTGTGCACTAGAGGGTTTTTGAGATGACGGGCAAAAAACCCGAGTTAACCTAAGTCAGGCTTTCATTAGATGGAGACAATTATGGAAGAATTCAAAAGCGGCCCCGAATTGGCACTCGTCCTCCTAGACAGGTACAGTATGCAATACTGTACCTGCAAAACTGGAACGTTTTTTCTATCTTTCCAATTATGTGCATCCATGTCCCAGAAATGCTTGTTACTAACCTAGCTCTGGGGAGTCATTCCCCGGAGTCCTTATGTTCTTTTCCCCCAGCATGTTTCCTCGGATCAGGGAGGCTCCAGAATCGAGGTTGCAGCTGTCGCCATGGTCCCGCTACACGCTCTGCGATGCCATGTTCCTCCTGCTACACTTTGCTATGCCGACTACAAAGGACTAACAACTACTATTTTTTTTTGGGATTGTAACTGCCACTTTTCATTCTAACCCCAACCGGCCCGTCAGACACCGCCTACCAAGAGCCTGGGTCTGACCGAGGTTTCTGCCTAAAAGGAAGTTTTTCCTCGCCACTGTCGCACTGTTGCTTGCTCTGGAGGACACTGTTGGGTCCTTGTGAATTCTGGAGTGTGGTCTAGACCTACTCTATCTGTAAAGTGTCTTGAGATAACTCTTGTTGTGAATTGATACTATAAATAAATTGAAATTGAAATTGAATATATCTATTTCATTCATAACTTTACAATGCCAGACATAGTTGTACGTCGGTAGCCTACATGCAATTACGTTTTATTTCTTTTCAGTCCATGTTTGTGTAGGCCTACTATTTTGTTTTTGTCCCCATTCTTGTGTAAAGGGTCCTTGGGTTTCATGAAATGTGCTGTATAAATCTACAGTGCCTTGCGAAAGTATTCGGCCCCCTTGAACTTTTCAACCTTTTGACACATTTCAGGCTTCAAACATAAAGATATAAAATTTTTATTTTTTGTGACGAATCACCAACAAGTGGGACACAATTGTGAAGTGGAACGAAATCTATTGGATATTTTAAACTTTGTTAGCAAATAAAAAAACTGAAAAGTGGTGCGTGCAAAATTATTCGGCCCCCTTGCGTTAATACTTTGTAGAGCCACCTTTTGCTGTGATTACAGCTGCAAGTCGCTTGGGGTATGTCTCTATCAGTTTTGCACATCGAGAGACTGAAATTCTTGCCCATTCTTTGCAAAACAGCTCGAGCTCATCGAGAGCGTTTGTGAACAGCAGTTTTCAGCTCTTTCCACAGATTCTCAATTGGATTCAGGTCTGGACTTTGACTTGGCCAGTCTAACACCTGGATACGTTTATTTGTGAACCATTCCTTTGTAGATTTTGCTGTATGTTTGGGATCATTGTCTTGTTGGAAGATAAATCTCCGTCCCAGTTTCTTTTGCAGACTCCAACAGGTTTTCATCCAGAATGGTCCTGTATTTGGCTGCATCCATCTTCCCCTCAATTTTAACCATCTTCCCTGTCCCTGCTGAAGAAAAGCAGGCCCAAACCATGATGCTGCCACCACCATGTTTGACAGTGGGGATGGTGTGTTGAGGGTGATGAGCTGTGTTGCTTTTACGCCAAACATATCGTTTTGCATTGTGGCCAAAAAGTTTGATTTTGGTTTCATCTGACCAGAGCACCTTCTTCCACATGTTTGGTGTGTCTCCCAGGTGGCTTGTGGCAAACTTTAGACAAGACTTTTTATGGATATCTTTGAGAAATCGCTTTCTTCTTGCCACTCTTCCATAAAGGCCAGATTTGTGCAGTGTACGACTGATTGTTGTCCTATGGACAGACTCTCCCACCTCAGCTGTAGTTCTCTGCAGTTCATCCAGAGTGATCATGGGCCTCTTGGCTGCATCTCTGATCAGTCTTCTCCTTGTCTGAGCTGAAAGTTTAGAGGGACGGCCAGGTCTTGGTAGATTTGCAGTGGTCTGATACTCCTTCCATTTCAAAATGATCGCTTGCACAGTGCTCCTTGGGATGTTTAAAGCTTGGGAAATCTTTTTGTATCCAAGTCCGGCTTTAAACTTCTCCACAACAGTATTACGGACCTGCCTGGTGTGTTCCTTGGTCTTCATGATGCTCTCTGCGCTTTCAACAGAACCCTGAGACTATCACAGAGCAGGTGCATTTATACAGAGACTTGATCACACACAGGTGGATTCTATTTATCACCATCAGTCATTTAGGACATTGGATCATTCAGAGATCCTCGCTGAACTTCTGGAGTGAGTTTGCTGCACTGAAAGTAAAGGGGCTGAATAATTTTGCACGCACCACTTTTCAGTTTTTTATTTGCTAAAAAAGTTTAAAATATCCAGTAGATTTTGTTCCACTTCACAATTGTGTCCGAAGAGTGATTCTTCACAAAAAATAAAAATTTTATATCTTTATGTTTGAAGCCTGAAATGTGTCAAAAGGTTGAAAAGTTCAAGGGGGCCGAATACTTTCGAAAGGCACTATAAATCTAAAGCCCTACTCACACTGGAGTAGTTTTATCTGGGGACAGACACACATCTGAGTTGCATGTAGCGCATTCGTAATAGAAAAGGAAGGAGCCTGTGATTTTACTCAAATTTACCGACATATCTGTAGCCTAGCCTGAGAGTTGGGTACTCGGAGGCACGGAGGACGGCCAGGACTAGGCCGCTGCACCGCGATTGGGTTGAAGTTCTGTATCTTTTTGGGCCATGCCTGGTAAGGGTTGCCAGAGGCGCATCACCTAACCCCGCCGCAGTGGCATTATTACAGTAAGTAAGTAAGTAAGTAAGTAAGTAAGTAAGTAAGTAAACTTTATTTATATACTGTAGCTCCTTTCACAGACAAGAGGAGTCACAAAGTGCTTTACAGTAAAACAAATAAAAACAACAATACATAAAATACTAACCATATTGCTAGTTAAAGATTTGTCTTCAGGTGTTTTTTAAAAGTTTCCTCAGAATCCAAGGCTCTCAAGGCTAAAAGGAGAGAGAGTTCCAGAGCTTTGGAGCCACCACAGAAAAGGCTCAATCACCTCAGGTTTTAAAACGTGTTCTGGGAAGCATGACAGCATCACCGCCAGCCCTTGGACGAAGCCGCGGGGAGTGCGTCGACTCGGGGATGGAGTTCTCCGGTCGGGCAGACAAAATTGGTCCGCCAAATCACGATTCGCCCAGGACTAATATTATCACAGGATCTCGATATTCGGCAAAATATGGTAGGTCATTTGCGGTGGAATTTTGGTGTAATTACATAAATGTGCTGTATTTATATAGCGCTTTTCTAGTCTTAACAACTACTCAAAGCGCTTTTACATCATACAGGATACATTCACCATTCACACACATTCATACACTGTGGCCGAGGCTGCCGTACAAGGTGCCACCTGCTCATCAGATAAACATGCACACACATTCACACTCCGATGACACAGCATCGGGGGCAACTCGGGGTTCAGTGTCTTGCCCAAGGACACTTCGACATGGGACTGCAGGGCCAGGGATTGAACCACCAACGTTCCAATTGGCAGGCAACCGCTCTACCACTGAGCCACAGCCGCCCCTCCTTACATACAACCTTCGTAATTAAATTAAAATTATTCAAATGACTAGAGGTCACCAGGTAATACTAATCCCATGTAAATAGGGCTTTAGTTATTATTATTGTTATTGTTGTTAATATTCCTAGATAACGGTAGATTTGTGTATCTAGTATAGTATTTATCCACGATATGCAAGGGTTTAAACATGGATATTCTGTTTTGCAGCTATGCAAAAGTAAAAAATCCTTAAGACAGCAGGTGTTGGTGAAAACTCTACAGCTTTGGTCCAAAGGGGCTGCTAGAATCAACACAAACCGAAAGTTCCTCTCCACTCTAAGTATTGTGTTTGCATGAACCAGAAATGTGTTAGTCTCAGTATGAGCCTTACCGGGTTGCCTTTGGTCTGCATGAGGCTGTGGTCCTGCTGCTCCGGTGTGATAGGGGAGGACTTCAGCGGGGGGGAGAGAGTGAGGTCCCGACGTAGAGGCCGTGAATCCATCTTTTCCCCCGGTCTGTCCAGCTTGTGTGCTGAGTCTTTACCCCCTTCCCTCCTCTCCTTTTCTTCCCTCCCTTCACGGTTCTTATGCCTCTGTCGTTGCACGGTGTGCAGGCGCTCCTCTCCATGAGCATGACTATGCCCAGGCTTCTCCTCCACGGGCCCATGGGGCTTGTGGGTAGTGGAGTCTCTGGGCTGTAAAGGTTTCATCTCCATCTCATAATTGCTTATTTTCTCCTCATCCTGCTCCAGCAGCCGCCCTCCCTACCATGCACGCCCCTGCGCCCCGACGTCCAAGACGCGGACGAGGACGACTCTGTCCACCTGTCCCCTCTGATCTGTCTGTGATTGGACGATCCATGCTCCCGGGACTTGTGATTGGAGGAGCTGTGTTTGTGTCCGTTGGTGCGGCTCGATCCCCGTCCGCTGGGCACACCTCCTCCTTTCGACAACATCCCTCTCCGCTTGTCTTCACTCCAGCTGTTGGTCCGCGTGTACTCCCCCTTTCCTCCTCCTCCGCTTTCACCTCCCCCACTTCCTCCCTCCATCAACACCTGGATCTCTGTCTGCCCACCTCCCCCACCTTTCTCACCCCTTTCCCCTCCGTCCTTCCCCTTGTCCCCGTGGTCCACGGCACTTTGCCGGTGGAAGCGGGCACTTTTGCTGCGTTGGGATGGCCTGGCGGGGTGAGGAGGGGTGTGGGGCGGTGAGGAAGAAGGGGGGCTGAGATCAGGGGTGGCGGCGTCGTTAGACGGGTCGTCGGAGCCCGCGCTCTTTACATAAAGGTCGGGGCTGTCAGCGGTGCCAGCGCTACTCGACAACCCCTCACCCTCCACCTCGCTGGACACCTGACGTTTGGGACGCTGCACCTCCATGCCTGCAAAAGACAGACGACATCAGAATGAAGATGGGACATTTTGGGTGATGGTGGGGTGGGGAAGCTAAGCTGTCTTCATGCTTGTTGGCATGACACTGCCATTGCTGCTTACTTCTTAAAACTTATTTAACCCTCATGTTGTCCTTGGGTCAAATGGGACCCATTTTCAAAAAAGTTTTAATTTGGGTTTCTTTTAACCAAATTATCAAAATAAATAACGTGGGTGTTTCCATAAAATGCTCTTCACAAGTAAAAATCAACGAGGAATTCACCACTTTTATTGAATAAGTGGGATGTATTCAATTTTATTGCATATGGAGAAAAAAAAGGATAAAAATGTCAAAAAGAACAACTAAAACGTCAAAAGAATCGCAGTAAAAATCTAAAAAACATCGGAAAAAGTGACAAAAAGTTTGGAAAAAAGTGACAAAAACATTGGGAAAAGCGACAAAAACTAATTTAATTTTAAATTTTGACCCAAAAAAACAAAAGGTTGCATGGTCGACAGGAAGACAACACATGGGTTAAATGACAATAACTATTAGTACAGCCAACAATGTCATGCATTATCTCCAAACATGTAAGGGACGATATAGGAAAATGATTAAAGTGGGGAAGGGGGCATGACTCTATATTTTATTTTTATTTTATTTTTAAACATAACCTCCTTCAACATTATTATTTTTTTCTTTGGATCCCACCCAAAACCAATTTGTGGCAAATGGCAAACATGATATATGTTATATGATATGATGAATATGTCCATAAAATCTTTTACACGATGCCTGAGTGGCATGGCCAGGCCTTTTGGAGACGTTTACTCCAGAAAGAAATGTGTGATCTAACTATTTAGTTTTTTAAAACATTTTTTTACAATAAATCTCCCAATGGCAGATTGAATCTGGGATGACAAAAGTGGAAGAACCGTTCTCTGCTTTTCCCAAAAAATCAATCTACCCTCCATTCTCTGACCCCATAATCTTTGTCCAGTCCCTTAGCTTTTATCTGCAAACAAATACAAAGGAAATAGAAGGGTACACAATGATGTCCATGCACAAATAAACACAAACATGTTGCAAAATGTCAGCACTGATACTTGTTGACATGATGTCCTCACAATAGAAACAAACAGCCGCTGAGAGCAGAAAAGATGGCAAAAGAACAATCACTGTCATATCAGGTATCTGTGTGTGGGAGTGTACAGTATGTGTCATAAAGTCAGCGTGTGTGTGTGTGTGTGTGTGTGTGTGTGTGTGTGTGTGTGTGTGTGTGTCACTGTGCTAGGTAGTGCCTGCATGTTCTCGTGGGTTGGCGTTGGCTACCTGCAGTGCTGTACAGGTGTGAGTGACAGAGGCAGAAACGCAAAGCTGGAGGGTGGTTGACTGACCTTTATCACCATCCCACACACACATACACACACATTTGTGTTTTGTTTGTCTATGCATGTGTAGGCACATGTGTTGTTTTGTATGTGTCTGCTTTGCTGGGTTTGTGGATTCTGTGCATGTGCGGCTTACAGTATGAGTAAATGTATGTGTGTGACAACCATTTCCTGGGTGCTGGAATGAAGGGGAGAACTGCTTGGCAGTGACCCTCGCCATGCGACTCTCCTCCTGGGCTTTCTGAGCTGCTCCTACCGCTGCCTCGGCTTTACCCTGTGCATGAGCCGTCCTGACACACAGAAGACACACAGAATGTATAGAGGACAATAATTAAATCGAGAAAGAATCATTAGCAGTAAAAAAAGTAAAAAGAAAAAAGTACAGCAGGTTGGAAGGAGATAAGGAATTCTCAGAAGAACAGAAACGAATAGAAAACCATTGTCCAAAAGTAAAAAAGAAAACAATAAAAGTGCCAACAGTGCACCACAGAATTTCAGTTTTTCACTGATACAGGGGTATTTGTGTTTAAGCCCTTGTTTATTCAATACACACAAGACTCTCAGAAGTCAACTAGTTCCCCTCCATTAACTTGTATTGGATTAAGGATGCAACGATTATAGATTTAGTTGGTACGATTATAGTCTAAAAAATAATCACGGTTTCACGATAATTATGCATAATGTTGTCATGGAGGTTAACTAAGAACTGCACACACTGCTACATATAACCTGCAGTCAGTTAACACTCTTTACCAATAATTAACCGTGACATTTTAAAGCGTCTATTGCATCCCTAATAAATAGTGCATCCCTAATTGGATTCTTGTGTTTGTTGCCCAAGGGCTGATGGGATACCTTGCAATGTAGGCCTAATCCTTTAACGGTTGGAAGAAAAATAAAGTTCAGGGGACTGTATGCAAGTTAAGGAATTTGTTTTCCTCACAATTATTCTGAGAGTGATCTTGTTGAAGTTACATAAAAACCATTATTGTCCAACACACTACTAACCTGACATGGTGGGCACTAGTAGTAAAGGCACACTAAGCAGGCTAAAGATAACTTTTTCTCTTTGCACTGACCTTCTGTCCATACTGAGCCAATATTTTTCTCACCTGAATTTTTTTGAATTCACGATTTTATGCTCCTTTAGTAGTCTGACAAAACAGAAAAATATGTAACAGCTACTGTAAATCGTGAGTTGGGCTATTTTTCATCACAGTGTTTGATCGCAGAAAGCCAGAGGGGACAGAACAGAGGTTTAAAGAGCTAAGACTCCAGATGTAAGCTATGATGCAGAGACTTGTTGTTTGCCAACTTAAAGAAGACATTTAAACGTTTTTTTAATGACATTTGGGTGTTTCAGTGTGGTTGGAAAACTGTAAGAAAACAATCTGAAAACATAATTTTCACATGGAAACTGTGTTTGCAAAACTCAAAAAATCAACGTTGTGGTAGTGGTTGCTAGGAGCCATGAACATAGCATATTTCAGTCTGATCAAAGGTTTCCAGCCTTCCAATACTGATTGGTCAACGCTCTCTCCAAACACACCAGACTTATGGCGTTGTTCCATTAATGGTACCTGCTCGACTCGCCTCAGCTTGACTCGACCGCAGTGCCCCGTCCTCCTTTTTCCATTGCAGATTAGTACCGCCTCATGTGTGAGGCGAGCGTGGCTGGTCGTCATAGCAGGAAACTGCCGAGACCTAACGCGACACACACACAGAACGTGGAAGGTGTGTTGCTTTTGATTCTCGGCATGTGGCTGTTGCCACAGCAAGAAGACACATTTAGTTTCAAAAGAAGCTGGAGGCAGCAAAAAAAAAAAACCCTGCTGGCTAAACTATTTAAACACAGCGGGTTTGTTCACGACCCCCTCACCCCCTCGTTGCTTGCAATGCGACGCAGTGAATAGTGACGATTCTAAATGGCTAAATGTCTTCTTTGTCTTCTCTCACCTTTTGGTATCGCCTTAGCTCACTTGGAACCTTGACTGAGGTAGTACTAAAAAAAGTACCTGTTAGCAGGTACCAGGGACTTTTTATCATAATGGAAAACCAAAAAAGGCGAGTAGAGTCAAGGTAAGTCGATTAGGTACCATGCGGTGCAAAAACGCCACTATTGAGCTTAACGGTGTGATTCCGGAAGTAAAAACCCATTCATTTTCTCCATAAGGATTTTGGTTGTTGGCCATGAAACATCTAAAACCATCAGAGGTAGACTTGCCACGAGCTATGAGATTGTGAAACAAAGGTTTATGCTCCTGCAGAAGCAACCTGTTCTCACTCCCACTCGTCAAATAAGGACCCTTGGGCAGTGCCTCTCAGTGTCAGATACAACGCAAAAAGCACCCTTCAGCATGTGTGTAGAACAGCAGCTACACGCGCTGCAAATATGGAAGGCATGTATCATGTGGACATGGACAATGGACATATTAAATAGGAAAAATCACTTCATTATGCATCTTACTGTGTGCCTAGTAACACTAAGGCCTTTGTTCCCTGTGATAATGGAAACCTAAATAATACAGCTACACACAATCAAGTCATTGTTGAGTTCATGTAAATCATTTATTCTCAGGTATTATTATAAAACATGCAGTATACACCACTTCATCGATATGAGAGTTATTGTGATTGGTTGTGGCCAACGAATGTCATTATAAAAGACACATGAGCCAGAGGGTGAGAAACACACAAGACTATGAACAGCAACATATTACATGATACCTCACAAAGCTGCTATGGAGGGACAATTATCACAGAGCTCCAGTATGATGTGGTGGTTTGTATTCCGTATCAGTTTACAGGCTCTGTAGTCATTTGCACGAAATTGAAATTGTATTTACTATCAGAAAAGATTTCATTTCACTGCCTCTGCCTGGCAGGCTTTTCACATATGCATCTCTCCAACTGCTCCTTTACAGCCTTCTTTTCATATCACCTTTGCTCTTTCTTTTATTTCTTTTATGTTCCTTTCTTCCATTACCTAATCGCTCCTTCCTTCTTTATCTCAATCCGCTTTTCATTTGCCTCTTGTCCCACCCACCCCTTTCTAGTTATATCAGATCCTTTCTCTCAATTACAACCCTCCTCTTAACTACTCTCTTTTTCCATTCGCCTATCTTTCTCTGTCTTTCAAAGGGCTCTCCTGTAAAATAGCCTCTCCATCCCTCCCTCCCTTTTCTCTGTCTGGGCAGTAACAGTCTTGATGCAGTGTTGCATGTCGATGGCCATTGATTTACTCTCTGCCTCAATGTTTCTGTTTGCCACTCTCTAGCAGCGCTGCTACGCCGGGCCCACAGAATACTCAACACCGCCGTGTGTGTGAGTGCATGCCTGTTGGTTGTGGGGGGAGGTGAGGTGTGAGAAGAGAGAAGACTTAGTGCCTTACTAATATTACTGTTTCAAATGAGATAATCACATCACCTTTTTGACAGAAATCACGTATTCACAAAGTCAGGAATAATCTGCTACCCATGCAAACACACTCTTGGCACAACCTGCTCTCACACCCCAACTCTCTCTCTCTCTCTCTCTCTCTCTCTCTCTCTCTCTCTCTCTCTCTCTCTCTCTCTCTCTCTCCCATCCTGTCTTACACAATTTCCTAGTCTTGCTTTGCCAGACCTTCCTCCACAGCGCTACAAAGGAGGGTCTGGTCTTTCCTGTCCCACTCCCGTCTTTTCCCAGGAACAACCTGTTTCATGAATCAACTGTCTGAAGAGAAAAGAAATACCTGTTCAGTGGGGTCTTGAAAAAGAGCTGCAGGTGGAAAGTAAGAACAGAGAAAGGAAAGAGAGATGAAGTGAGGTGATGCGGAGGAAGGGGCAGGGGTGTGTGACAAGAGAGTGTAATGGAGAATGGCTTGAGGAAAGACTAAAAAGGAAAATAAAATGTGGAGTTAAAAGGTGTTACATATTCAACATCAATGAATCATTACCAGAATAATTGTAGTGAGCCGGCGTAATTACAGCAGTGGCCGAAAGATTTACTCTACATTAAAGCAAAAGCAGGGGCTTATGACGGGGCTGCCCATTGGCTCTGCTCTGGTTTTATATAGAGCTGATTAGCTGTTTAGCAGGTATAATGTTTACAGTGTTCACCATCTAAGGCTCAAATTGAAATGTTCGACTCATGGTGGCATAGGTGGAAAAGTCAGGTAATCATTAAAGTCATTAGGTTTTATTCTCACAATGAATGTCTCATGGCATTTTATAGCAAATACCGTATTGGTCCGAATATAAGACGACCCCCCCTTTTTCAAGATTACTTACTTTAGACCATATCTTGTTTTAGTAAGGAATATAATTTTATTTTAAAACTATTCTAATAAAAACACATTGAATAAAACAAGGTATATTTCCAAGGCCTTCAGCTGAATGACTGATCTGGTAATGTGCATCATTCCGTTTTTAAGTCACATAATCACACACTCTCCTCGCTGCTTTGAGAACCATGGTAAGATTTTCTCTGTCTGTTTGCATATTTAGACATTGTATCATCTTCATGACAACCCTTGTGGTACTTCCGTTCTAATGCTGTGTTCTAGGCAAGCCGCAACCCGTGTTTTCACAACCTTTTAGCCGTGAAAGTGCCCTGGAATGGCTGTCAAACCCGTAACTTAGTACCTGTGAACACACACCAGATTGCTGTACTCACAGTTACAGTTTTTGATGTCACACACACAAACAATGGCGACCCCTGTTGATGCTGTACAGAGGCTGGTGAGAAATAGAAATAATATAGTCATAAATAGGCAACATAAAGTAATTCTGCACATTGTAATCACAACAATACACATACATGTGTGTACTACTACAGGTTATGTTGATAACTTTATATTACATTAAGCCCAAAATATGTTGCAGACTAAAAATTGCTAGTATCAGCTAGCGCTAGCTAACGCCAACATTTGGTAGCTGCTAGCTAACGCTAGCTATAAGGGTTTGTCGTGACTTTGCCTGGGACGCTATCAAGTCGTGAGTTGTGACTTGAAGTCGTAACTTACGGGCTAAAAACTGTCTGGAACGCAGCACAACTTCCGACTTTTAGGCTTTTTTTTGTAGCTGGATATGTAATTTGTTACATACTATGAATGTGGATAAAGTTAGTGATAGTGAGATGCTTGCTCCAGTTACACTTCTAATGATGAATCGGCAAAAACATGTTTTATTTTGCTGATTCATTGCTTTGTTGAGCAGTTGCGCGGCAGGCTCTCTCTCTCTCTCTTCTTCAGTCCCTCTCTATCTGGCTTGATCATATAACATTCCGTGCTTTTGGGCGGTTGTTGAGGCGCCGTCTAAAACTGCCATTTCAACCAGCTGTTTGTAACATTAACATAAAATATGAATAATTTCATGCCTACGCTTGATCCTAACGACGATAAAGACACCTGACCAAGCTTCCGTATTTTACAAGATGGGAGTGAGAATGTGTTGAGCAGACATACTGACATTGCCATTCTTAGAGCCAAGTAGCTAAAAATACCAAGTATATGCTGATTCAAGCCTCTCAGATGTGTTAATTTACTGCTTTCTCCTCTTTTAGCATTGTGAGTATTGTTAATGTTTTGTAAAAGGTAAAGCTGGTTATCAACAGAAAAATACAGTATAATAAATAAAACTGTAATCAAATTCTCATTTGTTCCAACAGAACCCAGTTTGAATGCTTATTTTAGAAATATTCTTGGACAGGCAGCACAAAGGTTAGATTTATGCTTCATTATTTATTTTCAAACAGCATGCTTTACTTTTAGAAAGCACAACGTTTTACGTAAAAAGAAAAACCATGGCAAAGGTAACACTCTCTTTATCTTTTTGCTAGAATTGTTGTAGCAATTACTTTAAAAAAAAATGCAGATCAGGACAAAACCACTTCTTCACACATCTTCCAATCATGGAGGTACACATCTTGAAAAAGGGACTTTTCTAATGTAACTTTTAATCCCACAATATAATATAATTAGCTAATGACATGACCCTTGACTAATTTAGGTAGTAAATTAACTTGGCAGAGAGCAGATCAATACATTTTTAATGAATTCCTTATTATGTTGCTCTTGTGTTTTTGATTTTGGTGAAGCTAAAAAAAAAGGACAATCCTCCTAACACTTTGTAGTGAGTATCGGTCTTTGTCATTGTTTTCAATGAGAGCTAAGCGTTTTGCTAGGCCTCATGGTTTCTTATGGAATATCTGTATGTTTGATTTAAAAAACTTCAACTCAGAGTGGTAAAAAATGCCAGACGTCATTTAACTTCACAGCAGAAAAGCAGCTGGCTGAGGAGGGGTGATTCGATAGTTGCCTAGCAGGGATCACAAAAAAACACAAAAAGACGCAACTGGTCTAGGGGCATATTCAGCAAGAAAGGCATTGCAGTGCGCCTCGGCTATTGCAACTTTCTGATTGCGGCCTGTGTTTTGATAAATCCATAGCACTGGCTGTGGTGTTAAAGTAGCAGACAAATTTGCAATGGGGGACTTATTCTTTTGTCAGTTTTGTTTTGGATCTATAATATTTTCTAAACTATATAGCTGGGAGCGGTTTCATGGAAAGTTGTTAATGAGGCAGTTGAGCAAAATGAACCATCCCCCCTGGTAGAGATGAACAAATCGCCTACTGGTTATACCAAAATATTTCATACACTGCCAAAGGGAGATAGAGGAGGACAGTGAAGAAGCGGAGAACCACAGCAAACAGTAGACAGAGGACACAAAGGAAAAAGACAAACGCAGGCACACTGAGATGAGGTGAGAGAGAGACAGGTAGAAAAAAGTCTAATCCAGGAATCTGCTAAACTCCTCAATGTCACTCTTAACCAGCTTATGAAGATGAGGGTGATTCATACCTGACTATCTAACAGCGCTTTCCAGTTTGCCTCACTGCTAACAGTATGTGTGCATGCGTGTGTTAGCGTGTGTGTTAGGCTTTAGGCTTGTAGATGAAACAAGGTCACAGGATTGTAGTGAATGGCTCCGTCCACAATGCACAGTGAGTCACTGGTGTGTTTATCTGGAACCAACTAATCACAGGTAGCCTGATGCCACATCAGTTACATCAGCATGTGTCATCGGTGATCAGGGCACATCAGCTAAGTATACACACACACACACACATACATACAGTATACATCATACATACATACATAAATACACACAAATCCGAGATTTACTGTAACATCAGGCATGTGGACAGCTGACAAAATGTCTATGTCCTGGGATTTTGTTCTGGAGCCCAAACCTGACCTTTGACCTCTTTGCCTCCTGACATGGATCGGCATCAAGAAGTTGGATAAACGTTCATAAACAGCCTATGAACACATTTGAAAACACACACACACTCCAACAAAGTTGGAGAAAGTGCTGCATAAACCTTGAACTAGATTGCTATTGTACCTCATATAGCTGCAGCGAATATCCTGTGACTTTGTTTCACTTCTCAGGGTTTCTCCTAGTGTTCCACAAGGAAATACCTGCTGTTCTGTTCTGGGACACAGAGAGAAAGAGAGAGAGAGAGAGAGAGAGGGAGAGAGAGGGAGAGAGAGATAGTGGCTGTCCTGTCCTGGGCTGTGCTGCTGTCTGAATCTGGGTTAGACCATTCCGTGTGTGCCACAAAGAAAGAGCTGGTTTAAAGACTATATAAAGATTATATTGTATGTACAGTTTGGATCATAACAGTGTGTCAAGTTGGATGTCTGCAATTATCTGAGAAAACTAGCAAACTGCATCACCCACCGGGCCTGTCGGCACAGAACTTCGTAAATATTCAAAGCGTCACCACTTTCACTGAAATAGTTAAATGTGTACGTTACCTCCTGCTCCTGGTGACAAGATCCAGCAATACCTCATCTCAGACACCGAAATATAAACTCTTTTGGACTAGATCAGAGAATACTGTTACAATACTCTTGTTGGAAGTATTTTAACTTTTTTATTGTTCTGCAGGTTGACATTGCTTTCTCAAGGTTTTCAAAAAAGCATTAACGATTATCAGTGACCCTACATATCTTTTATGACTTTAAACTGATGCCATCAGCAATGTGTTTTAGATTGCCTCTAAAAGTATTATCCCAGAGATCATTAGACTTGTAGACAGCCATAGAACAAGACCAGTTGACCCTGTATATAGATTAGTAACACACTTGCAATTTTAACACTTTTTAACATAATGTTCCTTTGTGGTGTTGGATATTGTTGGCTATCTGCAGATTGGAGACAACCATTAATCCCTGTGTATCTCAATACTTTCTAACAAATTTGCATTTTTAGACTTTTATTATGTATTGTTTTTGCGATTGAAATGTTTATATGCATTTGTGTTTGCAAACTCGCTTCCCTCAAATTGCCCCTTGAGGGGCAAATAAAGGATTTTTTATTCAGTTGAAAGTAACGAGTCACAAAAAAGATTTGCCATGCCTTTTCTACTGGTAACAATTACATAAATCTAACTTTACAGCGGAGTCTATAACTGCTGAAGATGAAAGTTAAGACATTCATGGTCCCCATAGGATGAATTTCTAATAACTCTGATGATCTGCTGGCAACATTTCTTGCTTTTGCTGAAATATAATAATAACAACAGTCCTATTTGCACTGGATTATTATCATCTGGAGACCACGTATGATTTATAAATTACCACCACCACATCTGAGTTTAGTATGGCACATTCACACAGGATAAGCAAAGCCTGTGATTTTAATTGAATTTACAGACATATCTGTACATATGTCCGTAAATTCATATGTCATATCTGTAGATAGGAGTTGGGTACCCGGAATTGCGTGGAGGATGGCCAGGAGCGAGGCCACTGCACTATACTTGGGTCGAGGTTCTGCATCTTTTTGGACCAGGGCCAGTAAAGGTTATATCCATTATCCCCCCCCCCCCCCCCCGTGTTGACTCTGGGTGGTCAGGACATAGGTTGGTCATCCCAGACGCAGCCCCCACGGTCCCATATCCGTCTTCACAAGAGGGATAAAATGGCGCACAGGAAACAAAACTCTTGAAAAAAATGATATACAACCCCGCCAAATCATAGAAATGTCAATTCACACGGGACAAATATTATCACAGGACCTCGGCAAAATATGGTAGGTCATTTGTGGGGTAATTTTTACTTGACAATGGTTATTTAGCACTGGGATTAAGATGACAGACAACCTGCGTAAGTATTACAAATGACTAGAGGTTAGCGGGTTATACTAATCACTTGTGAATAGGGCTTGTAAGGAGGATTGCTATGACTTTGATACAGATATTCATGTTCCCCTTAAGATGTACTCTAATAACTCCAGTGATCTTTTAACTCTCCTCTAGCTCCATCATCAATTCAAAAGTTGAATTTTTCCTCTCTGTGGAGAGGATGCACAGCTTCAAGTATCTTGGTGTCCATATCACAGGGAGTCTGAACTGGGACCCGTGCATACTGGCTCAGTGTTGACAAAAGCAAGGTAGAGACAGTTTCACGTCAGACACCTGAGAAAATGCCCGCTATCAATTCAAATACTCAGGGGAAACCTCACAGCCTGGTATGGAAACAGCACCGAATAAGACCGGTGGTTTGTTCGACTGAACACACAAATGGTGGTGCCCTAACCTGCCTGAAGGATACGTATTTACACCAGGTGCTTCAAGAAAAAAGCTAGGAGAATGATTAAACATCCACAACCTCGGGTAACAGCCTTTTCTCCATCTTGAGGTCGGGTAGAAAGTAGGGCTGCTCGATTATGGAAATAATAATAATCATGATTATTTTGGTCAATATTGAAATCGAGATAATTTAACACAATTACTGATTAACCTTTGAATATAATGGATATTGTCAAGGGTATAATGTTAGTGTCCTTTGTCTCACAGAAAGACTCTTTGGACCAGAATAAAATCTGTTTTACTACTGCAAATCAGTTCAGCTTTACAGATATTACACAACCTTACACAGCTATCAATTCCAGATAATATAAATCACAATGTGCATCTCACATCAATGTGCATCTCACATCACAACACTCACTATGACCACTACTACTGTCATTAATAACAATTGTGCCAAAATATGAACAATAATGCCGCCGTCAATGGGTTTATTCAATAGCTAACCTGAGGAAATATCCACGACGGTACCTTAGAATTACGGCTGCCTTCCTTCTTTACTGAGAGAGGCTGAGAGAGTTTATGGCTTAAAGAGGGGAGATGTGCGTGTTTGCGTGTCATTCAGAACACAAGACAAAATAAGAGTTTTCTTGCAAAACAGAACATGGCAAAAAATCGTTTTTTTCTCAATTATACTATTTTGGTGATCGTTGGGAGCCAAAATGGGAATTGTATCAGATACTGCCTAAGACCAAAATCCAACATGGATGGCCTGTGCATCAACAGTTGTGAAAGCTGTAGTAACATACAGTTATTAGCACTTCTGTCTTATTTGTGTCTCACTAAATCAGTCATACACATAGTCCTGTCTAACTTGTCTCTGTGGACATGTTGTTACGCTGCTTGTATGCACAAGAAATAGTGTATGCATTGTTAATAACTGGTGTTGATAACAATGGCTAACCTGGCTAGAGCCTTCCCGACTTGTAAATGAAACCCATTCAACTAGGGGTGACGTAATTCCCAGCTCCAACTTCCGAGTTCCGAGGTAAATAGAACGCACTATAAGATGTGTTAGCATTTAGTTGGAATCATGTCAGCAGTGCTTTGTTTCACAGAGCACTAGCAGGGCTGTAGACTCTTTGTCTTGTCTCTCCTCTGCTACTCTGACTGCCCTCATGAAATAGGTTAATTCAAGTTCCTTTTGTATTGAGATGGGGGTTTATCTGCTTTAAGCATGCAAAAAGTGGCACCCTACTTTAAACAAGGACACTCTGTCCCTCCCCAAGCTCTTGCTCTCTAAATATCCGAGCACAATCCTCCTCAGCATATATTAGCTGATGATTGTTGCATGTTCTGAACTTTTTTTTAATAATGTTTTATGTCTATCAATTACCTGTGCGTCCAAATTACAACTCATGGAAAACAGTCATTGCTCAAATCCCAAAAAACTGTGAAACTTCATGTTAAACCTCTTCCGACCTTACACAGACTATTTTTCAACATTGGAATTTAATCACGAGAACCTTATTAGAGTTGTCAGTCTTTTTCCAGTCTTGTGTTTCCAAAAAATCAAATGTGTTTGATATTTTTGTAATTTTTAAGTCTTGGTAGTGAACATTGTCAACAACCAATGGGTTCACTCCATCCAGCACCAAACAGAAAGCAGCAAACGGGTAGAGCCTGAGTTGTTTATTGTTGCCAGGGCGCCATGCTAAGCTAAATGCTAAAGAAGTTAAAGTTGCTGGTCTTCAACCCTTCAGAAGCATGTCATCCAAAGGGAGTTTTACAAGCAGATAAACGCAGACTTTCGGGCACTGCCGCCATTCATCTGAATGTAGAACCATATTAACCACTTTCCCTTAAGTTTGAAGCTAACGCTAGCAGTAGCAGTAGATAACATTTTTAAAACAAATCTAGTAGTCTTGCAATTTGCAACCCTGTAAGATCTCCAGTCTTTATATATTATGATAGTCTTTAACGTTAGATGTGAGATGGTGTCAGACTCCTGTCTTTTCAAACTCTGTACAAAGTCGTCTAGGGTATGGTAGGCATTAAATGGTTTTCAGGGGAAAAACTTCAGGGAGATATCAGGGGACAGAGTAACAAAGATAGATAAAAGTTTGACAGCCAAAGACAACTGACAGCCAGGTAAAACTAATACATAATATAGTTTAAAGAGTTTTAACATCAATAAATTGCTGGCGTGTTAATTTGAAGGCAAATACAACTCAGATCACCTTACCACAGGGATGGGAAATATTGTTACATTTAAGAAACACAAGTCCTGTCACAAAATGCTTTAGTAAATATCTTGACCATTTGTTTCTAGTAACTAATAAAAGTATCACAATATATTTTGATAGCTAAAGTAAAATGGTATAGGTACAACCTTTAAAAGAAGGCATGCTTGTCTGCTGTCCTGTTCCTTATTCCTGTTTTCTTCCTGCTCCTTAGAAACATTAATAATTCAGAGTCTGTAAATACTGTTGATAATGTTGATAATATTGTTTTTTGAATCTACTGTATATGTACCTATCGCCTGCACTGTTTGTTGGAAGCCACTGACCTACATTTCATTATGAGCCTGCACATTGTGTCATTGACAATAATGACAAATGGAATTGTAATTGACGGACAGGCTCAAACTGTGAAAGCACTGCTGTTACACTATATTTAAATTGATGGGCCACTGTATTTTAGATACAACCTAACAAAACAACGTATTTGCCACTCACATTGCATCGTCATTCATACCACTTCTTTTGGCATTAGGCTTATACTGTATGTGACAAGTTTTGGTCCATTCATTATTTCTAGCTATGCTTGAGGTCTCAGTGCTATGTTATTATCTGTTAATTGCAGGTCTGTTCCAACTTAAAAATGTAGAATCATACAAGATGGGAGAGATCTAATCAATCATGACAACCCAGTGACTGATGTGAATTTTAAATTGTCTACATTTCTTTCTTTCTCTATCTGAGTGACTCATCAACAGTGTGAGATGTGTTAGGTGAGCAGCAGCAGCAAGCTGTGGTCACACTGCCCTCAGCAGAAGACTGTCATCAGGACTGATAGGATTGGATCTTTAGTGATTCAACTCATGAATCCTCTTGCCTGTGTATGTGTGAGTGTGCGTGCACATGCATGCGTGCATGTGTGTGTGTGTGTGTGCTTCTAGTTCAGCCTTTCTGCTCTCTCTCAGGCTACCTGCTTTTGTTGGCATAATGCGGAAATTTCTCTCATTCCCTCTTCCTTTTCCCGACTCACTTTCCTATTGGCTTTTTCTCTCTAACTCCCCTTTTACACTCTCTTTATCTGTGTCTTGTCTATCTCACACCATTTCTTAGTCACACTCTTATTTTTTCTATCCCCTTAACAAGCTTGTCTTGAAACAGAAAACAGGTGATCTACTCTTGAATACATGATGCAAACACAAAGATATATGGGCCTACATACATAAAGGCTACATATGTTACAGTTATTGACCATGACGTCAGTGCATAACATTATTGATCTGTTTTAAGGTCAACTGTTCATCAAATATTAAACCAAACTCATTGTCACTAACTTGCTAACACTGCCTTCACTCTGCAGCCCTTTATCCCAATTGTTGCTCATATCTTTTCTTTGCACTGGACATCTGCTGTACAACATGAGGCAAAAAAATGTGAGGCTAGGATTAAACTTAAGTTACAGTATCTGCTTCTTTTCCATTGTTGAGCATTCAAATACAAGTCACATATATTGTAGGTTGCAAACCGCAAGATCTGATTTTGTAGCAAATATCCACACAGTTCAGGTTCTAAATGTATGCTGAGTTAGCGCACTTTCAGCAAACATGAAACCCAAAAAGACCCAAATGGAAAAAGAAATTATTGCAGATGTCATTTCCAAGGCAACAGAGAATACACAACACAATTTTATCGTTTATTTTGTGGTCATGAGACTAGGCTGCAGCAGCCTGCTCTGGGGGACAACAACGGCCGCGGGACCCAATCCTTGTTCTCTGGGGGACGCAACAATGTGGAAATGAAACGCCACACGCCGGCAACAACAATGGGATGGACCCCCACACGTGGGACGCGCTACAACAATGGGACGGTTAGGACGGGGTAGGAGAAGAAGAATGCGGAAAGGAACTGCCACACACAGGACGCGATCCCCGGTCTCTGGGGTGAAAGTCCTGTGTTGTTTGACCCATCCACCACCCTCCATACACGGGTTTTTGGCTTTTCAATACTACTCACTACTGTAATCGTGCTCTTATCACTAAAGATGCTTCCCATTGAAATACATTAGTTTAAAATTCATGCTCACCACCACGAAATTTTTGAGATATCCAAATCTCAAAATGTCCATATCTGCTTGCCGACCCTTTTGATTGTCTGTTCTCCTGGAGTTTTAATTCCCCTCAATTTTTATATGATGAAATATCAAAACCTGCCCATCCACTATATTTATTTAGAAATAGCATTGTGTCACTACAGTTTGTGATTGTTTATTTAAATTACATAGACCTACTTGTTCCACATGCGTTGGCTGTTTGTCGGCATGTAGCCTCCCCTGCCTGTGCATGGGCGATATCGGAGGTAAAAGCCAGTGTGGCACAAATACATTTTGAAAGGGCAATGGCCAATGGGGAAACACCAACATCTCCCTCGAATTAATGGTGGAACTTCATCACTCAGTGACAGAGTGACAGAAGGACAGAGTTTTGAGGTTCTAGGGCTGGTCCTCTGGTCCAGCCAAAAAACAACAACCGTCTATTCACAAGCATGCTTTTCTAACCTTCTACCTTTTTCTTACCTATTCATTATAATATCATATCAGGTCAAGTATGTCTCAGATTTTAAATACTCAAGGCTGTTGCTATGGTATCAGGGAAATATTGTTTATTCCAATAGGCCTACAGCCATTGGCAATCTAAAATAGACATTTTACTTGTGACTTTTCAGAACTGGCTCTGGTAAACCATCTTTTAGTTATGATCCAGATGTTTCACCTTGACAGTTGTAACATTTTCTTATGCAAACGTTGCCGTTACCGCACAACCAATCTACAAATGATGTTTAAAAAAAGACGTTTGGACAGCAAGTACTGCCCCAGAATTACTGTATCCTTGTCCCTCTAACCGGGTC
The DNA here is from genome assembly GCA_026937815.1 of Etheostoma perlongum. Taxonomy (NCBI): domain Eukaryota; kingdom Metazoa; phylum Chordata; class Actinopteri; order Perciformes; family Percidae; genus Etheostoma; species Etheostoma perlongum. The sequence continues at coordinate 8,513,423 of CM049378.1, read as the reverse complement.
CCTTGAAACAAGGTCTGGGACCAAAATGGGTCATGGGCCTACTTCTGATGGTTCCCCACATTACAAGAGTATTGATGTGTATCCATGACTAAAGGTCCTAGGAAATCTAATAAATTTCTAAGTCCTGAGCTGATAAACAAAAATTGTTGCCTTATATTCCTGTCCCAAAGTTTCTAGCTGCTGTAAAGAAGGCCAGGGCACGCCCATTAACATTATAACCCCAACTTTTAGTTCGATGAGCAGAGTTATAGTGAGAGCAGGCTCTCATTTCTATTCAGGTAAGCAGCTTCATCAGAGCCTTAACGGCCCCCGACTGTCTCACTTTGCTAGTTGTTTCGCTTGTACCACAACCTCCTTAACCCTACTTCCACTTTAACCTTAATCTTGTTCTTAATCTGTCATTGATCTAAATTATAATGGATGGGGCCATCCACATGTAGAGCCAACCTTCCCCAATGACTCAGACACATGGAGCCATCAGTATGGGCATGGACACTGGTAAAATACAAAAAAACAGATATAGGACATAAACAGAGAGTGAGATTAATTTTTTTTAACCTAAGCGATCACATTACCCTTCAAGTGCACTTCCTATGTATATCAGTAAGTGAAGGCATTACAGTTCATGCCACGGCAACATTTGGCACTGATTCAATCTTCAGTTCAGTAGAATATTCAGTATGTTGCTAGTTTAGATACTTAGTTACTTTCAGATCAGTCCAAAACTAGGCCTATACGAATACTGTTTATTAAAGGGAATGGCTCAGCCGCCATTTTTGGCAAGAGAATCATTACATAATGATTGTTCCTGTGACTTTCGCTGTCTTTTGCTAAACCTTTTAATGCGGAAGTAACGTACTGTGTATCACAGCTGAGCCAGGCTCTCCGTCTCCACTGCTAAAAACAGGTTACAGATTTAAAACAGTAAGAAGAGACAAACAGAAAGAAATATAAGAGAAATCTCTCATGTGAAAAAGAAAATTAGTTTAACTTTGGCAGAAATGTTTTTGCTGATATAGGACCCTATCCCCAACCCGTTCTCACTCCCAACTCGTCAAATAAGAACGCTTGGGCAGTGGCTCTGGTGATGGATATGATGCAAAAACCACCCTTCAGCATCTGTATGGAACGCACCAGCCAGAACAGCAGCTCTAAGCTTTCTGATAATGTAGTATTGATGCCTGGGTAGCTCACCTGGTAGAGCATGCGCCCATATATAGAGGTTTACTCTGCCATGGGTTAGACTCTAACCTGCAGCCATTTGCTGCATGTCATTCCCCCTCTCTCTCCCTTTTAATGTCTTCATCTGTCCTATGAAAATAAAGGCCTAAAAAGCCCAAAATAATAGCAACAACAACAGTAGCGACAACAGTAGCGAGTAATACAAAAGCCTGAATTACTGCGTAGGGAGGTTGGTTGGGGCGGTGGATGGGTCAAACAACACATGACTTTCACCCAGGAGACCAGGGTTTGTGTCCCGTTGTTGTCCCACGTGTTACTAAAATGTACATTTTATAACCCCACCCACAATCTTTTCCAAAACCTAACTGTCCCCTTCTTGTGCCGCATGTCAGTTAAATGTACTACGTCCCGACACAAAGCGTCAAAAGTGATGTCAAGAGTCCCGAACAATTGTATTTAGAGAAGACCTTTAGCATCAATAACAACACCAAAGGCACAGGCCCTAGCATCCGTATTTTACCCACTGGGAATGAGAATTTGTTGCCATCCCTCTTAGTAAAAAGCTAATGAGAAAATAGCTTTTCAGGGACCTTAAGGCCTTTGGCAATTTAAATCATACATTAGCCATGAACTATGGGGCAAGAAGGAGTAAATTATGCCTAGGCCTACATGTGTATGGAGGACCATGTCTTTCATATTTAAAAATAAATACAGAAATAAATAAATGCTCAATAAATAAATAAGCACACAATTAATTGCCCCAAAAAATACAATGAAGAAATAAATGTAGGTAGAAATTAAATTATACAGTGAGACATAAATGTATATATCTCTTTTAATTAGCTTCTTTATTTATTCACCTTTGTAATAATTACCTTATTTATTTATTGTCCGTTATAATCTTCAACTTTATTTATTCCTTACTTATTTTTTAAATGTATTTATTTCTGTGTGTGTTTAATTTTTTTGTCTGTTTTATTCTTCCGTTGCATTTTCTACCCTATTTATTTTCACCCCTGGTATTTATTTCTGCCTGTCACTTTTACATTTCTGCCTGTCACTTTTACATTTCTACATGCATTTCTGCCTCATTATGCAAATGAGGAGGGGCTGGTCTTAAGGGGTTAACTTCTGCCCATTGGTTGGTTAGCATTTTACTGCCTCGGTCGAATCTACATGCCACCAGCCACAGACACAACACAGATGGCTAGCTACGGTGAAGTTGTCAGTGAGCATTTACGGTGAAGTTGTCAGTGAGCATTTAGCAACTGTTTTTGAAAACAATGCTAACGTTATAAGTATTGACTTTATAATTTTTCGTTTAGATGCTCTGACAGAACGTGTGTTTCAGTCAGCGGTGTCGTGCCAATGTACTCGTGTATCCCCTGGCCCGCGGGAGCGCGCATGCACACAGAGCGGAGCTTCTGCTGCCCTTCGAATTGTTTAACTGCTGCACTTTGAATTAAACGGAACAAACAGCGACGTGGAAGACTCGGCAGGGTTACCATAGTAACAGGGGTCTCAGTTAACTACATAAATATGTGTATTTGTCTGTTACATTAAGGCGACGTGTCAAATGTTTATAGCGTGGTTTAATATCGAGTGATAGGCGTATCCTCCCTGTCCCTGTCTACCATATGAGTTACATAAGAGGTACTCAAATATCAGGCCGTTTTTTCACCTGATATTTGGGTATCCCCTATGTAACTTTTGATAAACAACAGCAAACCTCTCCAAATTGTGTCAGGTTGTTTATTGTGACCTATTAAACACACAAATAACACCCATGATGACAGGACAGACCCTTTGCATGTTAGGGATGGGATACATAAAATATCAATATCATTTTTCACCTGATATTTTTTGTATCCCATCCCTAACATGACTGCATGTCAGGAGCAGAGCCGGGCAGAGCGACGTGGGGCTCCGCGTCCGTCTGTCCTCAGTCTCTTATCTCTCTCGCTCTCCACCTCTCCTCTCTGTCGTTCCGGTAGCAACTGTTGAGGACGGAGCCCGGGGCTTTGCCGTGCACGAACACACACATTTAGTGCCTGACGCGTATGCACACGCACTCCGCGACGCGAATTTCTACTGGCGATCCAGGCGCGCAACGCGTGGGGGGTTTCCCTTGCTAGAAGCGGCCCGGGAGTGGGTTGTCTGTCTCCAAATCCACTCCTTTCTCTGGCTTCCTGTCGCACATCAGAAGAGACAGAATGATAACAGCCGCAGTTCGTTCAAAGAAGGTTGCACTACAAAAACCCGATGAAATTTAGCAGGTGGATGTTTAGAATAAATCCAACGGAGACGTCTCAGGATGGAGAAGTCCTAAGTTGTGCGCCGCTTCTAACGGCGAACAGGTTGATTAGTATTTCTCACGGCGGTGTGTGTGTGTGTGTGTGTGTGTGTGTGTGTGTGTGTGTGTGTGTAACCTATGTGATGGCACTGCATGAAGGACTATCATCAATATCAATATCAATATCATTTTTCATTTTAGAGGTTTGCTGTTGTTTATCAAAAGTTACATAGGGGATACCCAAAATATCAGGTGAAAAAATGGCCTGATATTTGACTGAGACCCATGTTACTATGGAAACCCTGCCGAGTCTTCCACGTCGCTGTTTGTTCCGTTTAATTCAAAGTGCAGCAGTTAAACAATTCGAAGGGCAGCAGAAGCTCCGCTCTGTGTGCATGCGCGCTCCCGCGGCCAGGGGATACACGAGTACATTGGCACGACACCGCTGACTGAAACACACGTTCTGTCAGAGCGTCTAAACGAAAAATTATAAAGTCAATACTTATAACGTTAGCATTGTTTTCAAAAACAGTTGCTAAATGCCTGAGCTCACTGACAACTTCACCGTAGCTAGCCATCTGTGTTGTGTCTGTGGCCGGTGGCATGTAGATTGACAGAGGGAGTAAAATGCTAACCAACCAATGGGCAGAAGTTAACCCCTTAAGACCAGCCCCTCCTCATTTGCATAATGAGGCAGAAATGCATGTAGAAATGTAAAAGTGACAGGCAGAAATGTAAAAGTGACAGGCAGAAATAAATACCAGGGGTGAAAATAAATAGGGTAGAAAATGCAACGGAAGAATAAAACAGACAAAAAAATTAAACACACACAGAAATAAATACATTTAAAAAATAAGTAAGGAATAAATAAAGTTGAAGATTATAATGGACAATAAATAAATAAGGTAATTATTACAAAGGTGAATAAATAAAGAAGCTAATTAAAAGAGATATATACATTTATGTCTCACTGTATAATTTAATTTCTACCTACATTTATTTCTTCATTGTATTTTTTGGGGCAATTAATTGTGTGCTTATTTATTTATTGAGCATTTATTTATTTCTGTATTTATTTTTAAATATGAAAGACATGGTCCTCCATACATGTGTGTTTACTCAGCAGAGATAACATTAAATGAGAAAAATGAATCTGTAGGATAATAAATATTTGAAAAATACAGAATGCCTGAGAGCCTTACTTCATGATATTCCAGTATGTTTTATAATTTCAATTGTCCTCTGTGTTTTCCTTTACATAAATAAATACATTTCCAGCATGAATTTATGCAATTTTGGAAATATGTGCATGAAAATTCACCAGAATGCAGGAAATTAAGTGTTTAATGCTCAAATTTTTTCTGGGGGAGGATTCTCTGACCCCCCACATTATATGCCTCCCCACATATCTTGAGCTAAATCCGATGCCTATGGGTTGCCAGGCCAGCTGGGCTTAGGTCAAATGTTAGTGCCATGTCAGTAGGGCCTGGAGGGTGGCAACTGTTGGGCCACTAATGCACTTCTCTAACCTCTATGCTACCAACCGGCCAAGTTGCCCAACTAATCTACCAGTCCACCCTTATATAGCAGGCTAGAACCAATAATGATGAACTAGCTTTTCTTTGACTTCTGGCCTTTTACTTTAACTTAAGGAATGGAGTTAAATGACAAATACAAGAAAGACAGATATACAACTCATCTACAAAACAGTATTAAGCCACTACCTGGACAAGGCGATCTCAGCCTTCTGCCGGGCGATGTCGGTTGCTTTCTGTGCTCCCTCCACGGCTCGGTCCACCTTCTCTCTGATCTTACTGGCCCGGAGGGGATCAGGTTCTTCCTTTTGCCGCTCACCAAGATGTTCTGTTTGTACTTCCCTTCCTCTTTTGTTCCATCGGGAAACGTGGTGCACCCGTAGCCGTGGCGTTTATTGCTAAGCCACTCCCCCTCGTACTGCAGCCCGTCAGACCGCCGACTTACACCAAATCCTGTCCGCTTGTCGTTCTTCCACTCCCCGCAGTAGGTCTCTGTTGCCGTGGCGTCCACATCGTCGTCTGCGACGGCCAACTCTACATCTGCATCTCCAAGACTGGAAAGGTGAAAGGTTACATTGGTTTGAAAAGTGTGTTCAATCAATAATCCTAAATACCATATAACTTTGAGAACAAAACATTTTTAGCTGGCAGGTAAGCTATGATAGTGTAGTGTGACAGAAAAAGCACTGTACGCCAGTGGCAATAAAGTCAAAGTTTGCAGTTGCAAAGTAAGGAGAACCTTACCAACCCCAACATTTCAATCCAACATGGCTGCTCCGAGCATCAACAGTAGTGAAAGCTAAATTTTTGTCTCATTTTTATCCTCGTATTATGCAAATTTTCAGGTTAATAATTGTATTTAGAGGTTATATCAGACTAGGTTTTCATGGTTTCATTTAAAAAAACATCAACATATTTTTGTTGTACTACACATTGCTGCAGCTCCTCTTTTCACCCTCTTCAATCTATGTTGGGAGTTGCACATGCGCAGTACCTAGGTCAGCACTAGGGATGTAAAAATTACTGGTGTACAATAAAACCACGGTAAAAATGTTGACGATAACAGTTACCGTTTTCATTTAAAATGTCATTATTACCACGGTGTGGAAACCCTGTGTTTAACCCTCGTGTTTTCTTCCCGTCAACCATGAAACACTATTATCGCTTTTTCCGAAATTTTTGTTATTTTTCAATGTTGAGGGGCCTTTTTTTAAATGTTTTTTCCAAAGTTATTTGATATTTCTAATCTTGACAATTTCAGCGCTTATTTCGAAGGCCAAATATTTTATGATAAAAAAAATTAAAATGGGTCCCGAGGACAACATGAGGGTTAATCCTTCCCAGCTTCATCCGAGTCCCCTGAAGTTGCTGTGCAGGTGCGCTGCGCTCAGACAGGAGAAGGGGACAGAATGCTGCTGTAAACACACTTTTTTCTTCATCATTCCTTTCCCTTGTTAAAGCGATGTTTGTAGCCCAGAACATATTCTGTAGCTTCCTAACTGTCATTTGTTTTACTGCCTCGTTATCTGTGCAAACGTTAAAGTTAATTCATATTTCAATAAGTGTTCTGTTACAATGTGGATAACTTTATCCCGTGTTACGACGTGTTACATTTATGTTAATTATTACAGAGATAAGAATTCCATTCTTAGTATTGTTTCTTGATATATGCTGGTGACTATACTATTTAGTTTTGGTAAATATTGTAGTAAGTCAGAAGCTTATTAATGACATTATGATTTGCTTATATTTTAGAACCACATCCAACTTCACATGTAACGTCAAATACAAATTCATAGTTAACTTTATGTTTGAGTTGTGTTATGTTTGAATAAATCTTCCTGGATCTCAAAGTCAGACACCTCTGGTTCAAGTTCTATCCTGTAACCCAACAGCGGGCCAGAGTTTTAGTAGCCAGTTTTCAATAGTTTTTACAAGCCTATTGCCTATATTTTTGTAATATAATAAACACAGTTGCACTTTTTGAAACTATTTCAGCATGTGTAGGCCTATCAGTGTTTTCTGAACACACTCTTTTAAAAATACAGAAAACCGTGATAAGTTTGGTCACTATAACTGTGAGGTTAAATTTTCATACCATTACATCCCTAGTCAGCACTACTAGCCAGTCAGTTGCAGAGCATGAGGGAGTGCCATGCTAGCAGCTAGGCGAGCATTATAACGTGTGTTACAAAGTGACGCACATTTGTCACGGAAGTAAAGGCTGGACTACAAAACAGCTGTTGGGAGCAGTTGGTCCCTTTGGGGTGGACTTTAGGATTTTTCACTTTGTAAACCAATTACATGCACAAAATAGATATTTAATAAAATAAAGGAAAGGGGAAAAGCCAAAAAGCATAATATGAGCACTTTAAATCATTCATACATCAGCACTGTCCAGCTTTGCTACAGGGTTTGTACATGCAAAATATCGCATAGTGTGTTGTTGTCAACTGTTATTGCTAAAAATGGCTAATCTGGCTACAGATTCCCAACCCTGATCAAAATAATGGTTTTCATAATTGTTACTAGAACGTGGTCAACTTGGGTGTGATGCCATTCCCAGTCCGACTTTCGAGGTATAGTGAACGCAGCATAAAGCTGGAGTCAGAAAGTGGTTATCTTAGCTTAGCATATAAACTGGAAGCAGGGGGAAAAAGCTAGCCTGACTCTGTCCAAAGTTGAATAATAAACTAACCACTATATCTAAAGTACTCATTGTGAGTATTTAAGGGGTGTTACATGTGAAGCTATTTGTTGTCGGTTTATCCATCTGCTTAGCACTTCTGTGCAGCATCACAAGCCACATCATGGGTTGCCAGGTATGGTCGGTGAGAACAGGTTTATCTTTACAAGCATGATGGTATAAAACTTGGTAACCTCACTGTAACAATAAGACTACTGGAAGCCTGACTTTTATTTGCCAAAAAAAATGCACGTGTTTGCATATTTCTGTTACTTTTTTGTATGATTTAAATAAATGCTATCCCTTTAAATTTAGGTGTAAATACGATACAATACAACTTTATTGTCAGATTACACTGAAATACATTTTGCATTCCCGAGCTGTTCCGCTCAAAAAGAAGAAATAAAAGAAGAAATGCAACATTAGGCAACAACTACACATATAGTACAGTACATAGATGAAGACATATCAACAGCCATGGAAAAGAAACATGTTATTTGAATAGAGTTCTTAAGCCTGTTGTATCTAAACAGAGGGACTCTAAATCGCCTGTTAGAAGGCAGAAGTTAGAATTCATAATTTATTCAACCATTCATTGTGGAGTCAGAAGAGATGCCGTTAGCAAGTCATGCTCTTCTTGTGGATTGCTTGAAAGGAGTGTGCAACAGGTTGACCAATGATCTTAGTGGAAAATTTTTGTTGATTATGTAATTTAGTTTTAAGTTTAGCTTAAGTTCAGGCGGACTGAGCCAGGCTCACTGTTTCATCCAGGCTTTTTTTGTTAATGTTTAAAGCTGTAGAATGGGGGGGGGGGGGACCTAGAGGTTTCTCTCCTTAAAAGCCTTGCCAATAATTAATCAGACCTGATAAACCACATTGCCAATAAAGAAGGTTAAGAGCTGCTGACTCTTGTCCTCTAGTAATTGGTTCCTTTAAAATAAGCCACCTCAATCCAGTGGACTTGGAGTTTTAGTGTTTCCAATGGTACACAACTGATTCATCACCCAATGAATAAAACAGCCTTTCCTTTTCACCAAGCAACATGTCCGCTCTGTGACTCTAAACTGCTGTGTTTACTATGATTGATCAGAAACTGTTCAAAGACAAGCAGAGTGGAGCAGAGAGATGAAGATTGCTGGCTTATCACTGAATAACCAGTGGTATTATGAAACTAAGTGCATTTACAAGTACTGTGCCTTATTACAATTTAAGGTATTTGTACTTTACTTGAGTCTTTTTTCTTTTCATGCCACTTTCTACTTCAACTTTACTACATCTCAGAGATAATTATTGTAGTTTTCAATCCACTATCTGACATCTTTAGTTACTAGTTACTTTACAAATTAAGATTGTTGCACATAAAACACATTTTATAAAATGCAATGTTTTATTAAAAATGAAACTACCCAACGATATAAAGGACTACAAGTAGAGCGGAAATCATTTGCTGATTAAACACTAGGTTGACTGAGAGAACTGCTTGGATCAGACCAGTTTCTAAAATATGAGGAGTTTTCTGTATTGAATACTTTTACTTGTAATACTTTAAGTACATTTTACTGAGGATACTTGCATAGTTTTACTAAAGTAACATTTTCAATGCAGGAATTTTAGTTGAAACAAAGTATTTTTGTAGTGGGGTATTAGCTTAACATAAAGGCTCTGAATACTTCTTCCATCACTGTGGATGACAGGATGTAAACATTTTGTTGAGATACTTTTTAGGGAATTTTAGAATAGAATATAATAGAATGCCTTTATTGTCATTATACACAAGTGCAGTACCTGTGCAGTAAGAATTAAGCAACCCCTTTACAGTGTCAACACAAATTATAAAAATATAAAATATAAAATATAAAAATATAAAATGTAAGTAGTGCAGAAAAAAAAGAGGGAGGGGATGTGGTGCACAGTGGTGCAACTCTATACATATATAAAATAGTAGAAAGATAAAGGGTTTGTATGCACATTATGCAAAAATATAGTTTGGTGTATCAACAGTCCTGCATATTAAATACTGCACAGTAATGAGATTAAGTGATTGAGTATTAAATATTGCACTGTAATGAAATTAAAGGGTTAAGTATTAATAATAAATAAATGGAATAAATGAAATAAATTCCCTATGGAATCTATCTTATAGCTTTTAAAATTCTATAATTCTATTATCACAGAAGCTATGGGGCGCTACCGTATTGGTGCCATTAGTCCATGTTTGGCCCAAGCCGGGCCCTCTTTAAAATAAATAAGAAAGTCACTTGCCATCAGGCTAAAAGTTTTTGATGGAAAACCTGATTATACCTCTACATGACCTGCAGTAAAGCTTGCACCCATCATCTACTCCTGTTATTACCTGATAGTGGAGTTGATATCAGATGCAGCAGAAGACACAGTACTCATTCCCGCCTCGCTCCTGAACGAGCTCTGCTTGGACCTCTGGGAGGCCAGAGAGCTCCTGGACTCGGACTTCCTCAGCTTGAGCCCAGACAGGATGGACCTCCGGAACAGCCCGCCTTTTCTCTTCCCCTTCAGCAGCTCTGCCTCACTGTGTGCCGTCAGAACAAACCCTCCCCGAGACACAGCGGGGCTGCTGCCGCTGCTGCCCGTGTTGCACATAGAGACGCTGGTGGTCAAAGTGCCAGGAACAGGAGGAGGACCAGGAACCACCGCCCCGGTCCGGTCCAGCAGAGCTGTACCATTGCTGTGCTCCGAACCGGAGCGGAGAGAGTTTATGGAAGTACGGAGTGGGGAGCGAATAACAGCCGCCATGCCGTATGGGACACTCTGGCGAACTCCGTAGCCATGCCGCATCCCGCCAACCCACTGGCCTTGAAATGTTCCTAAAGAGAGAGGACAACAATTACCAATACCAATTCTGCATAAGTATTTTCTCTGTAGTAGCTGTGGTCTGATTATTTGTCAGGATTTTACAATTGGTGTTGCATAGGCTACACAGGATGACTAAAACAACAGAAATCTTAGATGAAAAATAGGCTTACAGAGTGCAGATACAGGTCACTAAGTGAATAGTCTATATCTGGAAATTGCGCCCGATTTCATTCTTTTTGCCAGGATGTCAGGTATCTTCCGCTTTCTTTGTGTTGGAAGTTTAATCTCCAGTGGAGTTCTGAGGACTAACTGCTTGTCAGATCTCTACTGGGTAAATCCAGACAGCTAGCTAGACTATCTGTCCTGTCTGAGTTTTCTGTTGCACAAGGAGGAAGGTTTGGCAAAGCGAGAGTGAGCAGCTAGCTGTCTGGCCATCACTACTAAAATTATCCCAAAGTGTAGTGTACCTTACTAACTCATCAACAACTACCATCTTGCATTGCACAGAAAGGAAACGAAAGTCTTATCTCAACAGTTGCCAGATACAAAGCTTGATTACCAAACAAACTAAAAATAGGCAACTGCCGCAGTATCCCCAGACATTCAAAGGCACCAAAACCCCCAGGTTTGCATTGTATCATGTGGCTTTTGGTAAATTCACTATCATCTAAGCATTATGGCTCATGTTGTGGCCCTAAATTGCAATTTCACTACACTTAATTCATTCAGCCTGACATTGTGTGCATGGTATTGATTTCTTAGTTAGAGTGGGGATTATTATCTCTGCCAGGCGTAAGGATCAGAAATTTGGGCGTTTGTGTGCGTGCGTAATCTTGTAAAACCGATAAAGCATAAATCTGGCCTCAGGATGGCATATAACCATAATAATAATCCCATTACGGCTTGGCACACCACAATAAGGCGAAGAAGATGAAAACTTGGACAAGCGACACAAAGGTGAGATTTATGCTTTGTCGTAAGTGTTTTCACACAGTGCTTTTTGCTTTTACAAGACCTCAAGGAGGAGGAGTGGGTGGTTTGGCAAATGTACGTCTGGTTTACCACCTCACCTCCATTAAAGAGCAGCACAACAGCTGCTTACCTGAGCTTTGCTATGGGACCTTCCGGGTCTCCCATGCAGTGCATGAGACGCATATTTGCATTTTCTAGGTTGACCAAGGAATGTCTACTTTTCCTTACTTGGCCACTGATTGGCTTACTCTGCTGTTCTTACGCTAAACAATTTCACTTCCCATGCCTAAACCTAACCAATCCAACCAACAAGGGCAACAAGTATGGGAAACGCACATTTGCACATGAGATTGTGGCTGGTAGGTAGCTGGCTAACTAGGAAGGACAATGAACTTTCCATGTTTGATCCCGCCCACTAAGCAGTGATTGGTCAGTTATTTTCTCTAATACAATCTCTGGTAGACATGAGACCTATTTGAAATGCGGACCAAAAATATTATGTTAGTTTTAGGTCTTTTATTCTTGTATTGTACTTTATATTGTGCTTACTTGGTGGATATTCCTGGATATATTTGTGTGTTTTGTGGGGGTTGATAGCAACCTGACACTTTAGATGGTTTGCACAGAACCATCTGAGAAGCCCTTATTGGAAACTGTTTGGTAAGTTTTTTTTAAAAGTTGGCAGGTGATTGGATGAACCATCTGTCTGTCACGTCATGCCATTGTTGTGTTGAACCAACAATCACAGCTGTCACACACACCTGAACCACTAAATTGGTCCAAACCGCTGGTTTTGTGGAGACAAAAGCGATTCTCACGTGACCTCGTGATATCACAACAATCTAGCTGCAGTGCACGGTAAGGTCAATATGGGCTTAACAGCAAAGTGTTGCTCCTGTGCATCCTATTAATCTGGCCATGCCTAGACAAAAAGTACAGCATGACATGTCCTTTCCTTTTATATGCATGGTTATTCTTATTGACAAAAGATGTATTTTGACCTTTATAAAACTGCAAAAATTTAACAACAGTATCAGAGTACTCCACTTCCTCACTGTGATGTGTATATAATCATATTTTATATAAAATTATTTGACAAAGTACTAAATTGAGTACTGTAAATGGGGAGTAACGTCTCTTTTCTGTCCATCATCTCCATTCATTCACACTCTCTGCACTACCCGCACTCACTGCTGCATAATAGTCGTTACATCCCTATGTTTCTGAAAAGTAGGCCATCTGAGTGTTTCTGTCATTCCTCTCTCTCTCTCTCTCTCTCTCTCTCTCTCTCTCTTTTTCTCTCTCTCTCACTCTCTCTCATACACACGCACAGATTAAAACGTGTGTGTTCCAATAGGATTGCAAGTGATCCATCCCTCCCGCCCGTACCCCTGATGTAACAGCACTCTGATTCATTCTGTAGCAAACGCACTTGCTCTAACCAAACTACATGGCCATATAAGGACTGCAACCACGTCTCTATCGCAAACACACACAAACATTTCCCTTGTGGGCTCAAGTGTCAGTGAAGTGGGAAGTGCTGAATGTAGCCAATGTTAGAAGCCAATCGGATTCTTGCTTAAAGATCTAAGACACACTCACACAGGCACGACAATCACATCCACAGTGCTGTTAAAAACCTATGTGAGAAGTGGTGGTGTTTCTGAACCTGCCCTTGTCATTAGGACAATATGCTGCCTTTTATGGCTCATACACACACACACACACACACACACACACACACACACACACACACAAACAAAAACAGTCTGTGTCATAGACAGCTTGCCGGCACATCTGGCCAGGCCTTTGTAATCATGTCGGCACACAGCTGTATGACCATATGACAGACAGATCAAAGAACACACACACTCACACACACAAACACACACAAATACACACGTGCAACAGCGTGACAAGATTACCAATTTTACCAAATGGCCGCCAACATGCTTGAACAGAAGAGTGAGACAAAGGACAACTCAGAAGAGAGATGGTCCTGAATATCCAGAGACAGAACATCACGACAGTGTTTCTGCTGACAGTGCAGAAATAGGTAGAATCAGACAGAAAGAAAAATAATCTGTCTGGTCATATTTCTGCTCATATGGTTACTGAAAAGTTGTTTGTTTGTTGTTGATGTTTACAATGAAGAAACCCCCTGTCTAATTGCATACAAATCAGTGAGCCTTAGAGGTGCTGATAGGAGGATCTTGTTACCTCTGTAGGCTAACCTGCCGCTAGCTGTAGCTTCATATTCACCATGCAGAAGTGAGTGCTTTCAATCTTTTCACCCAACTCTTGGTAAGAAATCAAATAAGCCTATTTCTAAAAATGCTTACTTTAAACTGCAGTTTGATTGACTTCTGACAGGGCAATTATTCATTTTCTAAAACAATAAAACTGTATTATGTTGATTTCTTGTATACTAAGTGCAAAAAAGGGTCCTGTGAGGGGTAGTGCAGGAGTCAAACACATTTTCACTCGGGCTGGGAATCAATAAAAAACTCAATACCGTGACTTTGATAACAGTTCCTAAACAATACTTTTTTTAATAGCAAAATGAAAAGAAATAACAACGTTACGCATTACGGCACAAATCTTTTAATTTATTTTTCAGTTCCTACTGCGTGGGCCGTCTCTGTGCGTAACGTAGAGTTTTAACCTGCGTGTCTCTACAACGTGTAAAGTTAGACAGCCAATCAGCAGCATTGTTAGATCTTGGTAGCAGCATGCTGCATGCTTATTGGCTCACTGACACTGGGTATTAAATAACAAGGTATTTTTTGATACTTGATACTAAAAAGTCAAACTGCACTAGCTTTAGCTATATGTTTAACTACAAAATGGGCAACTTAATGTGTGAGTGAATAAATATATGTAAAGCAGTGTGTGGGTTTTGCTTTTTTTTATGATTCCTTGGAAGCATATGCCACCCTCAATCAAAAATGCCTGAGTAAATATTCAGTGGGGCACTAGGCTGTTTTTCCAATGTGAGCATGTCGCTCTCCATGGTGCTAAAAGGTCAGTGCCTACATGGAAACACTAGAAAACATTAGCACCAGACAGATGGAGGTACACACTTGGAACAGTCAGAAAAAAAACAGTAGCCTATTTTTTTAAGAAAAAAAAAAGAGACAGCAGGCAACAGCAGATTAAGTTATCCTCCTCTCATCATTTTCAATATGAACCTGTGACCATTGTATTAAAAAACCTCTGTAACCTACAGTATATGTGAAGGCCTCAACCCCAGGCCTATAGTTGTGAGGAGAATCTGCTTCACAACTCGCATGCCAAAACGATTTCAGTGATTCTGCCTGGAGGCTAAACAGGAAGCACTCTCAAATCATATGTGCCTATAACCCAGGCTGAGGCTACCGTGGGCACGAGGCAGCCGCACGGAAAGAGTTAACATGGAGAGATCAAAGCTGCGGAAACACAGAGGCACAGCAATACAACCCCCCAGGCTGAATTCATAATTGTCTCTTTAACAAATGTGCACGTCTGTTCTCTATTCTTAGGTAAAAACGGTCTGTGTTTCATTCTAAGGATGCAGAAGTAGAAACCACGTTTCTAACTCTTTTCACTAGTTCCAGAGAATTTAAAGTAGTTCATGTACGTTATACTATCGAATAGTAGCCTCTCTGTTACTGCTTTACATCTCTAAATATTGATTTGTGAAGCACAGCGGTAAGAAAGAGAAAGCACGGGGCAAGACGAACTATGAAGGAGTTGGTTGGTTGTTATAAATTCATTATTTTATGAATTATTAATGTGTTTCACCATGTCAGCATATGCATGTGGGAGGAGTGTCTGTGTTTGTGTATGGGAGAGAAATGAGGAGGGAGAGTAAGATTAGACAATACAAGGTTGAGTTTCTCTATGGGCTGAAATATGTGCCAACAGAAACTGAATTTGAATCATTTGAATTTGAATTGCTAAACTTGAATCATTGCATTGAAAAACTGAATTTAAACAGTACCCGGATGTCTGTCACAGTAACATGAAATTTAATTTAAATTATGAGAACTGAATGTGAAGATATATAAAGAGTGGAATTTTCATTGATGATCATATTTTATTGGATTTCAGTTCCAAACGAATTTTAATTCAATTCCAAACTATACTATTCAGATTCAGTTTTTCAATGCAATGATTCAAATTAAACAATGCATATTCAAATGATGTGATTCAAATTCAGTTTTTCAATGCAATTATTCATGTTTAGCAATTCAAATTTAAATATAAATGATTTAAATTCAGTTTCTGTTGGCACATATTTCAGCCCATATTTCTCACTCAGTTTACTTTAATTATCACATCATTTGTGCCAGTGGGGGTTTCAGTAGCAGGGGTTTAAATTTGTCAGTTCTCATTCAATGCTCCATTACCACAGCTAAGAAATGTGTGATTACTACAACAATGAAAATAAGAATAATTACAAAAATCAGTTTACAAATAATAATAAAATGTCTTTTCCTTGCTCAGAATGGGCCTTTGGGGGGGACACATTAAGCATGTGGGTCTGGGGGTCCATCCCCAGGAAATTTTTAGCGTAAAAGACTTCAATTCCTGTATTCTGATACATTTTTAGGCACCATTTTATTGTAAAAATGGCTATCAGTATGGGACGTGAGGCTGAACCTTATGTTTCACTATTTTTATAAAGAGTTTTATATACACTCTCCCCTTCACTTAGAAATAATCTGGCAATACCCCTCCCTCAATATCTCAAAACAATTTAACATCACTGGTACAACAGTTCACCAATAATAAGAAATTAAGATGGTTCCCCCGATAACATTATTATTGTTGAGATGGGCAGAAACCATGTTTCCAATGGAAACACAAGTTTTCTAAAAAAAAAAAAAAAAAAAAGAAACTTTCCATATTTTATTATTTTTTTTCCATTGGTTACTCTTTACCTTTGTGTTTTTACAAATTTAACATTTAAACAGTGATGAGGGGATTTTTAGGAACCCCTAACTGGGGTGAGAAAAAATGAAAAGACCCTCCCCAGCTCTCAAAAATAAAGGGGGAACTACCCCTCAGTGAAAAGTTCTTTCTGGCCTTCCTCTTTCGCTATCAATTTTCATACAGTCCCTACAGAGTTTTAGAAAAGTTGCAGCACCATGCCATTCCTGGTGCTTCCAGGGTAAACTCCTTCATGTCCAGTATATATTGTATCAGCAGTGGTGCAGGGCAAACTTCCCAAGATAGATATTTAGATTTTTCATGATTCAGACTGCACCGCTAATCCTCACCACAAACATCAAACCACTCCCATTACATAACCTAAAGCTTGGCTGGGGTTGGTAGTAGAGTAGGAACGTATTAGCAACAGCCCTAAAAAACAAAACACCAAAGCACATGTTAAGTGACGCTTTTGAAAACCTTTCTTCACTGTACAATTGGAGTGCATCTGTGAGGGAAAAAGCTATGTACGACTGCCGATGAGGTGGATTTTCTTTGACCACCATCCACCTTCCATGGGTGATGTGTCACTTTTTTATGAACTGATGTGTTGCAATGCTTTTAGGATAATACTAAATCTGGTGCACTGCATGTGTAAGTAAGAAATGTCAGTATAATCCATAAGATCAGGTGACCGAACACAGCTTGGGAGAAAAGCAACAACTGCTCAGACAGGTTACTAAAACCTGGACATATTGATGACCTAACCGACCGCTTTGCTCACAAGTGAAAATGTCCATTAGACATTTGACCCACAAGACAAAATCGGCCTTTGTGCAGTAAGATTGTGCATAGTACTGAATATTTTAAACTTAAGTTAAAATATTTTACTTAATTTATCTTAGCTTACCTGATTGCTTAGATACTGGTGCTTGTGCTTACTACGTCACGTCCCCTACAGTGCCAGTGGTGTGAGTTGTACAACTCATAGGCTATTTAGAAGTGGAGAGAAAATAGTAAATTGAACATACATATTCACTAGCCTTGTGAGAGTGGATCAATTTCCCGGGACATGTTATTAAAAAGAAGGACAATCTCGGCAAAACCGGGACAGGTGGCAACCCTACAGGTAAGACAAGTAGACAAGACATCTGAAAACAGCCAGACAGAGACATAGCAGATATGCTGAACAGGCATGCAGACAGACAAGCTGGTCAAATACTGAACACTGAAAGCAAGGGAAGTCAGTTTAAAGCTAAACTGCTGCCTGGTTAAATCACTGCGTGGGACCATTATCCGTTTAAGAGATTCTGCTTAGGCCCCCTCTTTCAGATTCCTATTTGAGAATTATTTATCTGCTAAAATAAATGGCATACCACCCATGATAACATGGTGGTATGCTGTTGCATAACATTTGAAAATGTCATTTTGTAACTGAACACACAATACACACAAATAATCAGGTTTGTCCAAATACAAGTAGGTTGTCCTATACTCCATAATATATATTATATACAGTTGTGTTTGAAGTGATATTTCTACATGGCAAATAATTTACTAGTAAGTGTTGTAGAGTCATAAAAAACCAACAGACCCAACAGTCATGACATGCATGCTGCTCCTTCTGTGTAATTGCAATCTGTAAAGAGGCATGTTCAAAATAATAGCAGTGTTGTGTTTAATTAGTGAGGTGATTGATTCTGTGAAGAAACAGGTGTCAGGTATGGCCCATATTTAAGGAAGGAAGGAAGCAGATGTTGTGCATGCTGTTTATAGTGCATTTCACACTGAAATACTCAGCAAAATGGGTCGTTCCAGACATTGCTCTGAGGAACAGCAGACTTTGATTAAAAAGTTGATTGGAGAGGGGAAAACATATAAAGAAGTGCAGAAGATTACAGGCTGCTCAGCCAAAATGATTTCAAATGCCTTGACATGTCATCCGAAGCCTGAACGACGTGGGAAAAAACGGTCAGCTATTCGAATGGATGGAAGAATAGCCAAAATGGCAAAGGCTCAACCAATTAAAGTTACTTGTGAGTACTGTTCTGATCAGAAGCAGGCTGTGTAAAGCAAAGCTAGTTACTATATATTAAAGCCCATGTTGCAAGTTAACCACCACTGTTGATTATTGGGTACAAAAAACACTCAAGATATGTATATCATTTTTAAAAATGTCTCCAAATAGTGTTAAAAGTTAGTTTTTGGTCATTTTTGGTGATCGCGGGTTTATGAAGTGAATTCGGCGATGACGTCATCGTGGGGAGTTAAGTCTCAGCCTGGCACTAGAACTACGGTGACTGACTGGGAGGAGGAAGAGGAGGAAAGGCCAGCAGCCGAATAATTACCAACCTACCAGACGTGAGAGGGCAAATGAGGAATTGTCAAGATTGTGGGGAAGTCTCCTTCATTTATCTCCTTTATTTTAGCAGCGCAGCAGTGCATACAATGACTTTACTTTTTACTGTCAGTGAATAGCACCGAGTGAACGTCAACATTTTCTTTCGATCTAGTGACAGGGATCCTGTCGTTAGTTCAGATAAGTACTGGTACACTTATCTAGATATAGGAATAGAAGGCATCCCCGAGTGTTATTTCTAAGTGTTTACCTCTTCCTCCGGTGAAAACATGTCGCTGTTTGGCCGGTGCTTGTGTGTGTCGCGGCGAAGCTGCGGTGGAGAGCGGGTGCTGTAGGCGAGTGAGCCCCTCCGGTTGAGAAGCAAGCGAGCCTACGGTCGGGGAGTGATCCGCTGGTCGGGGAGTGATCCGCCGGTCGGGGAGCGAGCCCCTCCGGTTGGGAAGCAAGTGAGCCTACGGTCGGGGAGTGATCCGCCGGTCGGGGAGCGAGCCCCTCCGGTCGGGAAGCGAGCCACTCCGGTCGGGGAGCGAGCCTACAGTCGGGGAGTGATCCGCCGGTCGGGGAGCGAGCCCCTCCGGTCGGGAAGCGAGCCACTCCGGTCGGGGAGCGAGCCTACGGTCGGGGAGTGATCTGCCGGTCGGGGAGCGAGCCCCTCCGGTCGGGAAGCGAGCCACTCCGGTCGGGAGCGAGCCTACGGTCGGGGGAGTGATCTGCCGGTCGGGGAGCGAGCCCCTCCGGTCGGGAAGCGAGCCACTCTGGTCGGGGAGCGAGCCTACGGTCGGGAAGCGAGCCCAATCAGCTGATCTGAAGATGCCTAAATCCGTTTGTGACATTTCAGACAGGATCATGGTCCTCCCCAACCAGCACGCACCAGTATTTTAATTGTTTAGCTATATTTCAAACATCACTGCAGGTTGATTGTGGGCGACATCGCGGTCGTGTTAGCTTACCGAAACTCTACTGCCGAAGTTGCTGGCTGGCTACGCGACGTTAGCTATATCCGCTAGCATCCGTACAGGCTAACTATAGCCAGTTAGCTTTGTGTGTAACGTAACAACCCCCCCATCTCGTAGGAGCGAAGCTTACTATTGTGTTCAATACAATTATATATTAACGCCACATGCATGATGTTGACAACATGGACGCATATAGGCAACACCAAAGGCAGTCGTAGTATTTACCTAGCAGGCTAGGCTAACGCTGTTGTGCTAACGTCCGGCGGCGCAGCGTTAGCTAGCAGTCTAAACTTGTGAAAAGCCAAACAACATCCCCGTCTAAGCTGTGTTTCACTTTCCCTCCAATATCATTATAAATATAATAAAGTCACATGGACTCAATCGAGACCATAGACTGTTAATATTAAAGACCAGAAGCCACATTAGACCAGACCAGTGGTAAATACAACGCAGGCTGCTCTGTTATCTCCCCAGCGTGACGTCATGTAATGCATTGTGGGGGGAAAATGAAACACTGTAAAATTGTGCCCATTTTTGGATATATATTCAGTTTTGCGATATCCAACACCATCAAAAATAATGAATAACAGTTCAAATATTTACTACCAACAAGCAAATTGCACAAATTCGTTGCAAAATTAAACCTGCAACATGGGCTTTAAATTAATCTTATTCTGAATATATTGAATGAACGTTGAAAATCTTGAATGACACTGAATATATTGAATGAAACCCTGAATATATTGAAGGAAAGTCTGAATACATTGAATGAATCATGAATATATTTAATTAAAGTCTGAATATATTGAATGAACCATGAATATATTGAGGGAAAGTCTAAATATATTGAATCAAAGTCTTAATATATAATGAACCTTACGTCTATTGAGTGAAAGTCTGAATATGTTAAATGAAAGTCTGAATATTTTTAATGAAAAACGTGTTGATGTTAGCCTGATGAGTGGGACCTGCCTGACCGGAGTGGTTCCTTCCTTTCGGTTTTCCACAATGAAAAAGTGAATCAACTTCTTCATTTGGAGAAAGGTTCTGGATATGTTTACCGCTAGCAGTGTTTCGGTCATACATGCATTCGCCAGTGCGGCAGACAATGACGTCAGATTCCATTTCACTACTAGACTACTAGAGCCCAGCCGATTAGATATTAGGAATTTATCGAAGTATTTATAATGACCGATAAAATATATTGTCAGCAGGGCTTTAAATTGGCCATCGCCAACCTGCCAAATGCTGGTGAAAATTAACTTTGGCGGGAAACATTTTAGCCAATTTGGCCGGTGATGAATGAAGCCAACAACACTGCGTCTGTTTGAATCAGCCAGCTGCAGAAATGTGGCTGAATCTGTGACATCTTTCATGTCAAAGAGCCACTCCTGCACTGTTAGATTCCTGTGCTGTGTCCACAAACATCCACTCACTCTGAACCATCGTTGACAAAGAAGACACAATTAAATATTGGGCACACTGTATCTACTTAGAACAAGTGTACCAAGTATAGAGGATGGATTTAAAGGTGCTGTGTGGGAATCTGAAAAGGCAGCAGGTCCTGCCATCCTCCCTTCTTTACAAAATGCAGAGTGCAATACATGACAACCACAGCAACAATGCAAACTATAGAGGGGTCACACTCCTACCGATACCAGGCAAATTGCTTAACAGGATCATCTGGAACAGAGTAAAGGACTTAGTCAGCATTCAGCTGCATTCAGCTTCAGGAGCAGCACGGTGGATTTCACAGAGACAGACAGATCCGGTACTGAAATCTTAACTCTGTTTATCATGACAGAGCAATGATAGAATATAGCTTTCCGCTCTATATTCATGTAATTAAGGAGTATTCAATGGCATGGACAGGAAGATTCTTTGGAATACTCTTCAACATTGTGGTTTATCAGTCACATTTTTCAAAATGATCAAAAACAAATGAGGCAATGACCTCATAATGAACTCACCAATGCTTTTGAAATGAGGACTGGGGGCCTAGCTGCCTACTGCTCAATTTTCTATTCTTCAATCAAATCAAATCAAATCAAAGACATTTACAGAGCAATTTGGACATGAACTGGACGTAACTCATTCACATGCATGGCTGAGTGCACCAGAGAAACGCGTATTAGTTACAGGATGATATAAAAAAAACACAGTGATCACTGTTAGTTGAAGAGCTTCCTCCCACATGCTCAAATAGGCTGTAAATACTTTTTCTCAAATACACTCTTTAACATGCAAGTGTCATCAAGCTTCTTAACAGCATTACATGACTTTATTTGGCCCACCTGTAATGGCTCAGTGGCGATAATAATTTAAGTTGTTGGGTGTATTTAAACATGAAGGTCTGTGATGAGATGTGCCTCGATATAAATGGTGTCAAGCTGTTTTATTTTCTGGGTTTGGTGAAGAATTTATGAAACAAGAGATAGTTGAGTAAGTTTCTGTGCATTTGACACTGTGTGTGGTGTTTTAGCTAGTCAGATACAACAACAACAACCACTACTGCTGTAATCTCTTCACTCGCTCTCTCTCACTCTTTCCCATCTCGTTCCTCTCTCTATCTGTGTGTGTGTGTGTGTGTGTGTGTGTGTGTGTTGGTTGGTAATCAGTCAGTTTAGCTTTTCATCTCAGTAAACACCATTAGCCCAGAAGGCCAAGCCAGCCAATCAAAGCCTGGTAGAGCCGGCTGGTCGGCCAATAGCAGTGAGGAACACTCAGTCCCTCGTGACACGCTGACCTGCTGCATGTCGGTGAGCGTTGCTATGGAAACCCTACTGTATAGAGCGGCTCCGTGCAAATGCAGTTGAGCGAGGGAGGAAAGAGAGCGGTGGGAGGAGAGCAGAGAGGAATGTTGGCAAATGTAGGAGAGGAACGGAAAGCCAACCAGCAGAGATAAGAAGAGTGTTTCTTAGAAATGTGGCATCAGGTGTAGTTGGAGGGGAGAGCGGGACCGGCAGTGAGCCTAGCGTACAGCATGTTCAATTAAATCACAAAAGACTGATAAGTGAGTTTCGTTACAATTCCAGATGACAATCATTTTGTTCATTAAGGACAAATTAAGCTGATAGTTTCTCGGGCATTACTGTAATTCAACGCAAAGGCAATATATTCCAGTTCCATTATATAAAGTGAGCGTATTACCCTGTTTTAGCTATTTGTTTTAGTTTAGTAGTACATTTATTATGTCCTATCGTATTGCAATAACTTACTGCAATAATTGCTATTCTGATTCATCTACAATGCATGTTTGAGGCTTTCATATGTCAATATTTTCACTAACATTAGGTTGGAGAGCTAATTTACAACACCCTAAGTAGCAGCCAATCCGACCGGCGGTGAGATGTTGCTGACTGTAACACTACATTTGGTTTATCAAAGATGCTAGCAAAGCAACAAAGTAAAGAAGAAAATAAGCACAACAAAAACATCAGCTAGGTCGGACCATCTTCTTTAACTATACCTTCAAACAGAAGGAAATGACAACAGCCATAAATACTGTAAGTTTGCCGTAGTTTCCTATATCTCCACAATTCAAATCAACGGCTTGTTCTACCCAGAAGTGATTTTAAATTTGTATAAGCGCGACATGATGGTGATTTGGGCTATATGCTAGCTGCCAGCACCAGAGGGCAGGCAGACAAAGTTAGCAACTTACTGGTAAAGATTTTTTTTTTTAAATTGGTTGGTAATTGGTTTGCTGGCACACTTGGCATAATAACATTATGAGGTGACAAAAAGTCGGGGTAGTGGGTCTGTCAGATTGGTTCGGGGGTTACTCGTTCTCCTATTGGGAATCAGAAATCAATTAGTAGAGCTTTAAATGCACAAATTGCTCTTTTGAATGAAGCTTGCACCAACAGGATGTGTTAAATTTGAAATGTATTCTTCTAAATTAATGTAGCAATTTAATAGATCTCTTTCCAGATAACAGCCCTATTTGCACAGGACTAGTATTACCAGGGGACCTGGAGTAATGTAGAAATTACTTCACCCCTATGTCTGTTTTGTGCATAACAGTCTATGGTTTTGTGTGGCACATTCACATAGGATTGGTGAAGTCTGTATTTTACTCAAATTTACTAACATTATCCCATGAATATGATGTCAAGGCTCTGTTAAAACTTTCATTCATTGCAACGCAGCCAATACAACCCAGAATCACAGAGAGAACACGCATGAGCTTTCTGCCTTTAAAAAGAAAAGTTTTCCTCAGCACTGTCACACCAAATGCTTGCTCGTGAGAAATTGTTGGGTCTTTGTAAATGATAGGGTGTAATCTAGACCTACTCTATCTGTTAAGTGTCCTGAGATAAATGAATTGAATTGACTATCACACAACCTCTATGTTTGGATGACTATTATAGGTCATTTGCAGTGGAATTTTTACTTGACAAATTACAGACATGGCAGGTTCCACAGGATTAATATCACAGGTAATACTAGTCCTGTGCGAATAGGCCTAATGTTTCACCTTAGTGTTTAGTAAACAAATGTAATATACAGCATAGGCGTTTCTCTACCCTTCGCCCCTGACATATATAATATTTGTCTTTACCTCATCTGTGTGAATGCCTGACAGTCAACTCTTGTTGTGTAGTTTTCCCTGCCACACCAAGACCAGAAACTGGTTTCTCACAAGCCTTTCCGTGCAGACCTGGAGCAGGAGGCCATGAATGAAAGAATGAATAAATGAATGAATGAAAGAATGAATGATTGAATGAATGAAAGAATGAATGAATGAAGCAGGAGGCCATGACTTTGGCACAACACAGAATCAAGCTAAATAACACAATGTAGAGATTACCCAGCGAGGCATATGTGTGCTATTTAAAAATCATGTCAGCTACGTAAATCTGCCATAGAATGGTAACGTTTATCCTAGCAACACATATAGCAATAAATGGATTATCACTGCACAAAATACATTTCCTCTTTGGTCTTGTATATTAATCCTTTATAGTTATTTCTTATTATCTTTCTCTTATGTGGTTTTGTGCACTGGCTTGGCTAAAACCATTTCATTCTACCTCATATAATGGAAGAATGCATGCTTTTATAATAAGAACACTGTGTACTGTTGGGGCAAGATAAACACTCATAACTAGGCCAATCTCTGCTGCATTTACAGTATGTGGGTCCATAAACTTCACAAAGCTACTGCTTGCAGACATGTTCCTCTCTGGGTGGTCTTCCAATCACTTCTTGTTTTTTGCTGTCCATTTTAGTCCGTCCCTTTTTTTTTTGCAGGAATCTCACTCTTTCCTTGAATAGTATATCTCATAGTTATCATATCATCCATCTATCTAACCAGACATTTTTCCAATTTTTTGTTCATCATTTAGCTGATCCATTCATTCATCAATCTGTACATCTGTCGATCCATCTATTCCTTCCTCTGCCTGGCCGCCCATCCCATCTGTCTGGTTGTCTGTCAAACTGCCTTTTTCTCCCATGTACTGATTCAACCCCTCAAACCAGTCTGGTCTGCAGATTTTATCAGGCTGCTCATGACTGTGCGTGTGTGTGTGTGTGTGTGTGTGTGTGTGTGTGGTCCAGGCCGGCATTGTAAAAACTGGCCTGCTAGTTGTAGAGTTATGTAACAAAGCTTTAACTGCATGTATGCTACTGTCAGCTCTGTTACTCAACTCACACAACAGATTTTGTGTGTGTGCAAATTTGCACGCACAACGCTTATGTATGTGTGTGTATCTATTTTTAAGCAGGAATCCATATGGTGCGCAGTGTGTCATTAACAGTGACTGACCTGAGCCTCGGTCTAAGAGACTCAAAGTGTATTGATGGCGTAGATTTTAATTCCAGGGCAAATGTGATGCTTCAATAGATTCTACAAATTAAATTAAATTGAAATTATGACTCATACATGAAAATAATACAGTACATTTTTTGCCATAATTAATATTTTCTAGCATATTACTGCAGTCATATGAAGAACAGAGTCACAGCTATATTACATGCATTAAATTGGTACACTTAATTTGGCAAAACTATCAGATTCGGGTACAGTATTCCATTCCAGAAGTGTTTACAAAACCCACGATAGTAACCTACCATACCCAAGAAACGAGAGAGCTCTTTCTTGGTAGTCGGAACAGGAAACTGGTCTATAGCCAACACCTTTGCCCTCACTGGACTAACCCGCCCTTGACCAACCACCTTACCCAGGAAGGCAACTGTTGCCTTAGCAAACTCACATTTTGCCAAATTGATGGTCAATCCAGCCCAGGACAACCGGTCAAATAAATGTAAATGGACTGTATTAAATAGCACTTTTCTAGTCTTAATGACCACGCACTGTTACATAGTACAAGAACACAGATTCATACATTGAGGCTGAGGCTGCTAAGGTGCCACCTGCTCATCATATAAAAACTCACACACATTCACACACTGATGACGCAGCATCAGGAGAAATTTAGGGTTCAGTGTCTTTCCCTTCGACATGGGGCTGCAGGGCCAAGGATCGAACCACCAACCTCCTCGACCACTCTACCTTCTGAGCCACAGCCGCTCTAATAAGTGTCTCTTAAAGAAGGTCAAATTGCATAGTGTTAAAAGCAGAGCAAAACTCAATAAAAAGAACACAAGCTAATAGTTTTGGTAATTATTGGTAGTGTAGGTCCAGACACTCTATAAGAATTTACAGACCCAACAATTCCCCCCAAGAGCAATTGCAGTTTTTGCAACGGCAGCGAGAAAAAACTTCCCTTTAACAGGCAGAAACCTCGGACAGAACTTGTCTGTTGGTGGGCGGCTATCTGCATCGACCAGTTGGGGGGAGGGGGGTCTACTATAGTGATTGTCGGGCCGTCTGTCCCCCTGTGTGATTTGTAGGCAAATTATAGAGGGCCGAGTTGTAGAGGGTTGAGTTGATTCACTACATGGGAATTAAGATGGATGCTGACGAGTCTCTCCATACAGTACAGGGGGGTGGGTACAGCTGGTCTAAAAAAACTTTCAAATATGTTGCTCCAGAGACTTTAGGCACAGCTATTATCGTGGAGAGACACGTGGCTTTTTCTCGCTCAGGGTAGCAGAATAGTTTCATACTGTAGCTCCCTAGCCTACTGCAGCCTATTCTTGGATCTCTCACATTATACCTTCCTTAGTATATGTTTAGATCATTAACAAATTCACCACTCTGCAGTTTTCATACTTTCTTTCCTTTCCCTGCCCATTGTCTTACAGTATGGAGACCCTCCCATACTGGCATTGCATTGCCTGTACAGCATCTTTGCTCAATTTTATTCTTAAAATCTGTTTTTGCTGTAAAAACTTTGCATCTAAATTCCTTCTCCTTTACCAAATCCTTTTCACCTCTAAAAAATGCAACCCTCTCATTCTCATTGAATCACACTTTAAGGTCTTTTGAGAGCCATGGTTTATTACTGCTGAACACCTTGATTGTCCTAGTTGTGGTAACAGTGTCCTCATAGAACTTAATATAGCTTGTGATTGCATCTGTTTGTTCATGTTGATAAGAACATGCATCAAAAAACATCTGCCAATCAATGATGTCAAAGCAGTCCAGAGTGTTTTTTCACGCTTGACTTTCTGTCTCTATGTTGGGAGGAGATAGGTCTCGCATTGCCAGACCTTCATCTACAGCGCTGTGGAGGTAGGTCTGGGTAGTCCACACAGCTTTCCGGGAATACGTGCTCTGGTTTATTGGCATTTCTGTAAACCAATCACAATCGTCTTGGGCAGCTCTAAGCTCAAGACTACTTTTTGCTGCAAAGGTGGAAAGGTGAGGAGACAGGTCGCACATGTTAAAATCCCCCAAAACAAACACTGGCTGATCTGAAAATTACAGTCAATTGTTCAAACTCTGCAGAAGGTAAAAAGACTTGAGAGATACAGAGAGCAGCTCATAATCTCAGGTGCACACTTTACTGTTATGCATTTTAAATTGTGTAGCCCTACAAGAAAAATACAATAGCCTATGTGAGTTCATTATTGGGCAAATATCAGCATCTTAACATACTAAAACAAAGATTGTAAACAGCTTGGCATCAGCATGTTACCATTGCCATACGGAGCATGTTAGCATGCTGATTAAGCATTTAGCTTAATGGAGCCATTAATGGGTGTATACTCTTAGTCTTGTAGGTTTAGACAAAGAATAACTACAACCGGCACTAACTACATCTCATTTAGAGTGAAAGAATATTTGAAAATGAGCCTCCTACACTGCCACTGAAGTGTGAACATTTTGTTTCTGTAGTGTATTTGATTTCACCGCATACAAGAGTAATTACACTGGCATTGTATCATTTTCATAGCCTGTGTGTGTGTGTGTGTGTGTGTGTGTGTGTGTGTGTGTGTGTGTGTGTGTGTGTGTGTGTGTGTGTGGTTGGTAATCATTAAGTCAAGGATCACCCGAGAAGCCCTCCGGACTAACTACTACTATTCTACATCTGTCACATCTGCAACTGTCATCAACCTGTCAATCATTCTCCAGTAACAAGTCATTTTCACAGACGACAGTTGTCAGTCAATGTCAAATATTGTTCCTTGACAGGAACTGTTTGATTCACACATTCTCATACACACACTCAAGCCAACCCACAAATCACCCACAATGCATCTGCCAGCCTGTGTGTCTCTCCTCCCCCTCTTACCTCCATCTGAATACGTCTCTGTACCGTATCCATCCTGCAGCCCATTGTTCCAAGTCCCCTCGTACTTTCCGCTGGTCCCCGTGCTCTCCCGCACGCCGTAGCGTCCCTTAAAGCCATGCGTCCACTCGCCCTTGTACACCCAGCGGCCTTTATTCTCGACGCCCACACCATGTCTCTTGCCCTGAGCCCAGGTGCCCTGGTAGGTGTTTCCACTGGGCCAAGTGTAGACGCCCAGCAGCTCAAAGCCATGGGCCCAGGAACCGCAGTACTCGCCCTGGCCCTTGGGTCCCGTGCAGATCCCGTGCCCGTGTGCCTTTCCCTCCTCCCACCCTCCGCAGTATGACCCCCCATCGTCAAAGTTGAACCTGCCGCCAGTGGACATGCATGAAACAGGTCTTGGCAATTCCCCTGAAGCCTCGACAAAAAGAAAAAGAAAAGAAAAAGAAAACAAAGGGAGATAAAAGAAGGACAGGTTGGTGCTAAACCCAGTCTATGGAGCTCAGCTTGGAGGTAGGTGAGGTCAGGGGTGAGGATGAGGAGAGGGAGAGAACTCCCACACAAATAAAGCAACGCCACCCCTTGTTTTTAGCTGGTTTGGAGAGGAGGAAGGAGAAACAAGGTGAACAATCAAACGTGGCCCCTTCACAGGGGTGTCAGGGGTCTCCTGGCGTGGTGGAACTGGGTGGGACTGTTCACACCATAATCTTAGTGGGCTCCATGTAGTGTCAGCTAGCACTGTCCAGCTTTGCTGTGGAACAGGCAGGTGAGAGAGGACGAGAGTGGGCCCAGAACTGCCATTATCCTCTCTCAGCAGGAGTCTAAACCATCAGGCAGTTCCACCGGCCGGCCATCGGCCTGCCTACACAGTCCACGACACACGCGCACAACTCTTACTCCTACTCCTCTCCTGCTTTCCGCTCAGACCCCCGTGTTCAGCTGCCTCCTACCTGATGATGCCTACACCTCCCTGGGGTGTAGAGCCAAGAAGTGTCCCGGGTGGTAGCCTTTCAAACCTCCAAGCCTCCAGCATAGAAGCCACCCTTAGGCTCTCTGATCAGCACCAATGCCCTAACTGGAGCTGTAACATGTTGTGTGATGAAGAAAGAAAGAAAAAGAGAAATATTTGTTTTCTTAAGCTCAGTCCCGATGTTTAGAACAACAACAAAAAAAGACTATTTCAAGTCAGAATCTGCAGCTTACTTCAGGCTTCACCATCCTCTTCTTATTCTCAGCCTTCACACACACACACATTGACACACATTGTGCCTGGTTGCACAGTGAAGGAACACACACATGCATAGAGAGACAGAAAAAGGGGGAAAACAGATAAGGTAATCTGCTTGGCTGCCTTCTTTTTCTGTCTATCCTGTCGTGCCGGGGAGCAGCAATGCAGTCTCCTGCCTTATGCACGCACACACTGCACACAGGCACACACACAGTCTTTCTGACAGCAAGTGCGTACACAGACAATGAAAATAAACAAGTGAATTAATTAATTTCTCCTTCTCTATTCTCCCTCTCCCTCTCTCAGTCTGTCTGTAGGTCTTTAATCCACTGCATCCATAAGTGGTTTATCCTCTGTTGCCTTCAGGTTGCCTGCTCAATGAAATAACATCCATCTGTATGATCCTGTTATGGTGTGTTCTGTCCTCTTCAGCATCTCCTGGTTGTCTCCATGTTTCCCTATGGAGCGCCGGCTGACGCACAACCTGCCTTCCTGCCTGCTGTCTTGGTCTTACAATCTCTTCTCCTCCTATGGCTGTGGCTCTGTATTTTCTCTCTCTCTCTCTCTCTCTCTCTCTCTCTCTCTCTCTCTCTCTCCTGATCTGTGTGTGTGTATGTGTCTCTCTCTCTCTCAGAAAATCTGCTCATTAAAGAGGACTCTTCCAATGCAGCCAACCAACCCCTCCTGCTCCTGCTCAATAGCACACGCCAGCTCTTAAAGAGACACACACTCAGCACAGAAACAAGCGTCTCGCTTCCTCCCTTCCCTCACCTGTAGCTTTTCATCATTTTCTCACCCTTTGTCTTTCTTTTTGCATCTTGTCTCAGTTGTTTCTCAGATGGTTTGCTTGATCTGAGAGTCTAACGATGACTGCAAGTGGTAGTGATACATATCTTCAATCATCGACAGGTGAATCTTAAAGAAATAGCTCGAAATGATTTTGCCAGATACTCATTTGCTTTCTTGCTGAATGGTCTGTATGGTGGATATGAAGCTATAGCCAGCAGCTGGTTAGCTTAGCTGTGCACAAAAGTGTCAACTAGTGAACTTTAGGAGTAATGGTAGACTGATTTTTCTTAATCTTAATCTTTGGACAGAGCCAGGGTTGCTCTTTTCCCGTTTTTTTAATTATGCTCAGCTAAATTGATCAATCGATGGCTCTAGCGTCATACAGAATGTTAAACTATTCCTTTAAAGAGTAACAAAGAACATAACATTAAATTGTTTTTGTTGTTGGTAAATTATATGTGGACTATAGTCATGCTATCATACTCATTAATTTCTTTTGGCCACCCTCTATGGTGACCATTGCAACAGTAGTTCCTTGTTTTTTCCCTCAAGACCAGACAAATTCTGTGAAAAATCTGAAATCTAAATAATGTAACATTGTCCTGTACTCCATGGTCCTCAAGTACAAGGAACCTTTTAACAAATAAGAAAAGATTTGTCCATTGACTTTATATGCAATTGCATCAACGTTTCTGTATAAAATGTCTAAACCAGGGATCCTCAACGGGGGTCCATGACACCTAGGGGTTCCTCAGCGTCAATGCAGGGCGGTCTCTAAATTATGGTTAGTTTTTTTCAAAAATTAGAAAAGTCTTAAAATGAATCCAACATATTACTAGCAAATATAAATGCCCACTGATGATAGGCTATAGGTAAGTTAATCCTAAGGATTCACAGTGCCACATGTATGTTTAACTTTAAAACAAGATTTATAAAATCATTCCAACCACTATTTTAATAGCTAAGTATTCTCAAATTAGTATTTTCAAATACACCAACAAATAACCCATTTTACAAAAAAGACTAAAACTAATAAAAACAAAGCATTTTCAAAAAATAAAAAATAAACTAAACTAGCAAACCCGCTTTAAAAACTAATTAAAACTAAACGGAATTTGAAAACTAAAAGTCAAAATGAAATAAAAATAAAAATACACTAATAAAAATGAAAATCTATAATAACCTTGGTTTGGTACGGCCAATTTGTTTTGTTCCCCCCCCTTCTGAGAGTAATTACACAAACAGACAACCTAAGGAATTCATTGGCACCAACCATGAAATGCTAACTCAGGGCCCGGCAACCTTTTTAATATGAAGTGCAATTTCAAAACGTTCTTGTTAATCAGTGTGCCATATTGGCATTAGGCCTGCCATCATCTACCAATGTTTAAGTTTCTGTCAAAGGCAACCAATCAGTCAGTCAAGATTTCTCCACACAATAGACAAATATACTGTAGATACTTTTTTATGATGTTTTTGGCATTTTGGCTAATCTCCATTAACAGATTTCTGCATATGAATGCAGATACATTTAAAAATCATTACAAAGAATTACAAAAAATAAAGCTAGACTTGCACAGCCAGACGTATCTCCACAGTGCTGTGTCAGCGCTAGAGTATGGTCTGACTCTGGCTACACCAATGGAGGTACATCCGGCTGGATGTTAAAATTTGCTATATCGTTGTTAGACGATGCCCGATGGATAGCATTATGGCCAATGTGTTCTGACTGTTTTGCTCTCCATGCATATGTGCATGCAACCAAACCCCGCTGAAACGTGATTGGTCAATACTACTCAGACTACAGACGGAAACCAGAGCCTCCGATACCAAAATCTTGTCCCGCTGCCTACAGATTCTGCATTCAAATGCTGTTATCTGTTTATGAAATTTACGTTGACACTGACATGGAGCTTGTGCTGTGTTTCAGCTGCACAAAGTGGCAAGCCATGGCGGTATTAAGAAAATGTGTTCCCAGATGGCGCACCATGAGTTCCAATGCAAGTTGCTAACTGGGTGTATATGCTGAAAAGGTAATTCAGGGTGCCTCAGGCTCCCATGTTTTGGGCCAATAGATAATGTCCAAGTCCTTTGCAGTGGCCTGGGTTCGAATCCCCTGTCATCCCCTTTCTTTGTCTCCCCCCTCTCTGGTATACTCCATCTAATACAAAAAGACTCCTTCCTCCTAGATGCTTGCACCTATGAATGGCACAAAAATAGTTTACTGAATTGTGAAATATGCATTTATTTGAATGTGTTCTTCACTGCTGTTGGTACACGTTTTTGACTTGGTTGGGCTTTGGAGCAGCACTTTTCTGACCTACAGTGTGTAATTCACAGTGAATTGATCCTTTAAGTGCTTTGCTCAAGGGCATCGCAGTGATGTTTGAGGGAGGAAAAATTATAAAATACGTTAACATAACCCTCTGCACTGGACCTCCTTTTTAATGTTTGTGCCCATGTCACCTAACACGTTTAGATCTCATAATGGATAAAGGAAACGCCAGTTGATACAAATGTTACCAAAATTATTTTAGATTAACTCCCTTTAGACCACTCTTTTACTCTGTCCACTCCTACCTCTCCCTGATTGTCCTTTCATCCTTCCTCCTCATATCACAAACTTCATTCCTCTCTCACACTTCTTCCCATGTCCTCTTTTTTCTGTTCAGCTCCTCCCTGCAGCTTTCCTGTTCGGTTGTTGTCCTTGTCCTTCTGTCTCTCAGTGTCTGGGAGAGCTAAACCAATTCCAGACCAGATTATGGTAATAAAATTACCGTGAGGCTGGAGATTAAGGTTTAGGCCTCTAAACACACTGGTAGAGACAGATAAGGGGAGGGGAAGGAGGGAGGGGGTGGAGGAGGATGAAAGAGAGAAGGTGAGCAGAGCATTCAGAGGGCGGGCGGGGCGATGTGTTGTGATTTCCTGACCACAACAAAGGGATTAGGATTTAGAGAAGTTGGTAACACAAGTTCATGACAACATGTGAACAGAAGGAATGAGAAGGTGCAGACACACTCATGAATAATGGTTACTGGGTCACATATTGTAAAAAGCACAGCATAAGGGAAATTATATATAAGGGGTTTTATAGGTCTCAAATCAATGTTTAACATTTGTCATAATTATATAGGCCAATATTATATATTCATCAGGATGTAACAAGATTACATAAATACTGGGGGGAATCATGCACAACAAAACAAAACATGCAAGAATGAAATCCCCCTTTCAATACCATAAATAAAGTACCACTCGACCAGACATGCCAAAACACTTATGCACTTCAAAATTCAACGAAAATAATCGCAAAATTAAATAGTGTGGTGTCAACATAAAACACAGTGCAGAGAGTGGAGTTCACTTCGTGACAAAAACAAAAATACTTTCACCCAGGAGAGGCTTGTTTGTTCATCTGGAGTGTTCCATCCAAATCCAATCTTTTTCCATAATTTATCTGGACGTTTTGGTGCCTAAACGCGATTGTCATTGCCACATGACGCTCACATTTTCTGGCTAAACTCCACCACTTGGCCCCTGAAAGGACCGTCATCTGGCAGTACCTCTACCTGGCTCAGAGTATGAGGGTAAACAACTTCTGCTGGTAGCTGCTCTGTAGCAGATAAATACAATCAGCAACTAGACTGTTCATGTTACAGCACTTCTTTCTATAAAATACTTCTATTTTAGGTAGAAATTATTACATGGTCTAAGCTATTGGTCAAGTACATGGTCACTTATCTCCCCACTAGAGATTAAAATCAGCAGAGGCAGGGATATGTAGACCAGAAAGGGTGAAATCCCATGCGTCCTACTGGGAAATCACATCCTGGATCCATGCACGTGTATTGTGGTGGTTTTGACTGCAGATATAGTGGTAGACAAGGGGTTAATCAGCAGCATCCAAGCTGTTGGCAGAAGCTCACTCTGTAGTCTTGCTTTGCCAGACCTTCCTCCACAGCACTTCAGAAAAAGGTCTGGCTAGTCCACACTGCATTCTGGGATGGGAGAAAAACGTGCTCTGGTTTATTGGCATTTCTTTAAATCAATCATCAAGTTGTCTTGGGTGGTGCTAAGCGCCAAGTGGAGCCACAGTGCCGCTTGAGAGGGAACTTGTTTTGGTGGAACAAAACAAATTCCAAGGTTGTTTTAGTTGCTCAACAGAAAACTCCGATGTGACAGATAGTCTAGCTAGCTGTCTAGATTTACCCTGCAGAGATCTGAGGAGCAGCTAACCATAGTCCAGAAATCCACCAGTTTAAAATTACAGCACAAAGAAAGGTTTTCACCGAAAACAGACATCCGAAAAGATTGACATCCAGGCTGATTTCCGGCAGAACGAGAGCAATCAAAGAAGTGTAACGATGGATATAGACTACCCACTCTGTGACTTCAAATTCAGCTCACATATGTGAATAGTTTTACGTACAAAAAAGAAGAAATGTTAACATACAGTACGGGTTCATATTTTTGTATATATATATATATATATTCACGTCGGGCTCACATCAAGTCTACAAGCTCTCACAATTTGCATATATTTTCCTTTAAAAGGGTCGCTGGTTTGGGACCCTGGACAGACTGTAACTAGAGAGGTACTAGTTTTGAGCAAAAGCAGGGCCGTCCTGTGAGACAGCCCCCTCGCTCTGACACCTCTCCATACATAATGCATGTGTATAGGTCCTATTTGGGCTGTCAAATAAATTGAAAAAAACTGAATTTCCCTTTGTGGGATTAATGAAGTATACCTTTTCCATTAAGTCTTTTTGGGGGGACTTAGAGGTGCATGGGAGGCATGTAACAGTCAGTGGCACCATGACATTAAAGGATGATCTTTCCTTGAACACACTGTAGTTCAACAAACTAGTTTATATAGTAAGTGGGAAAGAGCTTGAGAGGGAATTTCCATCCTTGCTTACTTAATCACCTCCACACATCTGGCCATCACTGTGTGAAATATGCGCGTCTATTTCAGAAAGTTGCAAAAATAGTTTGGCACAGTACCACCTTCTTGCATGATGGAGGATTCATCTACTGTACATCTACGGTAGAAAAAAAGATACTTTTGCAGTTTTTAAAACTGTAATAACTGCTGCTTTTGGTCAACAGGAAGAAGCTGTACACACAATATTGACTTTTACAGCACATTTCTTACAAAAAGCATATGGCAAAATGTGTTAGCAAACAGTACATGACAGACACAGAACATCATCATTCATCTGGAGTTGTGTGTCTGGTCGCCCTATGAATGTAAGTCACTTCAGACCAAAACAAAACTAACTCCTTTGAGCTCTGTTTTAGTCTCCACCAACTTCTGAAGGAAATATCTAGCTCTTAAAGACCATGTTGCAAGTTAACCACCACTGTTGATTATTGGGTACAAAAAACACTCAAGATATGTATATCATTTTTAAAAATGTCTCCAAATAGTGTTAAAAGTTAGTTTTTGGTCATTTTTGCTGTTCGCGGGTTTATGAAGTCAATTCGGCAATGACGTCACGTAGGGGAGTTAAGTCTGAGCCTAGCACTAGAACTACGGTGACTGACTGGGATGAGGAAGAGGCGGAAAGGCCAGCAGCCGAATAATTACGAACCTACCAGACGTGAGAAGGCAAATGAGGAATTGTCAAGATTGTGGGGAAGTCTCCTTCATTTATCTCCTTTATTTAGCAACGCAGCAGTGCATACAATGACTTTACTTTTTACTGTCAGTGAATAGCACCGAGTGAACGTCAACGTTTTCTTTCGATCTAGTGACAGTGATCATGTCGTTAGTTCAGATAAGTACTGGTAAACTTATCTAGATATAGGAATAGAAGGCATCCCCGAGTGTTATTTCTAAGTGTTTACCTCTTCCTCCGGTGAAAACGTGTGTCGCTGTTTGGCCGGTGCTTGTGTGTGTGGCGGCGAAGCTGCGGTGGAGTGCGGGTGCTGTAGGCGAGCGAGCCCCTCCGGTCGGGAAGCGAGCCCCTCCGGTCGGGAAGCGAGCCCCTCCGGTCGGGAAGCGAGCCCCTCCGGTCGGGAAGCGAGCCCCTCCGGTCGGGAAGCGAGCCCCTTCGCTCGGGAAGCGAGCCTGCCGCCGGTCGGGGAGCGAGCCCCTCCGGTCGGGAAGCTTGCCCCGCGATCAGCTGATCTGAAGATGCCTAAATCCGTTTGTGACATTTCAGGCAGGATCATGGTCCTCCCCAACCAGCACGCACCAGTATTGTAATTGTTTATATTTCAAACATCACTGCAGGTTGATTGTGGGCGACATCGCGGTCGTGTTAGCTTACCGAAACTATACTGCCAAAGTTGCTGGCTGGCTACGCGACGTTAGCTATATCCGCTACCATCCGTACAGGCTAACTATAGCCAGTTAGCTTTGTGTGTAACGTAACAAACCCCCCCCCTCGTAGGAGCAAAGCTTACTATTTCATTCAATACAATTATGGTACAAAAGGTTCACTAATGCCACATGTATGATGTTGACAACATGGACGCATATATAGGCAACACCACAGGCAATCGTAGTATTTACCTAGCAGGCTAGGCTAACGCTCTTGTGCTAACGTCCGGCGGCGCAGCGTTAGCTAGCGGTCTAAACTTGTGAAAAGCCAAACAACATCCCCGTCTAAGCTGTGTTTCACTTTCCCTCCAATATTATTATAAATATAATAAAGTCGCATGGACTCGATCGAGACCATAGACTGTTAATATTAAAAGACTAGAAGCCACATTAGGCCAGACCAGTGGTAAATACAACGCAGGCTGCTCTGTTATCTCCCCAGCGTGACGTCATGCAATGCATTGTGGGGGGAAAATGAAACACTGTAAAATTGTGCCCAATTTTGGTATTATATTCAATTTTGCGATATCCAACACCATCAAATACAATGGATAACAGTTCAAATATTTACTACCAACAAGCAAATTGCACAAATTCGTTGCAAAATTAAACCTGCAACATGGACTTTAAGCTGCCAAATTCTGCACAATGTTTACCAGCTAGTTGCTAACTCTGTCTCTCTGCCGTGTGGTGCTGGTCAGGTACTGGTGGGTTTATTAGGGGGTTCTGCTGAAAGATCTGCATGTTGCATCTGGAAAGAACTCTGATGGGAGCGATGGCCACAAACCAAAAAAAGGAAGGTTGTGGGAGAAAAAAAGACTGCAAATTCATTCATGAACACTCTGGGTTCATCACTGCAAGCAACACCATTACATTATATGTAGTGATTTGATCTATTGTTAAAATTAAAATATTGATGAGAGCAGCTTTAATGAAATTTAATTGAGCAAAATGATTCTGTCAATTTAATTTTAAAAATGCTATTATAATCTAAGATTACACATTGATGATTTCACTTGTGCATGCCCTATGTGTTCTTATATATATCTGTGGTATAAATTATTCATGGCTTAACTAATGTGTGAAAATGACAGTGTCACTTATGACCAATCTGGCAAATCATAAAGTTCATGGTAGAAAAATGAAAAGTTAATTTAACCACCTTTGTGTATGAATAATAAAATATCTTAAAAGTCTAAATAACAAATACAGTGGTTTCCATCCAATGGTCAAAAGGGAACTCTAGTTTTCCCACTTTGACATCCTAATCTATGATATCCTGGCAGCCAAAAGTGTTTCAGTTCTTCTACATATAGACACACACTCACACACACACACACACACACACACACACAACTGACGTATCTCTGGCAATTGTACGTGCCCCCACCACGTCAGCAGTGCGCTCAAAAAAATCTCTTCTCTTTAGTTATTTATAAAATCTTTTTTTGTCCCAGAGTTAAAATAAAAAGGGGGTCGCAGGGAAAAAAAAAGAAAAGGGGCTGGGAAGGAGGGAGAAGTGAGCTAGAAGAAGCCAGCCTCCTTCTCATCCATCTTTCCCTCTCCTTTATTATTCATCAGCCTCTTCTCATCCCTCATTCAACATGCTGATGGAGGATAAAATAGGTCAGGATAGGCTGGTGCTTGCACAGAGACTTAAGTCTTCCCTGACACGTTGTGCACTTGTCCCCTCCTCCTTCCCTGCATCCCTTGCTCCTCCTTCTGTCCCTTTTCTTCCCTGCTGCTCTCATCTTTCACACCTCTAACCTTTCTCCCACACTACTTCCATTTTCACACACTATTTGATAATTCCTGAATACCATTGTTTCTCCACTGAGCTCACCTTCCCCTCTTTTTCTCTTCACCCTTGCTTGTTGTAGAGTAAAAACTCAGACAGAGGACATGTGTTGCTGCTAGCCATCTGCCGGGGACACACCTAACCTTCATATCTATGAAGCAGTAAGAATGGTGAGGAAAGACGCAACTTAGCTGGAACTTAGAAAAAGATGACCAGCGTAAAGTGTGAAAGTTAAATCAGAGGGACAAAAACAATACCTGATTCTTGTCCTTTTTTAGCTATACATCTTGGAATACTTTCCTCTACTTTCTGCTCAAACCTCCAATTAAACATGTGGATGTGGTCTGCAGGTGGAGCTTTATACCCAACAAGTAGAGAAGTAAAATAACTCCTACCTCTATGTTATTTTCTTCAGTTCTAACACACTTAAAGCACTACATTGTTGGTTTTGCTTGCATGTCGCCTCAATATAAGTGGTTAAATCTATGGCAAGCCCTTTTAACATTTAAAAGCTAAGTTTGACTATCCGGAATTAACATTGTGGATATCAATGTCTTTCTGACTAGTTGTAAATACATTTTGGATAGCTGGAATAGTCATTTAAGA
Source organism: Etheostoma perlongum (assembly GCA_026937815.1). Lineage (NCBI taxonomy): Eukaryota > Metazoa > Chordata > Actinopteri > Perciformes > Percidae > Etheostoma > Etheostoma perlongum. The sequence continues at coordinate 8,474,303 of CM049378.1, read as the reverse complement.
TATCTGTAACTTAATTTCGACTAGTCGAACGACATATAAAGATATCAGCAATGACGTCATTGAAAACGACATTCAACTCGTCACACATCTTAAATGACAATTGCAGATTTCTGTAACTCAGACTGGGCAGAATGAAAGTTAAACATATCATTGATGTCATTATGACTAGTGCAAATTATTGTGCATGACGTTGCTCTATTTTAGATATCCATAAATACGTAATTTCCCCACCCCGCCATAATGAAAACTGTGAAAGAAATCTCAGAAGAATTGAACATGTTCAACTGAAAACTCTAATAAACGCAAATTTCCATGCTGGGGAAGACCGACGTTTCTCTGTCAGGCGCATTAGTTCAGGTGAGTCTGTTTATCACTGCATGCATGTATTATCATATGCAAGGTTGAAGAGGAAATCCGGCCATTTTTAACATCTATATTGGTTTCCTGAGGCTCACCCGTAGACAGTAGAATGGTTCACCGGGAGCTCCGAACAAAAATGATCCGACCTAGCCGGCTAGCTACAACGTTAACCTATGGGGGCAATATACTGTATGTACAGTAATTGTTATTTGGGGCTTTTTTCAAGTTCTCATTATAAGAGTTCCAGGACGTGAGTTGGGTCCTTACAAAACTCAAATAGTGTAGGAATACAGTATAAACTTTGTGTTTTAGCAGGCAGTTAGTTAGCTTTGCTTACTTCCGGAACACCAAGCTAAACAGAGCAAGCAGACTGCCTGCAAAAACACAACCATAAAACCATCTTGTACCTAACTGGAAGGCTGGTAACTAAGAAATAAAAAACCTGTTCCAGTTGCATCATGTTAAAACAAAATGTATATCTTCTAAACAAATGAATTATGTTTAGCAAGAATTCTTTATTATTATTCATTTAGACTACAATAGGGCAGGCTATGTATCTGTAATTATAAATACCATACAAATAAATGGCAAAAGTGACATAATTTGTCCTAGGAAGAATGTCTTTGTGGGTATCTAAAATGACAATTATGGATAGGAAGAAGTTGCGGATATCTTAAATATTCTTTGTGAGTCGACAAAACTGAATAACAGATATCTGCAACACATAACCAGTCTAGCTTTAAAATGTTAAAAGGGCTTGCCATATAAGCAGTCTGTTACTACTGTTCTCCACCTGTGACTGACTGCACTAACAAAAGATGTCCACCAGATGGGGGCAAACCCTATCGAGAAGTATGCAAAGTTACAGTTACAGTAAAAATATTGATTTTTTTTCCAAATTTTAATTTAAATTTTTTTTAAAACACATTGAAACACACAAGTTGTTTTTTCCTTTTTACTTATTTAAGAAAGTTGACTTCCATTAGTCTGATGCATAATCTGTGTTGAGTTGCATTTTCTTTCCAGCTTTGTCTTCAATTGGTATTACCACTAAGCAGTCCTCACCACAATACCATCACATTTATTGTAAGATGTGAAACAGTGTACTCTTGCAGCAGGAAGACCCTACAAACTACTTTTGGATGAACTGGAACAAGATCATTTGTTTATAGGAGACCCATTTCTACACCATTTTCAGGTTTATACGTGTAGTGTGGTTCTACTAGAACATGATTACATGCTTTAATGCTCAAAAAACACTGAATAATAAATGTTGTTCTCATACCTACCATGGCTGCTGCACCTGTATTCACCCTCGGGCTGAGATGCTCTGTTTTAGCGCCCGTCTCTTTAATCCCAGTCTGCTCTGATTGGCCAGCATTTCCGTGTCTCATGAGCATGCCAACAAGGCCAATAATGCCGCTGGACACAGAAATCTTCGCAAATCGCTCTAATGATAGCTTGCTTCCATGCAGTATTAGCATTACACTGTAAAATGCAGAATTTAAATGCACAACAGCTGCTGGCATCAGCAATAAGGTCAGAAGTCACTGTAATTCGTTATACACCTTTATTTAACCACCTGTCATCAAGGCTGATGTTTGTTTTTTTCCAGAAAAGGGTCACGTGATAGGGGCTTGACCAATCAGGAAAGGACACCTTGTGACCGATTAGACCCAATCAGGGAGCATTATTGATTCCAAACATCTCCATTTCTGCCCGTCCAGACTGAGAACTAAAACTAAAACAGGGACAGCAGTGTTTCCAAATGTCTCAGTTTTAGGGGCTGGGAAACGCCAGAGTAGTGTAGATGCAAGGTTTAAATGTAGCAAAAGATATGTGGTTTAAGACAATAAAGTTTTAGTGTGGATGTAGCCCAAGTGTAAAAAAGTTGTAGTTCTGGCACTCCTGGTGGTATGCTACAAAGCTTTCTGTACTTCTGAAGAAATCTGAGGAGCTTGAAAGTAAAACGCCCATTGTGACATCACTGATTTGACAGATTTTAGAATTTATATTAGTGTGAACGGAAGATGTCGTAGAGAAGCTGTAAACCTCTGTACAAACTCCAACTTGTCAGTCCTCACAAAAGCAAATGCAATTTAATTTCACTGCTCTAAGCATTAAGATATGACTCCACGTATTTAAAAACTAATGTCTACTTTAATTTGGCACACCACACTAGTCTCAAAATTCACAGCAGCAATACAGTTAAAGTAAATGTTGAATATTATTTAGTGTGTTTACAGATAAGTTATTTTATTGAAATTAATGAAAACTTGTTCAAACCATAATCTACCATCTAATACGACAGTGATGTAGATAGTCCATAAATCCAAATTTGATCAGTGAGAGACTTAAACTTAAGTGAAATTCAATTTGCAATACTGAATTATTACGGTTCAATGACGTGTTTTACAAAAGGTAATTACAAAAAAACTATGTTACTTAATTACACACACACACACACACACACACACACACACACACACACACACACAGTTTGGCGTGTCCCACTATTGGTCTTCAAAGAAGACTTTAGCCATGACGAGGGCGACCTTGGCCACCTTTTTCTCCTTGGCGTCGGGGCCCATGTTGGCACGTGCCAGTCCTATCCAATGCTGCTCCGTACGGCTCTGGTAATCCGTCACCGTCTCTCCCTCTTGCACTGCGGGGTGCTCCACTTCATCTGTAAACACACACACACACGTAGAGAAGTTAACATTTCCTGCCCAACACAAATATTTGATACAGCCCCTGATTGGCCTGGGCCCGTAAGCAACTGCATACCCTGCCTACCAATAGTTACACATCTGAATCACTCAATTCTCATTGGCAGATAGATTGATAGCGTAACCCGCCAATTGCAAAATTCACCCACATTTGGCAGGCGGTCGGGTGTTATTAACAGAAACAAGTCATCTTTAACTCCACATACTGTATAACGGAATCACAGATTCACATTGGGTGAGCAGAGAGAGGGCTTGCTTGGCCAATGTCCTCAATCAGCTCCAACAACAGAGAGAGGGCAGCAGTTAGGGCCGTGAGAAAGAGCTGATGCAGAGGGAGATGTGTGACTTGAACGTTCAACTGGCTCAACGAGTCCTATCCCCAGCCAGGGAAACTAAGTATCTGAGATCCCAGCTGGGAAAAATCAGCAACAGGCTGCGAAAAGCCCAAAAAGATCTCGACTTGCAGTTCTTCATTACTGAAAGTCAAAATGGAGCAAATGAAGGGAGAGAAAGAGGCCCTTAAAAATATTGTGGAGACTCAGAAGATGGAGCTTTGTAAAGAAAGACAGATGCTCGCGGTAGGTAAGACCCCCAACATGACATTGGAGAGACTTCTGGAGATGGAGATGGAGAGGGTTCAAGCTCAAGAGCTGAAGGATAAATTGAGAAAGATGAAGGAAGCTCTCCGTGAACAGGAGGAGGAGGCAAAGGAGATACTTGAAAGGTCACAGGCTTCCCATAGAGTCCAGCTGGAGATGCAGGACAAAAACAACAAGAACCTCATGGCTGCACTTGAGAAAAAGTGTGAACATCAGCTGGAGAGAGAGCGTGTCCTATGGCAGCAGGAGAAAACCTCCCTGCTAGAGGAGAGCGACTAAACAAGAGCCTCCTATGTGGATCCGAATGACGAGCAAAGCTTTGTGAGTGACTGTCTCCGGGCTGCTCTGAAGAAGACTGAGCAGCAGCTGGAGAGTACTCTCAACCAGTGGAAGGAGGACAAGGCATCCCTCCTTCAGGCCACAGAAAGCCTGAAGCTGATTCAGCAGGAAAAAGAGCAGGAGTGGGAGAGGACTGAGAACACCTTGAGGTCCTAGCTGGTAGATCTTCAGAGCCAGATAATGCAAAAGCCAAAGAAGAAAAAGTGGTACAAAAAGCTTCTGCCTGACTGAGGAAAAGAAAATGCATTTGTAGCCTACTGATATAGTGTCTGTCTGTCTGTCTGTGTGGGTTTGTCTGTTTGTGGATCTACCTGCCTGTCTCTCTGTCTGTCTGTTGGTCTGTTTGTCTGTGTGTGGGTGGTGTCTTTTTTTCTGTCTGTGTGTGGGTCTGTCTGTCTGTCTGTCTATCTGCCTGTCTGTCTGTGTGTGGGTCTGTCTGTCTGTCTGTCTATCTGCCTGTCTGTCTGTGTGTGTGTGTGTGTGCGTGTGTGCATGCATGCGTGTGTGCGCGTTTGCTCGCAGGCCGTGTGATGCGTCAGTGCAGTAGTGTTGGAGTACTAGTTCTTGTGCTTAGTACTGCCACTGTTTTCAGGGGCGGAAAGAGGAGCCGATGCGTGTTGCCTCCTCTGCCGGTACATAGCCTCACCACTGCCGGTACCTCATACACGCCTCCCCGTGGCACACATGGTAACTGGTTCTTAGTGGTTCCAGGCTAAGTTGTACAGGATTTCGGAGCAGCAGTGGGCCCAGAAACGTGGCATGAAGGCCCACCGGTGAGTGGAAACACTCTGATGCCCGTCAACCACTGTCCCAGTTATGGGTAAATAGCCCCAGCTATGGATAAATGGTGAAGACCCCAACAGATGTTGGTGTGAGAACCACCACAACGGCTGGGAAGAAGGCAACCCCACAGCCATGTGGGTTAACTCGGGAGGGTACAGTGGCTAGGGGACCAATCCCTGTGGCAATGTGGGAAAACTGAAACTATTCCTCACAGCTATATAATAACTACTGCATACACACAAACACTAGCTATTAAAAATCATGTCATGTTTGTTGGTGTGGCGGCCCTGGGCCTGTCCTACATGTGTACTGTGGTTTGTCTTGTTAACTTGCAGGTGTAGCGGAGGCGATAATGAGATGACTGTGATCACCTGGCCGGTCCTCCCAGAATATTTAACCCCGCCTGCCCCAAGACCAGGCGGCCGCATTCTCTGAACTGCGCACCAACATGTTTTCTCTCTGTTTGAGTTTTCCCCTAGTTAACTACTGACAACATGCACCTCACATTCTCCATTCCATCCATACACCTTCATAAACTGACTGATACTGACAATCACACCTCATCGTGCTCTTGTTTCCATCATTATTTAATAAATGTCACTTTATTATTGTTGCGTTGCTGGGCATCTCCATCTTTTGTTGTGGCCTGTGAGCCAGTCGTAACAGGTTGGGGGCTTGTTTGCCTGAGAATAAAACCAGGACCTTGTTTGTGGTTTTCTTTAATTAATCCTAGTGAGTTGCTGTTTAGGCAATTTGGTGTAGAATAGTGGATGTATAAGCCAGGGGGGCAAATGCACATTTGCATCCTAATTGTTTTATATCAAGTTATTTTATACGTTAAACAGGGCCTGAATTTAACTTTTTTGACCACCTGCCACAATCACTTTTTTACCAGCCAGTTATTTTGCCTAATAAAAGGTGAAAAACAGGAATTGCTGTGTCTCTATGATAATATCCTGTCCATTTCATGGTAGCCTACTTGTGGACATTGCTGTAGTAGGGGGGGCCCGCCTTGATAATCCAGCATAAAGGCATCATTTATCCTGGCCTGGGACACACATTCATACGGTTTGATAAAGTACTTATTGGACTTTAACTTATCATTGCACCTACAATAATGTAGCTGTCCTCAATTTAGGTCATCCTGTACATCTCATATGCGGAATTTCCTGCATCTACCGTTTAACATTAACTTATATCTTCAGTCAATGGCTATTTGTCAAAGTAAAAACAAAACAAAGGCGAGTCAGTGGGTGTCTTAGCAGCTGAGCAGAAAGAGAGCAGAGAAGGTGACTCTGCATTCCACTAACTTGTTGCTCTCTGTAATATATCCAATATAAGCTGCTGTGTTTAGGCTACAAAATGTGCATTCAGGCTGAAATTCAACCGTGTGGTTTTGTCGGGATTAAGCTCTAAGCAGAAGGAAACGATGGGTCTCCTGCATTTTGACTGGCTGTATAGTTGACACGCAGCACTTCAACACATTTTTTTTCCGTTTGGCAGAATGTAAAATGGGGGCGTGCAAGGCTACGTGGGCGGGCGCAGTCCCGCAGGTCTATTTGCGTCCAACTCTGGATTTGGCTACTAGTGAATGTTAAAATTTTTAAGACGTGCCGTTTTGAACAAGTGTTCAAGCTGGTAAGTTGATGTACCACAAAAAAAAATATCCGTTGAAAATATAGAAGTTTCTTTAGCCATGTGAAGTCTCTAGGAAAAGTCTTTCTGGGTCAGAGACGTGTAGTTCCACCGTTGGCCGCTAAGCCCATGGCGCTGTTCCTGGGGGTTTGGGTGACAAGCCGACCGGACGTGACGTAGCAGTATTGACGATTAAATTTTTTTATTCAAAATTCGAGATTGTAACGTAATTTCGTTCAATTTCGATTTAAGATCGTAATCGTGACACTTGTGAATATTTAGTGTCGGCAAAATGGCTTTTTATTGATTTTCCTCTCAGCAAAATGCTGTAAGTGAATTTAAGCTGAGCTTTTATTGTGAAGGGTAGACATGAAAAAGCCAGCGTTATGGTTTTTCAACACAACAGATGCTATGTTCCTGTCAACTATCTGCTCGTGCACCAGGAAAGTGAAGAAAGGTTTGTTTGTAGTATCCAGCAATCATGTAACGTTGAAGGCAGGAAAAAGTGTACTGCAGTCAAAGCTGGTAAACCCCCCTGCTGTTGTTTAGAGGGTGTCAACAGCCTGCTGCAACTGCATTTTTACGACAATATCCAATGCTGTCAAAACTGCTCCAAAATCCGAACCCCAAGTTCATTAGGTACCCAGAAAACTAAGTGTGAAGTAGACTGGATGAACGGTTCATGAGATATTTCTAATACAGACCGTGCACGTGCTTCCCCATGTATTAGATAGATTATAAAATATTTAGAAAAAGACGTTAGTTTCTACTGAAATCTATGGAATTTAGAATCTAGAGTTAACTATTGACGCCATAACAGATTTCATAGTGGAGATGTTTCCATGTGCTTGGAAGGTTGGTATAGCTTATATCATCATGTGTTTAATGCCAAGAATATCCTCACCTACATACTGTGCCTGTTGCTCATTATAAATGGCATGAAAAGGTAAAAGGGAAAGAAAGGCAGATAAGTATCAGAGAGTGAAGAGGCAGAATAATCACTTGCCTTCCTCATCCTCGCTTTCCTCTTCAGACTCCTCCTCCCCCTCCTCCACCCCTTCTGCTCCTTTCGCCTCCTCCTCCTCCTCTTCATCTTCCTCTGACTCAGACTCTTCCAGCCACTCCTGCGTCTCTGTGGAGAAAAACAATCAGAAATCTAAATGAAACCTCACATACCTACATCTCCCATCGCATCACCCTCCAACTCCTCTCCTGCATCACAAAATATTCAAACGAGACAAATCAGCACACTGGGTGCTGTAGAACCGGCTGCGCTGACACTGAACACAAGTCATATCATTTCAATTTGTCTACAAGTGTTACTTTGCCTATGCATAATTGACATGTCTTTTTCACTCACTTGGGTCCATTTCAACCAGAACCTCCCACTGGTCCATCTTGTTGAGGTCCAGAGAGTAGAAGTCGTTCAGGGTGAACTGGCGGTCACCAACCTCAAACATCCCGCCGTATAGGAAGAGCTTGCCCTGACGCGCCGTTGCCATGGCACTGGACCTAGCGCAGGGCTCTACCAGGGGGGCCGAGGCTATACCCAAAGAGATAGAAAACGTGATTTTCCAATCTATCTATATCTTTGCCCTATTTTTTCACATCTTAAAGCTATAGTGCATAGTTTCTGTCACCCCTGTGAGGAATTCCAAGTAAGCCCTCATTCACACTGCCTGCGTCGGCAGTCAGACAGTGTGGAAAAAACGCAGGTCTTTCCATTCATTTTGAATGGGGTTAATCCCTTTAGGCTGCGGTGGGGTTTGCCACGGGGGGGACACTTAAAAAACACAGCATGCTTGAAAAGTTGAGACTAACTCAACTTTTGGAGAAACAACACAAGGTCATATTGCGGTGGCCAATCATGTGACCAGAGAGCAGACGTGTCAGTTTGATTTGAGGCGGTGTGAGAATCCCGTACAGTAAACATCACAGCCTTTATTGCTGCAACAAAAAAGTTTTAAAGCAATATGTAGGTAAAAAAGGACACACAAGCACTGAACCGTCCCAGGGAGTTTGTGTAATAGCTGAATGTTTCCCACAATAACAAAGCAATCGCTATGTCTCACTCGTCTTTTTTTTTCTCTCTCTGTCGTGTGAAAGCCGCCTTCAAGTGCGATCGGAAATGTTGTAATCTATAAACGATCTGACAGTAAAATGTCTGTCATTATGTGTGTGTATGATCTTGCCATCGTCCTCCTCTTCCTCTTCTTCCTCCTCGTCCTCCTCCGCCTGAGCTCCAGGGATCACTTCCTTGATGGTCATCACTGTGCCGTCCTCTGCCACAATCTCCTTGATGACCTCTGTGGGTCCCTGGGGTGCCCCTTCCTCTTCCTCTTCCTCCTCCTTCTCTGCACCCTGCCCCTCTGCTCCACCCTTCTTCCCCCTCCTTCGTTTCTTCTTCTCCGACTTGTTTCCCTAGACAGACAGAAACCAAACAGTCAATAATGGCAGACGTCAGTCGAAGCATCGATACAATGCGGCTGCATGGCAGTGCTGGTTCCAGCCAGTGGTGAAGAATTCTCCAAAATTGATAGAAAATATTGGTAAAACTTTCTAATAACCTTCACTAATAATGGTAAGTTATTAAACTATTGTTTTGGCCCGCTCCCCCAAAACTGCTTTCACTATAATCAATTAAACTGGATGGACAGTCTTCTATTTATATTTTTTACGCAAGCCTTTTACACTAAAATGGATCATAAAGTGTAATTATTTCTTTTAAATTAAACTACCGATATACGGGGAACAACTTAATGACTGTTAATAAGCATATTGGCAGTTTCATTTTGAGAGTTTCTGTTTTTATTTCTTGCTTCCCTCACCTGCGTCCTCTGATAACAGACAGTAAATTGACGTTTTCACAGCGCTGTACTAGCTCCAAAAAACTGAACAACAAGACACAACAATCCCAAGGTAAAAGCTCTCCGTCTCGCATATAACTATCCTAAGCCGTGAGTGCATAGCATGTGTGCTAGGGGCACTTCTATGATAGCATCAAAATCACTATTTTAACACTATATCACAAACAAGGCTCAACAAAACATGAAAAAGTATCACCAGGGTCTCCACACATTAATGCAAGCATTGACAACCGTTTGTGTACACAGTAGGGCTGCACAATTAATCAAATTTTAATCCCAATCACGATTTTGGCTTCCAACAATCAAATTTGCGTGATCGAGCGATATTTTAAATGCGTCATTCCGTTCATTCCGTATTTCATAGAATACTCCGTTTTTTTAGCAAAGCCCATCCGTAAACCACTGTCTGATCATGTGCCAGTCAGAGTTGTTCCCTGCACCGCGCAGCTTATTTTCTAGATGTAGACGTCACAGAGGACAGAGTAACGTGAGGAAAATCCAACAGATAGCAGTTGGTTATACGTCAGTCTCAAGGTTTACCAGTTTACCAGTAAATGCAACATTTTGTCCCGTCTGTGTTGTTTTTCAGACAACAGCACTGACCAGTGCTAGTTAGTGTTTGTTAGCTCACAGGGTTCTAGGGTGCGACTAACATTTTTCCTCCAGGTCGCACCGGTGCACCTAATGTCCTCGCATCCGCTGCCTCCCCATTCACTCACACACTGCTCCCAGCAACAGGGAGAGACACAGCGCCCGCTGGTCCACACTTCTGACATTTGTCCACAGTTTTAATTATTATTAACACAGCTGTATATTGTTAAGCATGAGAGGCAAACCTGTATTTGTACCAGTGTTTCCGCTGGTAAGTCTGCTATTGCGGCGGCCACAGCAAAAAACAAAGAAGAAGTTATTGAATGCAATTAACTTCAGTTCGTAGAAAAATAGCGTGTGAGACGGAGCCTGCTGGACCTGTAAGAGATGTGACCCATGGCCAGAATATCATAGGTCATAAAAATGCAGCGCAGTGACGATATTTAAAACATACAAGGTGTGTAACTCCACTGACCCGCCATTCGACCCATGCTGGACTCATAATGAGTCAGCTGTTGCTCTGTGAGTAGCGTCCATCGCACTCCCCCTCTCTACCTTGCTCTTTTAATCAGTTATTGTTGAAAACAAGTGAAGGAGCTTTCTCAGAGATAAATTTTTTTTAATTAATCCTAGGCTATTTATTTCAGATAGCTAATTTTCATTTACATGTGTTGCAGCTGTATGTCTATACAACATACAACTTCAACATAAGAAGAATGTAACATAATATGGATGTGAACGCAGTTATAAATAGACAATAACATTTGTTTTGGTTAAAATCGACAAATAATCGTGATAATTAATCGTCATCTCAATATTGATCAAAATAATTGTGATTATAATGTGGCCATAATCGTGCAGCCCTAGTACACAGAGTTTACTAAAAAGAAAGGTTCTGAACAACTCACAGCTGTCTTTTCCGCTTGCTGCCATCTTTGCCAATCAAAAAGTGTCTATTTCCAAATGTGAATGAACGGACTCTATAGGAGAAAACGTCATTCTTATATTATATAAGGCTCCTTTTTTAACTAAAAGGCCCCACAGTACTTCCTCCATCCATACACCCCACCCTAAAACCTGCGGTCCTCAGATGCTGGCCTGCTCTCCATTGTACCTTTGGAGACAGAGCCTTTAGTGTTGAAGTGTTGAAGTGGGACACCCTCCCTGCAGATAGTCAAAATGCTACATCCCTGGAAATAAAAAATTAAAAAAACACCACTTGTTTTCCACAGCCTACAACCAGTGTTGCCAAGTCCGCTTATTATAAGCGACTTTGGGCTTGTTTTTCTGTAAAGTCGCTTACAAATATTGGTAGTTGCAGGTTGCGGTTTTCTTGGGCTTGTTACTAAAGTGTAGTTGCTTATTTGGGCTTGTTTCCAGCTCCATAATAAGTTGTCAAGCAGGTATTTTCTATGTTATTTAAACGTGGGAGTTTGTCTTGCCTGTTCCCTCGGTTCCCGTCCCCACACTTGAGACAGCAGAGTTATTTCCCGCCCACTTCCTGCTTCTTATTGGCTCTGACCCAGAGTACCAGCCAATCAGAGGCAGAGCAGGGCAGTCGTTTTTTTTCTGGTTAGGAAAATGCGCGAGTAGCGACTGATGGTGACTGGACTGTAGGAGAGTTTTTGGGGGGAATAAATGCCTGGGATAAAGTGGGTGGAATACGGAAAGAAATATAACAAAGACTGGGAGAAAGAGAAAGGAGGAAAAGAATGGATTCAACCCGTCGTGGGGAACAACTCAAAATCACTGTGAAAACGTGTATATTTGATATCCCATCAGTTTTCTAATGTTAAATTATGTTAAAAGGTGGTTTAACTCCCTCCTGTAGTCACTGTCCTGAAGCTCAGGGGGAGAAAATAAAACTCTACCGTGGGGACAGTTTACCAATCTGTCCACATGGATGGAAATTGACAATCCGTCCCCACAGATTGTAAAACCGTGCACACAGTTTATTTATTTATCTCTTCCAGGATCTTAGGGTGGCTCCGTAGAAAAAGTCGCTTGTTTTGGGCTTGTTTTCACAGGCCTGGTTGCTTATTTGTCTCGCAAGATCTGGTAACACTGCCTACAACCTCCCGCAGTATAGCCACTGTAATATAGTAATACACTGTGTGTGTGTGTGTGTGTGTGTGTGTGTGTGTGTGTGTGTGTGTATATATATATATATATATATATATATATATATATAAATATATATATATATATATACTGTATATAGATCACTAAATAAAGATGTATTGGAGCAAGATTAATGTTACCTGACAAACCACTTATTAATTAAAGACAGGAAAGAAACTGTACTCTTATTTGCCACATACAATTGATATACAATGTAGTGAAATTCAATTATTTCATTTAACCCATCCTAAGCTTTAGGAGCAGGGGACAACTATACATACAGCATCAGAGACACTTTGACATGTGGCCAGAGCAGCCTGGGATCAATCTTGTGTTTGAGGGGCGACCACTCTACCTCGGAGACACAGCCACACCCGGTAATCATTAAATGATTATTATAACCATTAGTTGCAGTTCTAATAGCCCTCCAAATAATGTTAATAGATTGTTTACAAAATAATTATTAACCATTAACAAAGTATTATCTATATACATTTATAAACTAATTGTTATATTGCACACAACTAACAATGAAATAACACAAATTATAACATTACTCATAATTAGTAAACATAAATCACCATTTTGTGTTTATTTACAGTAAAATAACTATGAATTGAAGATTAATTAAATATACCTAAATAAATAATAATAAAATCACATACATGCAAACGCACATTCCTGGTAGATTACTTTGAGACTTGAACGCTTGAACTGTTCTTGTGAAGACAAAATTGGTGCTGTTGTGATAACTTTCCACAGAACATGGACATAAACAAAGCAACAGCATTTATGTGATATCTGATGAAATGATGGAGATGTTCATAAAGTGGTGGTGGTGTTTGACTTGTGAAGCATCTCATCACTTCATATATATACATACACAGTACATATATACATATACACTATATATATATATATATATATATATATATACACACATATATACTGTACACATAGTATATATATATACACACATATACAGTGGGTACGGAAAGTATTCAGACCCCTTTAAATTTTTCACTCTTTGTTTCATTGCAGCCTTTTTCCAAAAATCAAAAAAGTTCATTTTATTTCTCAGTAATGTACACTCAGCAACCCATCTTGACAGAAAACAGAAATTTAGAAATTTTTGCATATTTATTAAAAAACAAAAACTGAAATATCACATGGTCATAAGTATTCAGACCCTTTGTTCAGTATTTAGTAGAAGCACCCTTTTGATCTAATACAGCCATGAGTCGTTTTGGGAAAGATGCAACAAGTTTCTCACATCTGGATTTGGGTATCCTCTGCCATTCCTCCTTGCAGATCCTCTCCAGTTCTGTCAGGTTGGATGGTAAACGTTGGTGGACAGTCATTTTCAGGTCTCTCCAGAGATGCTCAATTGGGTTTAAGTCAGGGCTCTGGCTGGGCCATTCAAGAACAGCCACAGAGTTGTTGTGAAGCCACTCCTTCGTTATTTTAGCGGTGTGCTTAGGGTCATTGTCTTGTTGGAAGGTAAACCTTCGGCCCAGTCTGAGGTCCAGAGCACTCTGGAAAAGGTTTTCGTCCAGGATATCCCTGTACTTGGCCGCATTCATCTTTCCCCTCGATTGCAACCAGTCGCCCTGTCCCTGCAGCTGAAAAACACCCCCACAGCATGATGCTGCCACCACCATGCTTCACTGTTGAGACTGTATTGGACAGGTGATGAGCAGTGCCTGGTTTTCTCCACACATACCGCTTAGAATTAAGGCCAAAAAGTTCTATCTTGGTCTCATCAGACCAGAGGATTTTATTTATCACCATCTTGGAGTCCTTCAGGTGTTTTTTTAGCAAACTCCATGCGGGCTTTCATGTGTCTTGCACTGAGGAGAGAGCTTCCTTCGGGCCACTCTGCCATAAAGCCCCGACTGGTGGATTGCTGCAGTGATGGTTGACTTACTACAACTTTCTCCCATCTCCCGACTGCATCTCTGGAGCTTAGCCACAGTGACCATTGGGTTCTTCTTTGCCTCTCTCACCAAGGCTCTTCTCCCCGATAGCTCAGTTTGGCCGGACGGCCAGCTCTAGGAAGGGTTCTGGTCGTCCCAAACGTCTTCCATTTGAGGATTATGGAGGCCACTGTGCTCTTAGGAACCTTAAGTGCAGCAGAAATTTTTTGTAACCTTGACCAGATCTGTGCCTTGCCACAATTCTGTCTCTGAGCTCTTCAGGCAGTTCCTTTGACCTCATGATTGTCATTTGCTCTGACATGCACTGTGAGCTGTAAGGTCTTATATAGACAGGTGTGTGGCTTTCCTAATCAAGTCCAATCAGTATAATCAAACACAGCTGGACTCCAATGAAGGTGTAGAACCATCTCAAGGATGATCAGAAGAAATAGACAGCACCTGAGTTACATATGAGGGTCACGGCAAAGGGTCTGAATACTTATGACCATGTGATATTTCAGTTTTTGTTTTTTAATAAATATGCAAAAATTTCTAAATTTCTGTTTTTTTCTGTCAAGATGGGTTGCTGAGTGTACATTACTGAGAAATAAAATGAACTTTTTTGATTTTTGGAAAAAGGCTGCAATGAAACAAAGAGTGAAAAATTTAAAGGGGTCTGAATACTTTCCGTACCCACTGTATACAGTATATGCACATATATACTGTACATAGACATATATATATACATATACATACTGTATATATAGTGCCTTGCGAAAGTATTCGGCCCCCTTGAACTTTTCAACTTTTTCACACATTTCAGGCTTCAAACATAAAGATATAAAATGTTTATTTTTTGTGAAGAATCACCAACAAGTGGGACACAATTGTGAAGTGGAACGAAATCTATTGGATATTTTAAACTTTTTTAGCAAATAAAAAACTGAAAAGTGGTGCGTGCAAAATTATTCGGCCCCCTTTACTTTCAGTGCAGCAAACTCACTCCAGAAGTTCAGCGAGGATCTCTGAATGATCCAATGTTGTCCTAAATGACTGATGGTGATAAATAGAATCCACCTGTGTGTGATCAAGTCTCTGTATAAATGCACCTGCTCTGTGATAGTCTCAGGGTTCTGTTGAAAGCGCAGAGAGCATCATGAAGACCAAGGAACGCACCAGGCAGGTCCGTAATACTGTTGTGGAGAAGTTTAAAGCCGGATTTGGATACAAAAAGATTTCCCAAGCTTTAAACATCCCAAGGAGCACTGTGCAAGCGATCATTTTGAAATGGAAGGAGTATCAGACCACTGCAAATCTACCAAGACCTGGCCGTCCCTCTAAACTTTCAGCTCAGACAAGGAGAAGACTGATCAGAGATGCAGCCAAGAGGCCCATGATCACTCTGGATGAACTGCAGAGAACTACAGCTGAGGTGGGAGAGTCTGTCCATAGGACAACAATCAGTTGTACACTGCACAAATCTGGCCTTTATGGAAGAGTGGCAAGAAGAAAGCCATTTCTCAAAGATATCTATAAAAAGTCTCGTCTAAAGTTTGCCACAAGCCACGTGTGGGAGACACACCAAACATGTGGAAGAAGGTGCTCTGGTCAGATGAAACCAAAATCGAACTTTTTGGCCACAATGCAAAACGATATGTTTGGCGTAAAGCAACACAGCTCATCACCCTCAACACACCATCCCCACTGTCAAACATGGTGGTGGCAGCATCATAGTTTGGGCCTGCTTTTCTTCAGCAGGGACAGGGAAGATGGTTAAAATTGAGGGGAAGATGGATGCAGCCAAATACAGGACCATTCTGGATGAAAACCTGTTGGAGTCTGCAAAAGACCTGAAACTGGGACGGAGATTTATCTTCCAACAAGACAATGATCTCAAACATACAGCAAAATCCACAAAGGAATGGTTCACAAATAAATGTATCCAGGTGTTAGAATGGCCAAGTCAAAGTCCAGACCTGAATCCAATCGAGAATCTGTGGAAAGAGCTGAAAACTGCTGTTCACAAATGCTCTCCATCCAACCTCACTGAGCTCGAGCTGTTTTACAAGGAAGAATGGGCAAGAATGTCAGTCTCTCAATGTCTCTCAAAAAAGTGGTGCGTGCAAAATTATTGGGCCCCCTTGCGTAAATACTTTGTAGAGCCACCTTTTGCTGCGATTACAGCTGCAAGTTGCTTGGGGTATGTCTCTATCAGTTTTGCACATCGAGAGACTGAAATTCTTGCCCATTCTTCCTTGCAAAACAGCTCGAGCTCAGTGAGGTTGGATGGAGAGCGTTTGTGAACAGCAGTTTTCAGCTCTTTCCACAGATTCTCGATTGATTCAGGTCTGACTTTGACTTGGCCATTCTAACACCTGGATACGTTTATTTGTGAACCATTCCTTTGTAGATTTTGCTGTATGTTTGGGATCATTGTCTTGTTGGAAGATAAATCTCCGTCCCAGTTTCAGGTCTTTTTGCAGACTCCAACAGGTTTTCATCCAGAATGGTCCTGTATTTGGCTGCATCCATCTTCCCCTCAATTTTAACCATCTTCCTTGTCCCTGCTGAAG
Source organism: Etheostoma perlongum (assembly GCA_026937815.1). Taxonomy (NCBI): domain Eukaryota; kingdom Metazoa; phylum Chordata; class Actinopteri; order Perciformes; family Percidae; genus Etheostoma; species Etheostoma perlongum. The sequence continues at coordinate 8,457,790 of CM049378.1, read as the reverse complement.
AAAGGCAGGCCCAAACCATGATGCTGCCACCACCATGTTTGACAGTGGGGATGGTGTGTTGAGGGTGATGAGCTGTGTTGCTTTTACGCCAAACATATCGTTTTGCATTGTGGCCAAAAAGTTAGATTTTGGTTTCATCTGACCAGAGCACCTTCTTCCACATGTTTGGTGTGTCTCCCACGTGGCTTGTGGCAAACTTTAGACGAGACTTTTTATAGATATCTTTGAGAAATGGCTTTCTTCTTGCCACTCTTCCATAAAGGCCAGATTTGTGCAGTGTACGACTGATTGTTGTCCTATGGACAGACTCTCCCACCTCAGCTGTAGTTCTCTGCAGTTCATCCAGAGTGATCATGGGCCTCTTGGCTGCATCTCTGATCCTTGTCTGAGCTGAAAGTTTAGAGGGACGGCCAGGTCTTGGTAGATTTGCAGTGGTCTGATACTCCTTCCATTTCAAAATGATCGCTTGCACAGTGCTCCTTGGGATGTTTAAAGCTTGGGAAATCTTTTTTGTATCCAAATCCGGCTTTAAACTTCTCCACAACAGTATTACGGACCTGCCTGGTGTGTTCCTTGGTCTTCATGATGCTCTCTGCGCTTTCAACAGAACCCTGAGACTATCACAGAGCAGGTGCATTTATACAGAGACTTGATCACACACAGGTGGATTCTATTTATCACCATCAGTCATTTAGGACAACATTGGATCATTCAGAGATCCTCGCTGAACTTCTGGAGTGAGTTTGCTGCACTGAAAGTAAAGGGGCCGAATAATTTTGCACGCACCACTTTTCAGTTTTTTATTTGCTAAAAAAGTTTAAAATATCCAATAGATTTTGTTCCACTTCACAATTGTGTCCCACTTGTTGGTGATTCTTCACAAAAAATAAAAATTTTATGTCTTTATGTTTGAAGCCTGAAATGTGTCAAAAGGTTGAAAAGTCCAAGGGGGCCGAATACTTTTGCAAGGCACTGTACATACATATACATACTGTACTCAACGGCCACTTTATTAGGTACCCCATGCTAGTAACAGGTTGGACCCCCTTTTGTCTTCAGAACTGCCTCAATTCTTCGTGGCATAGATTCAACAAGGTGCTGGAAGCATTCCTCAGGGAGTTTGGTCCATATTGACATGATGGCATCACACAGTTGCCGCAGGTTTGTCGGCTGCACATCCATGATGCGAATCTCCCATTCCACCACATCCCAAAGATGCTCTATTGGATTGAGATCTGGTGACTGTGGAGGCCATTTGAGTACAGCGAACTCATTGTCATGTTCAAGAAACCAGTCTGAGATGATTCCAGCTTTATGACATGGCGCATTATCCTGCTGAAAGTAGCCATCAGAAGTTGGGTACATTGTGGTCATAAAGGGATGGACATGGTCAGCAACAATACTCAGGTAGGCTGTGGCCCAAAGAGTGCCAAGAAAATATTCCCCACACCATGACACCACCACCACCAGCCTGAACCGTTGATACAAGGCAGGATGGATCCATGCTTTCATGTTGTAGACGCCAAATTCTGACCCTACCATCCGAACGTCGCAGCAGAAATCGAGACTCATCAGACCAGGCAACGTTTTCCAATCTTCTATTGTCCAATTTCGATGAGCTTGTGCAAATTGTAGCCTCACTTTCCTGTTCTTAGCTGAAAGGAGTGGCACCCGGTGTGGTCTTCTGCTGCTGTAGCCCATCTGCCTCAAAGTTCGACGTACTGTGCGTTCAGAGATGCTCTTCTGCCCACCTTGGTTGTAACGGGTGGTAATTTGAGTCACTGTTGCCCTTCTATCAGCTCGAACCAGTCTGGCCATTCTCCTCTGACCTCTGGCATCAACAAGGCATTTCCGCCCACAGAACTGCCGCTCACTGGATGTTTTTTCTTTTTCGGACCATTCTCTGTAAACCCTAGAGATGGTTGTGCGTGAAAATCCCAGTAGATTAGCAGTTTCTGAAATACTCAGACCAGCCCTTCTGGCACCAACAATCATGCCACGTTCAAAGTCACTCAAATCACCTTTCTTCCCCATACTGATGCTCGGTTTGAACTGCAGGAGATTGTCTTGACCATGTCTACATGCCTAAATGCACTGAGTTGCCGCCATGTGATTGGCTGCTTAGAAATTAAGTGTTAACGAGCAGTTGGACAGGTGTACCTAATAAAGTGGCCGGTGAGTGTATATATATATATATGCAAAACAGAGTCTGAAGCCAAAACATATCCTTTCATCCAAAAAAACTTGACAACCACTCATTCATTCTGGTTCACAGACTTGTAGCTTACCCTGAGCAGGCCGGGGAACCAGCGGTTCTTCACCATGTCATACAGGTACAGGTCGTTGTAGAAGTCGCCCTCCAGCGTCTCCTCCTCTTCCTCATCACAAACCCCACCAAACAGCAGCGCGCCCGCCCTGCTGGGCCCACAGCCAGAGAAAAGCCAGAGCGAGGAGGGGGCTTGTTCCCAGAGGGGTTCAACCTGGACCAAGACCACTTCTCTGGAGGACAGAGAAACAATCAAGATGAGTTGCAGAAAACTCTAACAAGGACAGTAGCTGAAAAGGGCTGGGAATCATTCAGTGCTGGTACCAATACCAACACTAAGACTTTGACACCGGTTCCTAAACAATACTTTTTTTCGACACAAACTTTATAAAATCCATTTTACATTACATTACGTCACAAGTGTAGTTTTTTTCTTTTTCAGCTCCTACTACATGAGCCCAGTCTCTGTGGGTAACAGAGTTTTTAACCTGCGTGTCTCTACGACATGTAATATCAGACAGCCAATCAGCAGCATTATTATTAGGTCTTGGTAGAAGCATGCTGCATGCTTATTGGCTCACTGACGCTGATGAGGTTTAATACTTAGGTATTGAAATTTGGTATTGAATGACGAGGCATTTTTCCATACGTGATGGAGGAAATTCGGTCTATGCCTAAAAAGTATTGAATTTGGTACCCAGCCCTATAGCTAAATGATTCTATTAATCTTCAATTTGTATTACCTTTAAATTAATTTAAATTTTGTACCTTGGCCATCTTTGCCCTCTCGCTTGAGAAGGAACATGTCAGAGTGGATGGTCCCCTTCTCAACATCTTTCTTGACTCTCTAGACACACACACAAACACACACACACACAAAAAACACACACAAGATCATAATTAGTCAGACCACATAACAAAATGTAGTGCATTATCAATAGGGTATAGAGGCACGTACATGTATGCACACACACCCACCACTTTAGAGTATCCCCCGTAGATAATGACGCCCATACCGTCGGGCGAGGGTGTCATCATACAGGCGGAGCGTGGGGAGGGGCTGGAGCCCGATGGAGTGAGGCGGGACCAGGAGAAGGTGTCCAGGGAAAAGGAGTAGATGTCATTGTAGTAGATAAAATCCCTGCAGGGGGACGAGGGGGAAGCAGGAGATGAAAAGAGCGAAAACCGAATGACAAATTCACTTGAGGCGGGCAGGAAAGATTGCCGATCACCCTCACACTCTGACACTCTGACAAAAGGACCAAAACCTCACGCCATAAAAACCCCTCAGAAGTAAGCCTTACCAACAAGGCTCTGGACCCCCACTGACATTGACTCTGATTCTTTAGCAGCTAAATGCACTAAGTTCAACAGCTAGGTGCTACCTTTGTCTGTCTGTTGCTTGGTGCTGGGTAGGTAGTGTACAGTGGGTTTATCAGAGCTTGTCACTGAAAACAGCTGGCTGCTGCTGCTGCTATAAAAGCAAAAAAGTCATTCTCAGTGAGATTGTCTCTACAAGTGACTGTCTGCCAGTGTCGGCCAATATATATATATATATATATATTTTTTTTTTTTTTTTTTTTTAAATCCAAAAACGCGTCACAAAAACATATTTCCCTAACATTAGTTATTTTAGTTCTCACTAAAATAATATGATAATAATTTGTTTTATTGTCACAACAGAACAGAGGAACATCAAAATATATTAAAGGTCTGATAAATAAAATGTATAAAATTACAAATTTAAGAGATGAAACTTAAAGTCTTTTGAACAAAAACCCATTAACAAAAAAAAGTAAGTTGCCAACAGGGACGTTGTAGAACGTTCTCTGGTTGACAAACTATGCAACGCCAATGCTCATACCATGGTTGACAGTCTGTTTTTTTGTTTTTCTTTCATTTATCGGAATCATTTATTTGTCATTATAAATGATTCTGATGAAAGCATTTTTTTTTTAAATTTTTTTTTTTAAATTGGGCCGATAACGATATATCGGGAAATGCCTAATATCGGGGGATAAAATTGGCCTGCTGATATATCAGTTGCCCTCTATTATGTATGTTCCGATTAATTAATCTAACTTACTTGACATATTTAGTAGAATAGATGAAACTGTGCTGATCTCTACGGGTTTGTTTTGTTTCTTGTAGAATTTAAAATGTACCAAGGCCGAGTGCTTACTGCAACGCCCCCCCCCCCAACCCCTTTTCTTGCCTTTGTATGTCCTATCAAATAAAAGGCAAAAAGCCCCAAAAATTATCTTAACAAAAGAATTTAAAAAGAACCTGATTTGTAATAGTCTCCCTTACAAGTATGAGGCAAGTAATGATGTAATCAAACATGTTACCTGTCCACCGCTCCCTCCATTACAGACATAATTTCCTTGTTTATTACTCAGTGTCCTTCTGCCTACCTGGTGCTCTCATGGAAACCTCCAAACACCAGCAGCTGTTTCTTGCTGAGGACCATCCGGTGGCCGCTGCGACCTGGTGGACCCCCAGGCGCCCTGGAAAAACCCAAAACCTCAAATCATTTCGGATCACTGATGTCTGTAAAATCATCATTATGAATAGAAAGTGAATATCCACCATAACACCGTGCTCCCTATGGGACTGTAATGTTCTTATTACCTAAGCAATCAACTTATTTACTAATTAGGCTGACATGACATGATGGATTGAACTAATAAAGATGTCTACATAAATAAACATTTCAAATGGTATTTTTAAGCCACCCTCGGATTCCTGTATTCACACATTTAATCTGCTGATCATTACTTCCATTCATGCAGCGGTGGAAGAAGTATTCAGATCCTTTACTCAAGTAAAAGTACTGATACCACACTGTACAAGTAAAAGTCCTGCATTGAAAATGTTATTTTAGTAAAAATATGTATCATCAGGGAAATGTATTTAATGGCATGAAAATTTCACTTTATGAGGTTTTTAACATTAATATGAGTTCCCCCAGCCTGCCTATGGCCCCCCAGTGGCTAGAAATGGTGATAGGTGTAAACCGAGCCCTGGGTATCCTGCTCTGCCTTTCAGAAAATGAAAGCTCCAATGGGCCGATCTGGAATCTTGATCCTTATGAGGTCATAAGGGGAAATGTTACCTCCCCTTTCTCTGCTTTGCCCGCCCAGAGAATTTGGCCCACCCATGAGAGAAAGACATCATGGCTTTCAAACAAGCAAAGTGGCAGTTGCTCATGGCCACACCTCCAGTCTCCACCTAGCCCCCTCCTCTCTCCTCCTCAAAAGCTACAGACTCAAAAACAGCACATACTAAGGAAAGCTCATTGTGGGACTGGCTCTAGTGGCTGTAATTGTGCACCAAGGCTGAATTTTCATATATGGTATGAGGAGACCACTAAGGTCTATACAAAAGCATCTAAAGAGCATCATGTCATGGGACCTTTAAGGTAAAAGTACTCAACTCTTCACATTTTAGAAACTGGAAACAAACCAAATAGTTCTGTCAATCAACTAAGTGTTTAATCTGCTAATGATTTCAGCTCTACTGGTAGGCCTGTATATGGTTTGGTAGATTAATTATAATTAAGCATCATATTTTGTAAATTACATGTGTTTTGTGTGCAAAAATGTAGTAGAGTAGAAGTAGAAAGTGGCATGAAAAAAAAAAGATTCAAGTAAAGTACAAGTACCTCAACATTTAAACTTAGGTTCAAGGTACTTGAGTAAATATACAGTGAGGAAAATAAGTATTTGAACACCCTGATATTTTGCAAGTTCTCCCACTTAGAAATCATGGAGGGGTCTGAAATTGTCATCGTAGGTGCATGTCCACTGTGAGAGACATAATCTAAAAAAACAATAAATCCAGAAATCACAATGTATGATTTGTTAACTATTTATTTGTATGATACAGCTGCAAATAAGTATTTGAACACCTGTCTATCAGCTAGAATTCTGATCCTCAAAGACCTGTTAGTCTGCCTTCAAAATGTCCACCTCCACTCCATATATTATCCTAATTTAGATGCACCTGTTTGTGTTCATTAGCTGCACTTAAACACCTGTCCACCACACCACCGTTTCCAGGGTTACTGTTGGTAATACACTAAGACGTCATGGTTTGAAATCATGCATGGCACGGAAGGTTCCCCTGCTTAAACCAGCACATGTCAAGGCCCGTCTTAAGTTTGCCAATGACCATTTGGATGATCCAGAGGAGTCATGGGAGAAAGTCATGTGGTCAGATACGACCAAAATAGAACTTTTTGGTCATAATTCCACTAATCGTGTTTGGAGGAAGAAGAATGATGAGTACCATCCCAAGAACACCAACCCTACTGTGAAGCATGGGGGTGGTAGCATCATGCTTTGGGGGTGTTATTCTGCACATGGGACAGGGCGACTGCACTGTATTAAGGAGAGGATGACCGGGGCCATGTATTGCAAGATTTTGGGGAACAACCTCCTTCCCTCAGTTAGAGCATTGAAGATGGGTCAAGGCTGGGTCTTCCAACATGACAATGACCCGAAGCACACAGCCAGGATAACCAAGGAGTGGCTCTGTAAGAAGCATATCAAGGTTCTGGTGTGGCCTAGCCAGTCTCCAGACCTAAACCCAATAGAGAATCTTTGGAGGGAGCTCAAACTCTGTGTTTCTCAGCAACAGCCCAGAAACCCGACTGATCTAGAGAAGATCTATCTGGAGGAGTGGGCCAAAATCCCTTCTGCAGTGTGTGCAAACCTGGTGAAAAACTACAGGAAATGTTTGACCTCTGTAATGCAAAACAAAGGCTACTGTACCAAATATTAACATTGATTTTCTCAGGTGTTCAAATACTTATTTGAAGCTGTATCACACAAATAAATAGTTAAAAAAATCATACATTGTGATTTCTGGATTTTTCTTTTTAGATTATGTCTCTCACAGTGGACATACACCTACGATGACAATTTCAGACCCCTCCATGATTTCTAATTGGGAGAACTTGCAAAATAGCAGGGTGTTCAAATACTTATTTCCCTCACTGTACCTAGTTATTATTCCACTACTGCATTTATGAGGCCTTCCGTTCATCGTTACATCTATTGTCATGACTCTCTGCACATACTTGATGTTCTCCCACGTGTGTGTCGCCAGGTGCAGCACCCAAAGGTCCTTGTAGTGGTAGAACTGTTCCCCATTCGGAGAGGCAAACTCTCCGCCAAACACCCAAAGCTGACCCCCACCCTGGGGGACTACCACCGCCTAAAGAAGGGGGGGGAGAGAGAGAGAGAGAGAGAGGGGAGGGAGAGAGTTGCATAAACAGAGCGAGATAAGAAGGTTTGATGTTTTCGGATTTAATTGGTTTTCTTGCAACAGGCCGTGATGACACTGCTGATAAGTTCCAAAGTTTCCTCTGATCGGTGGGGCAGCAGTCTGCCCCCGTGTGGTTTAAATGAAGAATCACATAATCGATGAAGGACTTCCTAACAAAATTATGTTCCAATAGAGCAAAAGTAACACTACCAGGGTCTATTAAATAATTTTTTTTTTTACAATTTATACTCCTTTGATTGATCCCCAATGGGGAAATTATAATTTACACTGTTGTTATTATACACTACACACAGGCTTGCTCAGGTCCTATTCAAGCACTAATGGAGAGATGTCAGAGTGAGTTGGCTGCCAGTGCTGGACCAGCACCCTGAGCAGCTGAGGGGGGGTCGGTGCCTTGCCCAAGAGCACCTTGGCAGTACCCAGGATGTGAACTGGCATCTCTCCAGCTACCCGTCCACACTCTGTATTTTGGTCCGAACGGGGACTTGAACCAGTGATCCTCCGGTTCCCAACCCAACTCCCCTACGGACTCCCTACGGACTGCCAGCCCCAAAATATAGTTGTAAACTTATTAAGAATCAGAATGGGATTTATTGTCAAGTAAGAAACACTTACAAGGAATTTCCCTTGGTTGGTGCTGCATAGATAAACACATTAGACGTTGATATGATATAAACAAACAAATACAGAAAACATATATATACAATATAACTGTTTAAGAAAAAGAGGTTGTTTGAATTAGCAGGATGTTCAAAAATGTTGTGCAGGGTTTCTGCAGGTTTCACCAAGTCAACTTTAAGACTTTGTAAGACCAATGTCATGTAATTTAAAAAATTAAATTGTTTCAGACAAACATTGTCTGAAACAATTCACCAATTTCCTCATTGGCATTAGAGGATTGGTGTCTAGATTGGCTGCAAAATAAGTTGCATATTTGTCTCATTTGTAGTCATAATACAGCAAATTATATTTGGACTAGCGACAGAACTACAACACCACAGAATTAAAAAATATGCAGTATATATAATAAAGCGCTGCAATAACATTTTAACTAGCATTAGAGGTAGCATGACGTGGACGTAGGAAAATGAAGACCTATTGAAAATTATTTAATACCTAGAACACAATACAATACAATTTAATGGATTTAACTTTTAACTTTTATAGACTAAACTTTTGACCTCAAAATTTTAGACTTTTTAAGACACCGCGGAAACCCTGGTTCAGGAACGTGCAAAAGTTCAGGATATATAGTGTGAGAAATGTCCTGTTTGGAATAAACACCTGGTCTTTGCAGTAAGTGGTACTGCGTAGCTAAAACTGTTGCTGAGAATCAAATAAAATACAATAAAGCTGAGAACTTAAACAGGCGGAGGGACAGTGAGAGAGTGCACCAGGATGCTCTTTGTGGGTGTACCTGGTGAGAGCAGCGCGGGGGTGGTGGGTTGGGGATCTCGGATTTAACCCAGCTGTTCTTTTTGATGTTGTAGAAAAACAGATCGTTGTACAGGTACGTCTGCAAAAACAAGTTTTTAAATGAAGAATGTATTCTGCTGTAACATACTGCTGAATACACTGGAAATAAAAGAGGAGCTGGTGGATGAAACGTCACCACGTTGAACCAGCTCATTAGCTACTCATTCAGTCATTCAGTATTTTCTACTACCTTCTTTCCATTGAAGAATTCTCCTCCAAACAGGATGAGTTCATCTTTCTCAGGATGGGCGGAGAGAGACGCACTCAATCTGAAAAACACAAGTGTATTTATTTACTTATTTTTCAGCTCCTGCTATGTGAGCCCCGTCTCTGCACGTAACGTAAAGTTTTTCCTGAGTGTCTCTACGACGGGTAACATAAGACAGCCAATCAGCAGCATTCTAAGATCTTTGTAGAAGCATGCTGCATGTTTATTGGCTCACTGATTTTTACTACATTTTTTTTTTAAATTTAGTTTTGCAATGACGAGGCATTTTTTGATACTCAATACTTTAGAGGCAATTCGGTCGGTGACTGAAAAGTATTGAATTCGGTACCCAGCCCTCCACAGATTTGATAAAAATAACTGTCCAACATTATGTGATACTGCATGTTTTTTTATTGAAAAACGTCACATTTTCTTGATGGAGAAAACCCGTCAACCCTCTGCCAAATACATGCAGTAAAGTCTTACACAAACCTAGGAAAAACACTGTAATCTCCCCTGAAACCAGCCAAAATCGCTCCAGGGATGGCAGTGTTGGTCTGTCAGTCAGTCAGCCAAGACTGATTTCATTTTTGCCGTAATAACACCGAAGCAATCTGGAAAACAGCCCAGCAGCAACCACAACTTCCTTTTCAAGCTAAACTAGATTTGTGTGTGTGGAAAGCTCAACTGGAACACTACAACTCTATCATCACATTTGCTATTATTACTTATCTTATCTATTAATTATCGGCAGGTGACAAGAAGCATTTTTATTTGAACGGAGATTCAAAAGAAATGATTTTATCTCTCATGTTATTTAACTGTTAAATATTGAATATGCAAATATTGGTGGATGGCAATTGTAACATTGTTTTAACTCCTAATGATTGGGCTGGTTGATGATGGCTAGATGTACTCAAGACTTGATGCTATGCTAACACTGAGCTAGCAATATGCATGTTATATATATTTTTAATTTTGATCTGTGTTCAAGGCTGTATATGCAAGACAATTTTCCCAATAGGGACAATAAAGTGCCTAATAAAGGTGGCAGTAGCTCAGTCAGTAGGGAGTTGGGTTGGGAACTGGAGGGTCACTGGTTCAAGACCACATATTGACCAAAGTATGGACTGGAAGCTGGAGAGGTGCGAGGTCACATCCTGGGAACAAGCACTGAACCCCCAATTGCGGGGAGCCATGGGCAGCCCCCTCAATCTGACATCTCTCCATTTAGTGCATGTATAGGTACTGAGCATGTGTGTAATAACAATAGAGTAACAATCCCCTTGTGGGACTAATTATTAACTTGAAGAAAGTGACGTAGCCTTTCACCTTGGTGAGGGGGGTGGACATGTTGTCTCTACAACTTGGGTCTTCTTTGCATCCAGATTCTGAAACTCAGCAATCAGAGCCTCCAAATTCTCCTGGAGACAGACAAGGAAGGAAGCAAATGGCTTTCAAACATTAAGCACATTTTGTGTGTCCTAGTAATATGGGTAGCCTAATATCAATATTAGTAATATTGCTATTACTAATTATAGACTGTTTTGTTGTTACCTGGCACTAATTTAGTTTGGGAGTTAATTTTTAGTTACACTTTGCAGTAAACGTAGACCAATTTAATTTGTACAAAGCTACACGTTATTGTGCTATAACTTCGTGCTATCTCTATGTGATATGCATCAACATATATAATAGGAAAAGATGCATACAGTCTATGGTCATTATATGATACAGCGTTAACCCAGGTTAAAGTGTTACCTCCTCTCGTTTGGACCTCTTTGAAACTTTCTTCTCCATTTTGGCAGCTGTCTTCTCCGCTCCCTTTACCTTCTTTTCTTTCTTGCCCTTTTTTACCATGACTGCTGTGATGCACTGACACAAACGGTTCAATTTCCGGGGGGTTATCTGTTAATTTAAACCAAGTCGGTGTCACATGGAAACCCAAACAAACTCGCATGCACATCGGGTAGCGACACCCAGTGAGACTTACTTCCTGCAACAAACTTGACGTAAGCACAGCGTCAGAGCGCCACAGCGCCCTCTAGCGGGCCGGAGGACACTGAGCGCATATCAATATATTGGATCTCCATACTGTTGGCTTGCCAGAGGTTACTTCGTGGTTGAATATTATTCTGAACAAATAGTGGCCAGAAAACACAAGGAGCAAGCAGAAGATGTTGAAATTGTGTGTTTTGTCATGGAAAAGGGAAAAAGTTTTACTTTGTTAATAGTATTCCCTTGCTGTGATGCGTGTTTTATATGGGCTGAAATACTGTATGTGCCAACAGAAACAGAATTTAAATTATTTATATTTGAATTTGAATTGCTAAACCTGAATAATTGCATTGAAAAACTGAATCTGAATACTATATTTTGGAATTGAATTTGAATTCAACTCTTTAAATATCTTCACATTCAGTTCTCACAATTCAAATTCAGTTCATAAAATTCAATTTCAAGTTACTGTGACAGACATCCGGGTACTATTCAGATTCAGTTTTTCAATGCAATGATTCAAATGAAACAATACAGTTTCAAATTATATGATTCAAATTCAGTTTTAAATGCAATTATTCAAGTTTAGCAATTCAAATTCAAATGTAAATGATTCAAATTCCCTTTCTGTTGGCATATATTTCAGCCCATAGTTTTACCTTATTAAATAATAAATACACATATACAGTAGCTTTTACACATTCATGTTAATATGTATGTGTACAAATGTATGCAGGGGCAGATTAACACACTAGGGGGCTCTAACACACAAAAAAACTGTTGACCCCGTTGACCCACATAACAAAGTAAGTAATTGGAACACAAACAGTTTTCCATGGGGCAGTTTTTCACTTGGGCCTGTTATACTTTGTAAAGCAACGCTATGTGTCATAATATTGCTTGCTCCCGCGGCATTAACCCTTCAGTTCTGCAGTTCAGGAACAATTGTAGCAGGGAGTGAAGCTGACGATACTATAAAAAACGATACAACTGTATTGTCAGTTTACACTGAAAATCATTTTTGCATCCTTAGGCATTTCCGTTTAAGAGATTTGCATACACGTACACAAAGGCAGTCTTGTATAAAAAAGAAAAAAAATGACTTTGGTAGAAGTTAAAGTCAGCTTTTAGAATAGTACGCCTACTTGAATTAATGTTGTAACTGATATCAAAAGTAATTTTCTGATACTAAATATGCTTAATTATTAAAAGTAAAAGATTATCAACTTTGTGGCTTCCTTATAATAAAGCGTCAGGGTTTCCACACCTTCTTAAACATCAAATTCAAAGTTTTTTCAGGACTTTCCAGGCACAATTCCCTTAAGCTAAAAGGACCAAAACCTACATATTTTTTAGATAGCTGACCTCAGCAAAGAGAAAAACAGAACTTTCTTTTTTTTTGTAAAGAAGAACCTTTAACTCCAACATACGAAAACATATCTTTCAAATAAGGCCAGGTGGGTTATGTCATCTTTGCCATCCCCCCCGTTTTCCAAACCTGCTTTTTTGCAGGAACAGCAACAAACTAACAAATTCCTTCTGATTTTACTTTGATGTAACGACTAACAAAGACGCTTAGGGGAAATGTATTAGAGTGAAAGTATACATTTAATTTAGGAAATGTAGTCTAGTAAAAGTGAAAGTTTCCAGAAATATAAAATAATGAAATGAAGTACAGATATGTGAAAATTCTACATAAGTACAGTAACAAAGTATTTGTACTTTGTAATATTACAACACTGCGCAAATGACACTTTTCTTAAACGTACAAAGACATTAAACCAGACAATTAAAAATCTGAGATCTGATTCCCGATGATGATGATGATGATCATGATTAGTACTGAGGGGTAGTATGTGTATTTACACACTCTGTGTTCCCATGTTCCCATGTGCATTGTGTTGGAATTTAAAAAGTTATATGTGCTTAAACATTGTGTGTGATTTGCATTATACATTCAAGCTAAAAGGTAAAAGCATTATTTTAACATAAATGAAAACATGGTGGTCATGCATTAAGTTTGTTGTTATAAGTATATAGTTTGTTGTTTGTTGTTTGTTACATTAAGTTGTTTTGCAATACTTCTGCTTTATAATATAAGATGTTCTGGTACATTTTGTTATAACCCAGCTCTACAAATGTGTCAGAAGTTGAATTGATGATGTTAGAGACATCCTGTCTTTGGTTTCACTCCCTCTTTATGCCCCTACTGCTCTGTTGCTTTGCAAGTCCTGAGGGTCATAAACCCTCAGTCACATCCCAACTAAGAGATAAGGAATAAGCACAAGACCCACCCTTTGTGAGATAAGACTGGGGGTCTGAGAGCCAAAGAGTCAGACAAATTTGGGGGAGAGCCGTGTTAGGTTGACTCTGTATTTGTCTCTAGGTAATAAAATGGATTCACATATCAACATCTGAGATTTTGACTACTAATTGAATGAACCCTGAGAATGGAGCAGGATTTATCTCCAACATTTGGCGCCCAACGTGGGGCAATCAAGGAAGGCACGGACCCATCCTTGAGTAAGTGAACAACTAGGACGAGATGCGTCTCCACATTCAGCCCGGGCACTAAAGAAAGGTAAAGCAGAACCTGTTAATATCAAATCTGCAGCATTGGACATGTACAAAATCTGAATGTGGAACGTGCCTGTATCCTAGTTGCTAAAAATTGACAAATTTGATTAGATGTTGATGTGTGAAAAATTTTTAAATGTGTAACATATATTTTAAGTTTTAAAAAACGTAGTACTTGCAAAAAATAGGTACGAAGACGTAGTGTTTACAGGAGGATATCCTTTGCGCGCAGGATATTTTTCTACAAAGTGAGCATGAAGGGCACCGCTGAATTGGAAAATTAGCAGTGGGAAGAGAAGTAGTTAGTAAACCAGATGAAGTGTAATGTATTTCAAAGAGGGAATACATGAAGGTGTAGCCTCCAAGAAGACGTGAACGTAGTTTCTAAATTGGGACATAGAAATGAAAGTAGTCTGTATATAGATCAGATGAAGGGTAGTGTATTTAAAGTAAGATACATGAAGGTGTAACGTCTGGATCGTGAACGTAGTTTCTACATTGGGACATACAGTGGGTACGGAAAGTATTCAGACCCCTTTAAATTTTTCACTCTTTGTTTCATTGCAGCCTTTTTCCAAAAATCAAAAAGTTCATTTTATTTCTCAGTAATGTACACTCAGCAACCCATCTTGACAGAAAAAACAGAAATTTAGAAATTTTTGCATATTTATTAAAAAACAAAACTGAAATATCACATGGTCATAAGTATTCAGACCCTTTGTTCAGTATTTAGTAGAAGCACCCTTTTGATCTAATACAGCCATGAGTCGTTTTGGGAAAGATGCAACAAGTTTCTCACATCTGGATTTGGGTATCCTCTGCCATTCCTCCTTGCAGATCCTCTCCAGTTCTGTCAGGTTGGATGGTAAACGTTGGTGGACAGTCATTTTCAGGTCTCTCCAGAGATGCTCAATTGGGTTTAAGTCAGGGCTCTGGCTGGGCCATTCAAGAACAGCCACAGAGTTGTTGTGAAGCCACTCCTTCGATTTTAGCGGTGTGCTTAGGGTCATTGTCTTGTTGGAAGGTAAACCTTCGGCCCAGTCTGAGGTCCAGAGCACTCTGGAAAAGGTTTTCGTCCAGGATATCCCTGTATGGCCGCATTCATCTTTCCCTCGATTGCAACCAGTCGTCCTGTCCCTGCAGCTGAAAACACCCCCACAGCATGATGCTGCCACCACCATGCTTCACTGTTGAGACTGTATTGGACAGGTGATGAGCAGTGCCTGGTTTTCTCCACACATACCGCTTAGAATTAAGGCCAAAAAGTTCTATCTTGGTCTCATCAGACCAGAGGATTTTATTTATCACCATCTTGGAGTCCTTCAGGTGTTTTTTAGCAAACTCCATGCGGGCTTTCATGTGTCTTGCACTGAGGAGAGGCTTCCTTCGGGCCACTCTGCCATAAAGCCCCGACTGGTGGATTGCTGCAGTGATGGTTGACTTACTACAACTTTCTCCCATCTCCCGACTGCATCTCTGGAGCTTAGCCACAGTGACCATTGGGTTCTTCTTTGCCTCTCTCACCAAGGCTCTTCTCCCCAGATAGCTCAGTTTGGCCGGACGGACAGCTCTAGGAAGGGTTCTGGTCGTCCCAAACGTCTTCCATTTGAGGATTATGGAGGCCACTGTGCTCTTAGGAACCTTAAGTGCAGCAGAAATTTTTTTTGTAACCTTGACCAGATCTGTGCCTTGCCACAATTCTGTCTCTGAGCTCTTCAGGCAGTTCCTTTGACCTCATGATTGTCATTTGCTCTGACATGCACTGTGAGCTGTAAGGTCTTATATAGACAGGTGTGTGGCTTTCCTAATCAAGTCCAATCAGTATAATCAAACACAGCTGGACTCCAATGAAGGTGTAGAACCATCTCAAGGATGATCAGAAGAAATAGACAGCACCTGAGTTACATATGAGGGTCACGGCAAAGGGTCTGAATACATATGACCATGTGATATTTCAGTTTTTGTTTTTTAATAAATATGCAAAAATTTCTAAATTTCTGTTTTTTTCTGTCAAGATGGGTTGCTGAGTGTACATTACTGAGAAATAAAATGAACTTTTTTGATTTTTGGAAAAAGGCTGCAATGAAACAAAGAGTGAAAAATGTAAAGGGGTCTGAATACTTTCCATACCCACTGTAGAAATGAAAGTAGTCTGTATATATATCAGATGAAGGGTAGTGTATTTAAAGAGAAATACATGAAGGTGTAGGATCCGGAGGGTGAACGTAGTTTCTAAATTGGGCCGTAGAAATGAAAGTAGTCTGGTGAATCAGATGAAGGGTAATGTATTTCAAACAGGGGATATATGAAGGTGTAGCGTTTGGGTAACGTGAACATAGTTTCTAATTGGATAATATGCGCGCTCCCAAGCCCCTCCGCTCCTCTCCACTCACAGTCAACTCCGCTGCCGCGAAGCGAGAGCGAGCAACAACATTGGGACAGTAGAATATCAGGATTCTGCATTGAGACAACAAATGCAGCCAGGCTCAGAGGCTAGTTTACTCAAAAGGAAGAAAAAAGGGAACAACATATAGAGAAGAGAGCTAAAGAGAGCTGGGTGTTCTTAAGTTGTTTGAAAAACTGATACAAGCTACAGAAGATAAAACAGACAGAGGGGTAGAGAAAATGGTATAAGAGGCGAAGACAACAGAAAAATTGAGGGCAGAAGTTAATACACCTTTCTCACATACGGCTACAGTTAGTGATCATACAGGAAGGTGGCTATTGCATCAGAGATGGAGATGGACGAGAAATATGTTTTTGTTGGAAAGTTGAGTGTTGCTGTACATGTGGATTTGATGCAAAATAGAGAGAGGGTGTTGTAAGAAGGAAAAAGCAGGTTATATAGAAGCAAGGGTATAGTTACAGAGAGGAGAAAGCAGAAGAGAAGTGTTGACTCATGTAGTAATTAAACTACTGTTGCAATATAAGTATTTGAGTAAGTGGAAAGAGGTGTTCAAAGGTAGTAGATGAGATTGTGTCTGAGATCTGGTAGATTGAAGGAAAAGAAATGTGAAATTTATGATTTCAAAAGAAAAAAAATAATAAAGAAGGAAAGTAAGAAAAATAGAAAGTGTAGCCTATTTGATGGAGGGACATAGCTGGTAGGAATGACATGGGCCCGCCGCGGTTTGGGCCAGTCCTCCCTATCCCCTGTGTGTAGGTGTGTCTGTCTGTTTCGTCTGTCGTCCACTAGAGGTCACCAGAGGATCCTGGTCTTGAGGCGTGTCCACTCATTGCCGTCTGCCTTCCGCACAGCTGCAACCCATCTTCATCCTCCCATCTCCACAGTACTTAAACCTGGGCCGGCCACCTCTTCGGCGCCAGTTCGTTACTAACCTCTAAGCGGTAACTCGGCCAGTCAATAGTGCACGTTGCTCACCTGCTAGCTATTTGACTAACTTTGTTTTGTTCTCGTTACAGTGTTTGTCTCCTGTCGTCAGTGTATGCAGCTACCTCAAGACCCGCTCCTTGTGACTCTCATCCAGACTTCCACCACCTGTTCCTCCTTTGTGTGTTTTTTCGGATTAAATTTTTGTCATTACCGTCATTGTCTGAGCCTATGTCGTTTCTGTGTCTGGGTCCAACCAACCCCTCACAGAACGAACTGGCCAATATGGACTCCGCGGAAACTCCACGGGCTACTGACGGGGACGGCGCCCAGCTGGCTATCCACTCCCAGGGTATCCTCCTCGGCCAGCATGACCAGCTAATCCGCTCTCTGCTGGAAAACAACCAGCAGCTTATCACCCAAGTCACCAGACTTACCGAGCAGGTAGATAAACTGTCCGTCTCCCCTCGCTCCTCTTCAACCTGTCTCCCCGCCTGCTCCTACAGTTATGGCTGCTGCTGCTCCCCACTGCGAGCCTCCCATCTGCGCTCTTGAGCCGTTTTCTGGGGAATTGGACAAGTGCCGGGGTTTTCTCCTGCAATGCGGACTCATCTTCCGGCAACGTCCCTTGTCCTTCGCTTCCGACTCGTCTAAAGTACGTTACGTTATTGGATTACTCAGAGGAAGAGCCTAGCTTGGGCGGAAGCTGTTTGTTCCAGCCGTCTCACCTCTTAGTTCTCTTTTAACGACTTTGCCACTGACTGTTTTTGACCACCCCGATTACGTAGGGTGTGCGGCTAAGCGCTTGCTTAATCTCCGGCAAGGAGCGGACAGCGTGGCAGACTACTCGGTGGGATTCCGGACGCTGGCTTCTGACACCGGGTGGAACGAGGAGGCGCTGCGTGGGGTTTTTGTGAACTAGCCGTCCGGGAAGACCCCAACAATCTTGATAACCTCATCTCTCTGGCTATTAAACTGGATAACAGGGTCCGGGAGAGGAGACGCGAGAAGGGCAGCCGGACGGATTACACCAGACGGACAGCTACTCCATCCAGGCTTCGCAGACCGTCCTCCCCGATGTTTCCTGTGTCATCACCGGTCGACGCTCCCGGTGAGTCAGCGGAGGAAGCCATGCAGCTGGGTCATACTCATCTGTCTCTTGCTGAGCGGAGCCGCCGCCTTCTGGCAGGTGAGTGCCTGTATTGTGGGACTACCATTCACCGCTGCATGTCCGTCCCGGCCAAAAGGCAAGGCTCGTCAGAAAAAGTGGGGATACTGACGAGCCCGGCCCCTATTCCTGCTCCCACTAAGCTCCATGTCAAGATCCCTGCCACCCTGCAATATGAGGCTCTCTCGCTGCCCCTCGCGGCCCTTATTGATTCTGGTGCCGAGGACAATTTTATTGACATAGCTCTAGCCAAACGAGCCGGGTTGCCTATGGAGCATCTAGATACCCCGTTTCGGGTCACCGCTATTGATGGCCACACGTTAGCCAACATTACCCATCAGACTGTGCCCGTCACGGTGATCCTCTCCGGTAACCACCGGGAGACCATTTATTTTAAGGTCATGTCAGCCCCCACTACCCCGCTTATCCTTGGATTCCCGTGGCTGGTCCTCCACAATCCTCTTATTGACTGGCAGCGTCTCACTGTCCTGAGCTGGAGTGACCGTTGTCACTCCTTGTGTTTGGGCTCTGCGGTTTCACTGGTTGAAGGGGATACTGCCAACGTTTTTAGTAAAGCCAAGGCTTTATCGTTGCCTCCCCATAGGCCCTACAATTGTGCCATAGAGTTGCTCCCCGACGTCCCTTATCCTACTAGCCGCCTGTACAGCGTGTCCCGGCCCGAGCGGGAGGCCATGGAGAGGTACATCAGGGAATCTCTCTCATCTGGTATAATCCGTCCGTCGTCGTCCCCGGTTGGGGCGGGGTTCTTTTTTGTGGAGAAGAAGGACAAATCCCTGCGTCCCTGCATTGACTACCGTGGGTTGAATAAGATCACAGTAAAGAACAAATACCCTTTACCTCTTATCAATTCCACCTTCGAGCCGCTTCAAGGTGCGGTGGTGTTCACTAAACTGGATTTAAGGAATGCCTACCATCTCGTTCGTGTTCGGGAGGGGGACGAATGGAAGACCGCCTTCAACACCCCTCTGGGACATTTTGAATACCTCGTCATGCCGTTCGGGCTTACCAACGCGCCAGCAGTTTTCCAGGCTCTGGTTAATGACGTGTTAAGGGACTTTCTGAACCGTTTTGTGGTGGTGTATCTTGACGATATCCTTGTTTTCTCCTCTTCTCTCCCCAAGCATATATCCCACGTCACGCAGGTCACCAACGCCTTCTTGAGAACCGGCTTTATGTGAAGGCGGAGAAATGCTCTTTCCACCAACGCTCGGTTCCGTTCCTGGGTTTCGTCATCGAGGGTGGACAGGTAGCTGCAGACCCGGAGAAGACCAAGGCTGTCGCCGACTGGCCCACACCTGCTACACGTAAGCAACTGCAGCGTTTTCTGGGGTTTGCTAACTTTGATCGTTGGTTCATTCAGGATTTTAGTTGGGTGGCAGCCCCTTTGACCAAGCTCACGTCCCCCAAAGTCCCATTCCTTTGGTCTCCAGCTGCTGAGCAGGCTATGGCGGAACTTAAACGCCTGTTCACGTCCCCCCCTGTGCTCAAACATCCTGACTTTTCCCTCCAGTTTGTGGTGGAGGTGGATGCTTCTGCGTCTGGGGTGGGGTCGGTTTTGTCCCAACGGTCCACTTCGGACCAGAAGCTCCATCCCTGTGCCTATATGTCTAAAAAACTGTCCCCTGCAGAACAAAATTACGACGTAGGGAACCGGGAGCTGTTGGCGGTGAAGCTGGCACTGGAGGAATGGCGCCACTGGCTCGAGGGCGCTGTGCTGCCGTTCGTGGTGTGGACTGACCATAAGAACTTGGCCTATATACAGTCTACCAAACGACTGAACTCTCGTCAAGCCAGGTGGGCCTTGTTTTTTGGTAGATTTGATTTTTCTCTTACCTACCGCCCAGGCACACGCAACGTCCAGCCCGACGCCCTATCTCGTCTGTTTGACCGCACCGAGGAGACCTCTTAACCCGAGTCAGTGCTGTCGCCCTCCCGGGTGATCGCAGTTGTCCGCTGGGAGATTGAGGCCCTGGTGAAGGATGCTCAAACAACAGATCCTGGACCCGGAGACGGCCCTCCCGATCGCCTCTTCGTGCCGCAGCCCGTGCGGTCCCAGGTGTTGCAATGGGTGCACACCTCACGGTTTGCCTGCCACCCTGGTATGCAACGCACGTTGCCTCTACTACTGCGACACTTCTGGTGGCCGTCGGCCGAAGCCGATGTTCGGGCCTACATCACGGCCTGCTCTATCTGCGCCCGGGGCAAGGCCTCCCACCAACTGCCGGCTGGACTGCTGCAGCCGCTTCCGGTCCCCAGCCGTCCCTGGTCCCACGTGGCGTTGGATTTCGGCACGGGCTTGCCCCGTTCTGAAGGTAATGACACCATACTTACCATTGTGGACAGGTTTTCTAAATCTGTTCACTATGTTGCATTCCGTTGTGACGAAAAGAGAGCTGAGCCAGAAGGCAAAGCTCTCGATCTACCGGGCAATTTTCGTTCCTACCCTCACCTATGGTCATGAAGGCTGGGTCATGACCGAAAGAACGAGATCCAGGGTACAAGCGGCCGAAATGGGTTTCCTCAGGAGGGTGGCTGGCGTCTCCCTTAGAGATAGGGTGAGAAGCTCAGTCATCCGAGAGGAGCTCGGAGTAGAGCCGCTGCTCCTTCGCGTCGAAAGGAGCCAGTTGAGGTGGTTCGAGCATCTGGTAAGGATGCCTCCTGGGCGCCTCCCTAGGGAGGTGTTCCAGGCACGTCCAGCTGGGAGGAGGCCTCGGGGAAGACCCAGGACTAGGTGGAGAGATTATATCTCCAACCTGGCCTGGGAACGCCTCGGGATCCCCCAGTCAGAGCTGGTTGATGTGGCTCGGGAAAGGGAAGTTTGGGGTCCCTTACTGGAGCTGCTGCCCCCGCGACCCGACTCCGGATAAGCGGATGAAGATGGATGGATGGATGTTGCATTACCTAAATTACCTACAGCCAGTGAAACGGCTGATCTCGTTGTCCAACATGTATTCCGTCTCCATGGAATACCTGTGGATATCGTTTCTGATCGAGGTCCACAGTCCACACCGGACTCTCCCCCTTCGAGGTGGCCTTGGGATACCAGCCCCCTTTATTTCCTGCCCAGGAAAAGGACCTGGCAGTTCCGTCTGTACAGGAGCACCTGCGTCGCTGCAGACGGGTCTGGACCACGGCTCGCGAGGCTCTGCTACGGACTACGGCTCGGACCAAGGCAACGGCTGACAGGCGCAGGGCACCAGCTCCGCAGTTCCGGCCTGGCCAGGAGGTCTGGTTTTCATCCCGTAACGTGTCCCTGAGGACTGAGTCACGGAAGCTCTTCCCTCGGTACTTGGGTCCGTTCCCCATCGAGTCCATCGTCAACCCCTCGGCCGTCCGGTTGAAACTGCCCGCTGCCATGAAGATCCACCCGACCTTCCACGTTTCACAAATCAAGCCGGTGTCCTCCTGCTGACCCTGTGAGGCTGATCGACTACACCGTCCGCCGGCTCCTGGATGCTCGGCGGCGGGGGAGAGGGGGCTGCAGTACCTGGTGGATTGGGAAGGCTACGGGCCTGAGGAACGCTCATGGGTGCCTCGGAGGTTCATCCTGGTCCCGCAGTTGGTGGCTGATTACCACCGGGCCCGTCCGGATGGTCCTGGGCCGCCCGGTGGCGTCCCTTGAGGGGGGGGCCCTGTCATGGGCCCGCCGCGGTTTGGGCCTGTCTTCCCTATCCCCTGTGTGTAGGTGTGTCTGTCTGTTTCGTCTGTCGTCCACCAGAGGATCCTGGTCCGGAGGCATGTCCACTCATTGCCGTCTGCCTTCCGCAAAGCTGCAACCCATCTTCATCATCCCATCTCCACAGTACTTAAACCTGGGCCGGCCACCTCTTCGGCGCCAGTTCGTTACTAACCTCTAAGTGGTAACTCGGCCAGTCAGTAGTGCACGTTGCTCACCTGCTAGCTATTTGACTAACTTTGTTTTGTTCTCGTCACAGTGTTTGTCTCCTGTCGTCAGTGTATGCAGCTACCTCAAGACCCGCTCCTTGTGACTCTCATCCAGACCTCCACCACCTGTTCTTCCTTTGTGTGTTTTTTCGGATTAAACCTTTGTCATTACCGTCATTGTCTGAGCCTGTGACGTTTCTGTGTCTGGGTCCAACCAACCCCTCACAAGGAATTCAACACTAATTATTAATGACTCAATTTTCAGATTAGGTTCAGTTGATATATGTTTCTATGTATGTCTGTATGTCTTGTCCTGCTTTAATTGTTGTATGTCTGCAATTAGGAGATGGATCAAAATTATAGTAGTATGTCCTGTCAGACCCTAATAGTACTTAAGGAGGCTGAGAAAAGTCCAACTAGGGAATAGAGGGAAATTGTGTAACGTTTTAGGATAAAAGATTTAGATTTAATCAGGGAAGATTTGGTTTAAAAACAAAGAGATAAAAGTAGTCAATCCAATGTGAGAGCCATCTTATACAACAGAAGTTTTAAGGTATGGGACTTAAGGGTTTTGCAGTATCCTATTAATGTTAGTGAAGAATATAATGGAGAATAAATAAAAGAGAAGAGAATAGGAGGAAGGGGGACATGGTGCTGCACCAGCAGGCAGCCCTTTTGACCTTTCCACAGAGGGAGTTGTAAAAAAACACAGATAAGGAGAAAGATTTGGTCTGGCAGTAACGAGTATTAACCAAAATGCCTCTGCAGGGCAAAAGGTAACACAAGGGTTAAATTAAATTGAAAAAAGGAGATCTGATAAAACTAAGAATGATGTTGTTGTGAGAAAGAGGAAGATGTAGGTGAAGCAAAGAATCAAACTTAAGTTAATGTATTGATCTAAACAAAAATTGCACGAAAGAGTTAATTGATAAAATCACTTAGGTGATAGAAAACTGTTTTGATCATTTCCAATTTAAAGAAAGAAAATGTAAGGCTTCCTATAATGTTACCTTTTCATACCTTAAGTACATACAGTACTTTTGTGATACTTTTCTTACTTGGGCAATATTTTAGGGGAATTTTGTTGGTAACAGAATTAGAAAGATATTTACAGTTTGGAATTGGGACTTTAAACTTAGAACAGTGAAATGATGATATTCCTTTCTATTAATATGACTGACCCTACTGTAGAAACGTTTTTGAATTAATGTCATAGATTAAGACTTCTTTAAAGTAAAGTGAAACAAAAGAAGAGAGAAATCCTTTTTTCTTTCCAGAGGTCTAGAGGACAGCTGCAGTGTGGGTTATTTCAAGAAAACACACACAAGTATAGAGAAGGATAAGCTAAAAAATAAATAAAAAAGAGTTGCATAAAGTAAAGAGGGGTTGCGGTAGACCTGCAGCTCAGTGAAGATTTTGGTCATAAATCACACAGTATAATGAGATATGTTCTCATATCAGGTAACAAACTGGATAGACTGAACCACTGGGTGCTCCAGTGGGTTCTATTGTTATTAGGATTAAAGGTCATAAAGAACATATTAGACATTAATTAGTACAACTTTTTGTTGCAACCTAAAAATAGAAAATTGATGTTGAAAATGTTTCCTCTCCGGGAACCATCACCTTATCGTGGTGGAGAGGTTTGTGTGTCCCTATGAACCTGAGGGCTGTGTTGTCTGGAGCTTTGTGCTCCTGGTAGGGTCTCCCATGGCAAAGAGGTCTCAGGGGAGGGGCCAGACAAAGAATGGTTCAGAGACTCTGATGGAAAAACAAGGAAGGGATAGAGGGACCCCGCCCAGAAGAAGCCCAGGGCCCCTGTCTGGAGCCAGGCCCAGACGGTGGGCTTGTGAGCGAGCGTCTGGTGGCCGGGTTTGCCACGGAGCCCGGTCGGGCACAGCCCGAAAAAGCAACGTGGCACTTCTGCCTCCAGCCCATGGGCCCACCACCTGTGGGAGGATCCAAAGGGGTCGGGTGCGCTGCTAAATGGGTGGCAGCGAAGGTCAAGGGCTTCGACGGACCAGACCCGGGCGGCAGATGCTGGCTCTGGGGACGTGGAATGTCACCTCTCTGTGGGGGAAGGAGCCGGAACTTGTGCGGGAGGTGGAGCGCTACCAGTTAGATCTGGTGGGGCTTACCTCTACACACAGTCTCGGTTCTGGAACCGTACTCCTGGATAGGGGTTGGACTCTGTCCTACTCCGGAGTTGCCCATGGTATGAGGCGCCGGGCGGGTGTGGGGATACTCACAAGCCCCCGGCTGACCGCCGCTGTGTTGGAGTTTACCCCGGTGGACGAGAGGGTCGCCTCCCTACGCCTGCGGGTGATGGGGGGGGGAAAACTCTGACCGTTGTTTGTGCATATGCACCAAACAAGAGTTCTGAGTATTTGGCCTTCTTGGAGACCTTGAATGGAGTCCTGTATGGGGCTCCAGTACGGGACTCCATAGTTCTGCTGGGGGACTTCAATGCACACGTGGGCAATGATGGAGATACAGTGCCTTGCAAAAGTATTCGGCCCCCTTGAACTTTTCAACCTTTTGACACATTTCAGGCTTCAAACATAAATATATAAAAATTTTATTTTTTGTGAAGAATCACCAACAAGTGGGACACAATTGTGAAGTGGAACGAAATCTATTGGATATTTTAAAGCCCATGTTGCAAGTTAACCACCACTGTTGATTATTGGGTACAAAAAACACTCAAGATATGTATATCATTTTTAAAAATGTCTCCAAATAGTGTTAAAAGTTAGTTTTTGGTCATTTTTGGTGTTCGCGGGTTTATGAAGTGAATTCGGCGATGACGTCATCGTGGGGAGTTAAGTCTCAGCCTAGCACTAGAACTACGGTAACTGACTGGGATGTGGAAGAGGAGGAAAGGCCAGCAGCCGAATAATTACGAACCTACCAGACGTGAGAGGGCAAATGAGGAATTGTCAAGATTGTGGGGAAGTCTTCTTCATTTATCTCCTTCATTTATCTCCTTTATTTTAGCAACGCAGCAGTGCATACAATGACTTTACTTTTTACTGTCAGTGAATAGCACCGAGTGAACGTCAACGTTTTCTTTCGATCTAGTGACAGGGATCCTGTCGTTAGTTCAGATAAGTACTGGTACACTTATCTAGATATAGGAATAGAAGGCATCCCCGAGTGTTATTTCTAAGTGCTTACCTCTTCCTCCAGTGAAAACGTGTCGCTGTTTGGCCGGTGCTTGTGTGTGTGGCGGCGAAGCTGCGGTGGAGAGCGGGTGCTGTAGGCGAGCCTGCCGCCGGTCGGGGAGCGAGCCAGTCGGGGAGTGAGTCTCCGGTCGGGGAGCGAGCCGGTCGGGGAGCGAGTCTCCGGTCGGGGAGAGAGCGCCTCCGGTCGGGGAGCGAGCGCCTCCGGTCGGGGAGCGAGCGCCTCCGGTTTACTGCGATTACAGCTGCAAGTCGCTTGGGGTATGTCTCTTATCAGTTTTGCACACTGAAATTCTTGCCCATTCTTCCTTGCAAAACAGCTCGAGCTCAGTGAGGTGGGATGGAGAGCGTTTGTGAACAGCAGTTTTCAGCTCTTTCCACAGATTCTCGATTGGATTCAGGTCTGGACTTTGACTTGGCCATTCTAACACCTGGATACATTTATTTGTGAACCATTCCTTTGTGGATTTTGCTGTATGTTTGGGATCATTGTCTTATTGGAAGATAAATCTCCGTCCCAGTTTCAGGTCTTTTGCAGACTCCAACAGGTTTTCATCCAGAATGGTCCTGTATTTGGCTGCATCCATCTTCCCCTCAATTTTAACCATCTTCCCTGTCCCTGCTGAAGAAAAGCAGGCCCAAACCATGATGCTGCCACCACCATGTTTAACAGTGGGGATGGTGTGTTGAGGGTGATGAGCTGTGTTGCTTTTGTGTTTTGTATTGTGGCCAAAAAGTTTGATTTTGGTTTCATCTGACCAGAGCACCTTCTTCCACATGTTTGGTGTGTCTCCCAGGTGGCTTGTGGCAAACATTAGACGAGACTTTTTATAGATATCTTTGAGAAATGGCTTTCTTCTTGCCACTCTTCCATAAAGGCCAGATTTGTGCAGTGTACGACTGATTGTTGTCCTATGGACAGACTCTCCCACCTCAGCTGTAGTTCTCTGCAGTTCATCCAGAGTGATCATGGGCCTCTTGGCTGCATCTCTGATCAGTCTTCTCCTTGTCTGAGCTGAAAGTTTAGAGGGATGGCCAGGTCTTGGTAGATTTGCAGTGGTCTGATACTCCTTCCATTTCAAAATGATCGCTTGCACAGTGCTCCTTGGGATGTTTAAAGCTTGGGAAATCTTTTTGTATCCAAATCCGGCTTTAAACTTCTCCAAAACAGTATTACGGACTTGCCTGGTGTGTTCCTTGGTCTTCATGATGCTCTCTGCGCTTTCAACAGAACCCTGAGACTATCACAGAACAGGTGCATTTATACAGAGACTTGATCACACACAGGTGGATTCTATTCATCACCATCAATCATTTAGGACAAAATTGGATCATTCAGAGATCCTCGCTTAACTTCTGGAGTGAGTTTGCTGCACTGAAAGTAAAGGGGCCGAATAATTTTACACGCACCATTTTTCAGTTTTTTATTTGCTAAAAAAGTTTAAAATATCCAATAGATTTCGTTGAACTTCACAATTGTGTCCCACTTGTTGGTGATTCTTCACAATTTTTTTTTTTATATATTTATGTTTGAAGCCTGAAATGTGTCAAAAGGTTGAAAAGTTCAAGGGGGCCGAATACTTTCGCAAGGCACTGTACTTGGAGAGGCGTGATTGGGAGGAACGGCCTCCCTGATCTTAACCAGAGTGGTTGTCTGTTGTTGGACTTCAGTGCTAGTCATGGATTGTCAATCACAAACACCATGTTCGAACATAGGGATGCTCATAAGTGTACGTGGTACCAGAGCACCCTAGGCCAAAGGTCAATGATTGATTTTATAATCGTTTCATCTGATCTGAGGCCGTATGTTTTGGACACTCGGATGAAGAGAGGGGCAGAGCTGTCAACTGATCACCATCTGGTGGTGAGTTGGGTCAGGGGGTGGGGGAAGACTCTGGACAGACTTGGTAAGCCCAAACGGGTAGTGCGGGTAAACTGGGAACGTCTGGAGGAGGCCCCTGTCCGACGGACTTTCAACTCACACCTCCGGCGGAGCTTTTCGAGCATCCCTGTGGAGGCTAAGGGCATTGAACCTGAGTGGACAATGTTCAAAGTTTCCATTGCTAAAGCTGCGGCGGTGAGCTGTGGTCTTAGGGTTTTAGGTGCCTCAAGGGGCGGTAACCCGCGAACACCCTGGTGGACACCGGTGGTCAGGGAAGCCGTCCGACTGAAGAAGGAGTCTTTCCGGGATATGTTGTCTCGGAGGACTCCGGAGGCAGTTGCAGGGTACCGACGGGCCCGAAGGGCTGCAGCCTCTGCCGTGACAGAGGCAAAGCAGCGGGTGTGGGAGAAGTTCGGAGAATACATGGAGAAGGACTTTCGGTCGGCACCAAGGTGCTTCTGGAAAACTGTTCGCCACCTCAGGCGGGGTAAGCGAGGAATCATCCAAGCTGTATACAGTAAGGATGGGACGTTGTTGACCTCAACTGGGGTGGTAATAGAGCGGTGGAAGGAGCACTTTGAGGAACTCCTAAATCCAGCTGACACGCCCTCTGTGGTAGAGGCAGAGCTGGAGGATGATGGGGGATTGTCGTCAATTTCCCTGGTGGAAGTTGCTGAGGTAGTCAAACAACTCCACAGCGGCAAAGCCCCAGGGATTGATGAGATCCGTCCAGAAATGCTGAAGGCTCTGGGTGTGGAGGGGATGTCTTGGTTGACACGCCTCTTCAACATAGCGTGGAAGTCTGGGACGGTGCCTAAGGAGTGGCAGACCGGGGTGGTGGCTCCCCTCTTCAAAAAGGGGGACCAGAGGGTGTGTCCCAATTACAGGGGTATCACACTTCTCAGCCTCCCTGGTAAAGTCTACTCCAAGGTGCTGGAAAGGAGGGTTCGGCCGATAGTCGAACCTCGGATTGAAGAGGAACAATGCGGATTCCGTCCTGGCCGTGGAACAACGGATCAGATCTTTACTCTCGCAAGGATCTTGGAGGGGGCCTGGGAGTGTGCCCAACCAGTCTACATGTGTTTTGTGGATCTGCAGAAGGCTTATGACCGGGTCCCCCGGGAGAAATTGTTGGAGGTGCTGCGGGAGTATGGGGTGAGGGGGTCCCTTCTCAGGGCCATCCAATCTCTGTATGACCAAAGCGAGAGCTGTGTCCGGGTTCTCGGCAGTAAGTCGGACTCGTTCCAGGTGAGGGTTGGCCTCCGCCAGGGCTGCGCTTTGTCACCAATCCTGTTTGTAATTTTTATGGACAGGATATTGAGGCGTAGTCGGGGCGGGGAGGGGTTGCAGTTTGGTGGGCTCGGATCTCATCGCTGCTTTTTGCAGATGATGTGGTCCTGATGGCATCATCGGTCTGTGACCTTCAGCACTCACTGGATCGGTTCGCAGCCGAGTGTGAAGCGGCTGGGATGAGGATCAGCACCTCTAAATCTGAGGCCGAGGTTCTCAGCAGGAAACCGATGGAGTCCTTTCTTCAGGTGGGGAGTGAGTCCTTACCCCAAGTGAAGGAGTTTAAGTACCTTGGGGTCTTGTTCGCGAGTGAGGGGGACCATGGAGCGTGAGATTGGTCTGAGAATCGGAGCAGCCGGTGCGGTATTACCTTCCGTTTATCGCACCGTTGTGACGAAAAGAGAGCTGAGCCAGAAGGCAAAGCTTTCGATCTACCGGGCAATTTTCGTTCCTACCCTCACCTATGGTCATGAAGGCTGGGTCATGACCGAAAGAACGAGATCCAGGGTACAAGCGGCCGAAATGGGTTTCCACAGGAGGGTGGCTGGCGTCTCCCTTAGAGATAGGGTGAGAAGCTCAGTCATCCGAGAGGAGCTCGGAGTAGAGCCGCTGCTCCTTCGCGTCGAAAGGAGCCAGTTGAGGTGGTTCGGGCATCTGGTAAGGATGCCTCCTGGGCGCCTCCCTAGGGAGGTGTTCCAGGCACGTCCAGCTGGGAGGAGGCCTCGGGGAAGACCCAGGACTAGGTGGAGAGATTAAATCTCCAACCTGGCCTGGGAACGCCTCGGGATCCCCCAGTCAGAGCTGGTTGATGTGGCTCGGGAAAGGGAAGTTTGGGGTCCCTTACTGGAGCTGCTGCCCCCGCGACCCGACTCCCGGATAAGCGGATGAAGATGGATGGATGGATGGATGAAAACATTTTATTTGGGTGATTCTGTTCTTTTTCTTTTTTGACATTTTGTTTTGTTGCTTTTGAGATCAAGATGAAGTTTGTAACGCAAGACAGTGTGTTAATGGCTAAAACTACTACATAATTATGAATAGGTATGCTGTAGGAGACATAACTCAAAAAGAGGGATACAGTAGCAATAATACAGAGTCCACAGCATCAAGGATATTAACACACACACTGAAGATAAATCTTCAGTGTGTGTGGAATGTCACAAAGAGACAAGTGTTAATGAGCAGGAAAGTGTCTTATGGTCTTATGATATGGGATTTGTTTGTCACCACCCCCCTACTCTGACAGGCCCTGCATGCCCACAGCTGCAGTGATCCATCCTGTTAACTAAAGTTGCAACAATAACATTTGTCAAATTTCAGATATAATATGATGTGTTGATGCTGAAAGTCGAGTAACCTCTTTTTCTCAGAGATGGATTGAACACTGATGGATTGAGCACTCTTTGGTGGATGACAGGACATATAACCAGAAAAAGGCACTTGTGTGTTCCTTTGGACCCAGTCATTCAGAACCTTTACAGATAACTTGAACCACAGCAATACAATAGCACAGCACCATCAGGGTGCAATATGTTAATCTCCTTTGATAATGAGAGGTTGAAAGATATTTTATATTTTTTAAGAGATAAAATGTCCAACTAAAGCGACACCCAGAAATTGAGTAATGATGCCTGATTTGTGTAAGGAGGCTGTTTTTAAAGATATATATATAAATTGCCAACTGCAGAATCAAATTTGGTAGTCAAGATTGCTATGTATTGCTTTTTTTTCAGTGTCTCATCTATGCCTTCCGCTCTTTTCAATCAATCAGCCCTCTTCAAACCTTATTGTTTGATATCAGCAATGATCAGAAATTAAAGAGACAATGGGTTTTTTTCACTTATGAATTCATCAAGGCCAGTTTCTGCTGTGGGTGTCAGCCCTTTCCAACCATCTGTCAGCATATTGTAATATTAATTTTCCTTCCCAGCATCTACAAACACTTACAAAAGATCATACACACATGTACATACACATCATCTGACCGACCCCACACACACACACATCACATGTCTGCTTTGCCCACAACTAACTCCTGACTGTGAACGCTTGGTGCTTTTCGGAGGCGCCCCAGGGTATGTGCTACTTTGTGTGTGTGTGTGTGTGTGTGTGTGTGTGTGTGTGTGTGTGTGTGTGTGTGTGTGTGTGTGTGTGTGTGTGTGTGCGTGTGTGTGTGTGTGTGTGTGGACATACCCTTTTTCCTGGAAGCCAGACCCACTGTTACATATAATTTGAATCATGTGGGGATCAGGACAGGGGCCCACGAGCAATACTAGTTCCCAGAAGATTGTCCTACAGACCAGCTAGCAGACTTAATAATGTAAGCAGGATGCAACAACAACTGATAACTAAGTTATAATGTTGATCAGCAGCTATGGTGTATACATCAATACTGAAAAAGCCATTATGTGAATATGCTGGCTGTCTAACATGGTGGTGAAAGTTTGCAACAGGTGCAGCTGTTGATTTTACTCTCACTTACACATACTCTAGGAAGCATGTTATAATTTAAATGCAACGGAATATAATTCTCTGCCCACACCATCACCTCAGTTTCAGTTGGATGTCTTGCACTGATTGTCCATGTGCGAGGGACATTTAGATAAAGTAATAGCCAACATGTATATGTAATGAGAGGCAGTTTCTAAATACATTTAGACTGAACTGCAAAATATGACAGATTTTAGGTTAGGCTCCGTCTAACACCTCCCTCTGCCATCGGGGGGTCTCCGACCCACACACCACTACGCAGGGCTGTAGTCAAGTCAACCTTTGTCGAGTCCAAGACAAGTTCAAGACCAGGACTAGTCAAGACAGAGTCAAGACCAAGTCCAAATGACCAAATAGACCAAAGTGCTCGCTGACATTTTGTCTGAGTCCTAAATTAAAATTATTGATGCCTGAGGATTGAGGTATGTGACGCAGCCAGGCGTATACCAGGCGACCAATGTCAATGCCCTTTTAGATAGGTTTGTAATTATACTAATACCTGTTTTCTGAACAAACATCAGTGTTTAGTTTTAAGGGAGGAAGTTACTTACTTGCTAAAAAAAAAGAATTTAGTGCTGGATTCGGTCAAGACCAACGAGAATAAATACAAATACAGAGTCCAAGACAAGGGGTAGAGTACATGCAGCGAGGCAAGGAGTCTTTTCATTGGTTCTTTCCAAGCAAAGACAGTAACTATAGGCATTGATTGTTGGCCGTTATTACAGAATTACAGCAGCTACAGATGACGGATCTATGTCATCCATCCTTTTATAGAGCCTATAAGTTATTTCTGTCGTTGTGTAAAGACCATTTCATTGCACAGGTTCTGTCTCATTAAAAGAAGTTGAAGTAATAATAAGAGTAATAATTCAATCTACACAGCTCTATAAAAAGGTGTATATTGGAAATAGTTACCAACCCTGCCTTAAACTAATTGCTCCTGTCATTTTCTCTTCTCAAAAAGCACAAGTAAACTGACTTGACTATATTTGGATTTGACTTCATGACTTACAGTAAAGCCCCTTGAGGCAAACTTGTGATATTGGGCTATGTAAATGGTATTGACACGACATAACATTACATGGTTTCAGTTTTTGATTTGATTTGTCTTGAGTTGAATTGATTTGGCTGGTTTTGTGGTTCTTCAGTTACGTTGACACAACAATTGTTGATTCTATTTGATTTGAAATAACTTGGCTTTGCTTGACATGACCTAGTTTGACTTGCCTTGATCGGATTCAAGTTGATTCAAGATCATAATTGGACTTGACCACACAGGTACCCAATCAGTGAGCCAAAAAGGAACATGGACATCTTCTCTGAACAACGTTGTTGGTTTTGATGAAGACAGAAGAACCGATGGCTGGCTTAAACCTGTGGCCTTCTGCATTAAAACACACACACACACACAAAGAGACAATCAGACACACGAACAAATGCTTTTGTGACTCAGCATCCTTACGTCAATACAGCCTTCAGCACCGTGCTGTCTGCCTGTTAGCCTGAACGTCTGGTCGTGACTGACGCTGGGGTGAGAGAATAAAGGACGGAGATGAGATGAGCAGAGACGTTGACACCTGAAAAGATAGGCAATTAGTGATTATCAAGATTTTTGAAATAGATGCTTTTGCTACGCTACACACACACACACACACACACACACAAGCGAACACAATTGTGGAACAACATGGAGAACTGACATCATACTTCTGTTGTTCAGAAACATACTTTATAACATCCAAGCAAATAAACATAGAGTATATTTCTATCATTGTTTTTTTGTGAAAACCTTGCATTTACAGTACAATATTAATTTAATTCAATCTAATCCCAAATTCAATTTTACTCTGAGCCCCCATTGTTAACCATCTGTTTTAATCTGCATGTGTCTAAGATTTTTAAGACTAGAGCTGGCAATAAACTCTCCCCTATTTCAACATTTAGGGAAGTAGCTAGTTTGGCACTTTCCAAAGTAAGAAAAAAATGTACTCATCAACAATTCAAAAGTTCACCAATGAATAGGAGACATCTCATTTGTTGAATTCATACACAAACAGAAATTTAAAAATTGAGTTATGTGCTACTACTATTTCTAAAAGAACAACCTGGCACAATGACTTTCCAGACTTTTGGCAAGGTAGCCAGACCACCAGCAGAGACGCTGACCCCCAATTTCCACAGGATGCGTAACGGCTGCGGATCGGCTCAGTGCTCCGCCAGTTTGTTTCCATCCAGAGAAATAGAGAGGAACAACTCTGTGTTTTCAAGGTGTAGTGCAGGGAAATATGATCAGCCATGAGCACAGTCTATTTCATTTTGAAATTGTTTTATTTCGCCGGAGCTGGGACGGAGCTGGGACGGAGCCTGCAGAGACCTGAGGAGCAGTTAGTCCTCAGAAATCCACTGGAGTTTAAAATTTCAACCCAACTAAAACGGAAGGTAACGGATATCCGGCTGAAAAGATTGAAAATCCGCCAGAATTTCCGACGGCAACAGAACAATCCCAGAAGTGGAACGTTGTGGATATAGACTACAGTCTAAGTAAGAAAGCAAATTGGTGTATATCCCAAAAAGGACTGTCAGCGCCACCCACACATTACTGGCCTTAAAACAGTATCACCCGCTCCAGATTTATCCAAGTCATGGTCTTTTCCAGTTATTCTTTTCACCATGAAATCAGAACTCATGATTTTTTTAATAGTAATTAAGACCCACAATATAATAAACCTGCATTTTTATCTTAGGGACAACAGGCTCAAAAGTATTCTTTATGTGTAAATTTATGAGATTATAATATAAAATATTGACATTTTCTTTCTAGAGCGACAGACATCTAATGTGTTCAACAATCCTTCATCCTTCTATTTTTATTCATCCTCTTTGTTATTAGTTTAACTTGTCAACACACAGTTTTCCCTCACAAAATTTGTGAGGTTGTCTGTTTCTAGCTTTGCTAATCTAACTTATTTGTCCTTCTCAAACCTCCTGACAAGATTCCAACTTTATCTGCCCCTTTACTAAGTGCATATAGTATGCAAAGTGACTTTACACATTAACAGCAATATAAGAAATTATAAAATTGTTCTGAAGTTTAAATGTTTTAATGCAAGTATAAAAATGCTAGAAGATAATTGTGGGAATCATATTTGTGTGGAATATATATTGGTTGTGAAAATGCATTTCTATCATAATATACCAGCAGCACGGCAATACAAACAAAATGTGTGTGTGTGTGTGTGTGTGTGTATGTGTGTCTGTGTGTTGTGTGTGTGTGTTTCATATCTTCTTCCTCTGTGGTCCTTTAAACCTCAATAATAAAACAAGCACAAGTAAACCATGGCTGATTGATCCCAGTGCACCACCCATTGTCTTTGTGTTTGTGTTAGCCTCCATGCACATCTGTGCTTAGTACGTCCCTATACATGTGGATGTTGCAATGTGTGTGTGTGTGTGTGTGTGTGTGTGTGTGTTTGTGTGTCTTTGTGTATGCAGGGAAGTGAAAATCAGAGCTCACACCTGTCTGTGTTCCCTGTAGTGTGGATTTATCGTGTTTGCTATACGGCAGTCAGGTTTCCTCTCATACAGCCGTTATCTACAGCAGCAAGTGAAACAAAGAGGGAATAGCTGAAGGAAAATGGAACGAAACAGATGGGATTGTGATTTTGACAAATTTGTGTAACTGTCAGAAATATACAATACAAAAAAACAATGTTGCAACCTTACATACTACCCTGAAAATGGCAAACGCAGCTAACTTAACTTAAAGTTGTTCCAAAACAATAGGACAATAATGTATTTTAATGTCTGAACAAAATGTTACATAGCATTATATATTCAATTAAAAATGTCATATCAATAAAAACACATTTCAAACATGTGTATCCTGTTCTAAGGAAACCAACGTTTTTTTTCCTATGCTGTAAAATGCCTTTGTTGACAATATTAAGTATACAGTATGGTGCAGAATTATAGATTTTCAGATCAGCAATCTTTAGAATCATTACAGACAATTATCTCTTTGTAAGCACACAGGTAAGTAGCATACATAAAGCCTATAAGGCATGAACCTCTCCATCAGGTCTCCCAAATTCTTGCTAAATCCTCTGTTTTAACAATATTAGTTGTGCTTTATGTGGTTGACAATGGACGGTGATGGCATGTGGCTAGATGGCATGGGGCTATGAGTCCAACGTCTCATAGCTGGCTTGATGACAGCATCATAATAGGGAAATCAACTTGCCAGTTTCCTGCCGACTCTACTTGTCCGGGCTAGCTAGCTAGTTTCATATGTAAATATCAGAGTAAACACAAAGGTAAACATGTGTTGTGTCTCAAATTGCGCAATCTCTATACTAACACTTGCAATTTTTAATACATAGTGTATTTGCGGCTGTGGCACAGTGGTAGAGCGGTTGCGTACAGTTGGAAGTTTGGTGGTTCAATCCCTGGCCCTGTGGTCCCATGTCAAAGTGTCCTTGGGCAAGACACTGAACCCCGAGTTGCCCCTGATGCCGTGTCATCGGAGTGTAAATGTGGGTGTTTATCTGATGAGCAGGTGGCACCTTGTACGGCAGCCTCGGCCACAGTGTATGAATGTGTGTGAATGGTGAGTGGTTCCTGTATGATATAAAAGTGCTTTGAGTAGTTGTTAAGACTAGAAAAGCGCTATATGAATCCAGTACATTTACATTTATTCATACTGACGAAATATGGCCAAATGTAGTGCACTATGAGAACCTGGATGCTGCACTAAAAAAGTCAAAACATTAAGTGTGGAACGCTTGACACCTCTCACCCTCTTGGCATCACAGCGAGGTGATGCCTGACATCCTTAGATTTTTTTGAAACCAAGGGACGTTGGACTAGTGGGCTGTAGGACCAAAGGGAATCTTTCAGGTTATTGAGAAGTCGGAACAATGTATCGTCGGAGAAATGACATGGCACCAGAGTAAATACCGAGGAAAAGGGGAAGAAGGCTATCAGCGACAAGCTATGGCTACGATCCCAACTACGTGGACAAGCATGACCATCTCTTCGTCCACCTCCATCTCTACATCAGAAGGGGGCACCTAAGCAAGCATGGAAGAAATACAGGCTGTGACTTCTCTGCTGGCATCCTTCTAGCCAGTGTGCTGGCATCAAACGGTAAGCTGGGTTGCCTGGCCTCCATGCTTCCTCCGTGCCCTCCTCCGTTTCCAGCAGGATGTCGGGAGCTGTGGTGTCCTTTAGCCGAGACTTGGCTGAATTCTAGAGTGCCAGCACCATTCAACCGGTTGACTCTTTTTCTTTGTGCCGATCTGGCAGCCACACTCTGCTTGTACAACTTTTCACTTTGTCTGTTTGCTGTTTTGTGCTTGTGGACAGGTATTGTAGGTTGGTTTATCTTAGCTTATTTGCTAGAAGCATATTGTGACTGATGAAAGAGAATCAGACTCAACTTTACAATAAATGTCTTTCTATTTCAAAACAATGAGCTAAAATAGGCTCAGAAAAACATTGTCAATGTAGTTTACCAGGAGATACCGCATTTATGTGAGTGAAAAATGCATGTATTAAACAGTAAACACTTAAGTTAGAATTGTGAAGTTTTATTCAGCAATCCCATCAACCCCATTAAGACATGGCCAGTGTTGGGGAGTAAGGAGAGCCAGACTTTAATTTAAGCGATTATATCTCACTGAAACTTTCACCATCTGTCACATACAGTTGCATTTGAACAAAAACGTTCAGATATTATTACAGCAAAGTGGGACGTGCATAATGTTTCATCTGTCCCTCCTGGACGGGTATGATACAGCATGGGGGGATGAATGAAACACACAGTTTAAGCATAGACTGTATGTTGACAGTCTATGAGTTTAAGCCATATAAATTTCCCACAACTTTAATATTTTACTATATATCATGAATGGTACTCAAACCTAAAACTGCTTTTCCATGTCTCACCTGCATAAATTATTGTAAAAACACAGATATTTCTGCATTTACTTAAAATACATGGAGTTTCCATGTAAAGAAGCATGCAGTATGAAAGACCGGGATTGTGGAGAACACTAAATGGTCTACTGAATAAGCATGCAGTTAAACCTTTAAATGAAAAACACTCATTAATAATCGAAAAAATGTGATGGCTAATAAAGTTTACTTTCGACTATCAAAACTTGTTTATCAGTTGTAATTCTGTGATAAAAGGAAATAACAGGAAGATATTTGGCTGAGAGAAGAAGGTTAACATGCTCTATGTTTTCACCTAAGGAAGTCTGTCTATCATCATCAATGTTTCAATCGTCCCGGCTCTCCCCTAACAG
This sequence comes from Etheostoma perlongum, assembly GCA_026937815.1. NCBI lineage: Eukaryota > Metazoa > Chordata > Actinopteri > Perciformes > Percidae > Etheostoma > Etheostoma perlongum. The sequence goes on along the minus strand of CM049378.1, from coordinate 8,420,416 downwards.
AATACATGTATCTGCGTTATGTATTTAGAATACAAATTATGAGTTACTGTATTCCATTACATTTTCAATTTAAATAGTTGGTATTTATAATAAAGTTACATTGTTGAAATCAATGAGAAGGGGGGAAGAGGGGTGTGGCCTTGACCAACTACCACTTTGCTCATTTGAAAGCCATGATGTCTCTCTCTTTCTCATGAGGGGGCAAAATTCTCTGGGCGGGCAAAGCAGAGAAAGGGGAGGTAACCTTTCCCCTTATGACCTCATAATGGGCAAGAATCCAGATCAGCCCATCTGAGCTTTCATTTTCTCAAAGGCAGAGCAGGATACCCAGGGCTTGGTTTACACCAATCACCATTTCTAGCCACTGGGGGACCATAGGCAGGCTGGGGGAACTCATATTAATGTTTAAAAAAAACTCATAAAATGAAATCTTCATGCCGTGAAAATCCACTGTGTTAGTAAGGCAGATAAATAGCTGTATGCTGGGCTCTGATAAATGACTCAATGTTTACTCATTTCACACAAAGGTGTCTGACATTTACAGAGCCTGGCTTATCTCATCTTGTTTAGGCGCGAGATTGTGAATGGGTTTGTTTGGGTTTGTTTTCTTCTGATAATAAGCTTGTGAGTGAGAGGGAAGTCCATTTGTCAGTGTATTGGCTATGAGGCCAAATACCCGTGTGTAATGAAAATGGGATATTCTCATCCATGCTTGGTTTAATGTTTTATTACTTACAACTTGTTTGATCAATTTGTTATGTAATTGATGGATGAAACATTAGTTTTCAAAGTCTAAACCAGAAATTGTTCTAAACCAAGTGCTTTATTTATTTTTTAAATGTCTACATTGTTATCATTATATCATTGTTTTGCCTATTCTCTTGAAGTGACCACATTTTCAAAAAGGACATAAGAGAAGAGATCATTCTTTTTAGCATGGCCCCTGGCAGTTTTTCCATTTTTATAGTAAGCACATGATGCTCACATGCAACTGAAAGTGTTCCTCAAAAACGGCATTGCCCACCAAGGTACCAACAGCCTTAAGACATAATGGAAAAGTCTTTTATTAACCTGTTTGTCTTCACTATCATTTTTATCAGATTGCTGAATTGCATAATTGCCGAATTGTCATGATCAATGAGCTATGCTTTATTGACGCTAAGCAATTGTTAAAAAAATATTTAACTCTGCAGATTATGTATAAAGAATGCTCTGATATGTTTTGCATTAATTCCCCCAATACACAAAGAAAATGGTTGTAAGTTAGCTGATAGAGCACTTGATGTACTATCATGCATTAGTGTGCTTGTGAATTATTATTGCAGTTCATCCTGTCAAACATGTCTCCAAGGGCGTAACTTTGGGTTCAACATTGGAGGAGGGTTGAGATCTCCATTTTCTAGGTAGGTCCAGGGACATGTGTACATGTAGTGAAAGAAAAAACAATTGATCAATCAATCAAAATCAAAATAATTGTCAAAATGTTTGTCCATAAAAACCTTGAAAAACTCAACAAAAACTCCCCCACCCAACCCATGTATATGAAGCCTATGCATGTCTCATTAGTTACTTGTAAATAATTAGGTTGGACTTCAGGCTGCCTGCCTTTAAGATAATAGTCTCAACATATGCACAGTTTATTACTGCTCTTGGCCAGCTTGCCTACAGTAAATCTGAAATGTGCCAGATGATCTTGCCAGATGACGATTATCCGTGATGTGTCAGGAGTTGTTTGTACGCTGCAGTTTGTTGGCTCACGCCCGCTTGTTTTCACCTCCCAGCAACACACCTTAAAACTAATTAGGGACAGATTTGAGTTCCTTAGTTTGTTTTCTGGGATTTAGCCATTTTTATTAAAGGGGAGACATTCCTCTTTCATTGCTTCATTTTTCAGGCAGATTTACAGACTTCAATTCACTGATCAAAGAAGCGTCAAAGCAGCAGGTCTTTGTCTACAGATGCAACTAACTCCAAGTTTGGATGACAAAAGCGAAGACAACCAAAGAATTAATTTTACTGATGTCTAACATTCTCTTATAACATGTTGATTTCCATGCTTTATTTCCTGTTTACAAAGACTACATAAATATTGTAAGTTAAAGAATCTCAATATAATGAGTGTGGGTTGTAGCCGGTTTAATTGCTGGACTATGCTGGTGGCATAACCACAAAAAAATGTATTCTGCATTCATTTTTGGGTTGTGCCAGCTGCCTCTGGCACAACCAGGCACACCCAAAAAAATAGATGCAGAATACATTTTTTGTTACACCCTTACTAAAAGCTTTTTGTTCGAAACTTGGGCTATTATGGTCTAATTGTGATAATTGTTATTTTAAAATCATTTCTAAATTATTTTAATTACTTTATGCAAGTCAGCGGCCTGCAGTGGGACACACTGCCTCTCAAAATTCCCAAAAACCTTTCAAAATAACCATTCTCGATCTTATATGTAGATAGATTCAGCAACTGCATTGCTTGATTCTCACCTCAAATGTTTTCAGAAATAAATTTTGGTGAACTGATGATTGTAATATAAAAGGAATTTAAAAAACGAGCCGCCATGTTGGTGCCTTTTGAAATCTGGGAGGAGACAGTCCGAGAGTGAAAGCGTTTGTCAATCCTGTATGTTTTCCTAGTTGGACAGTAATCATAGTGGCTCGCCCATCAAGTGTTCAATGCTGGGAAGCGGCACAATTCCTCACATCCAAAAACGCAAGTGCGGACTGTTATTTCCAATTTTTTTATTCATTTGAGATTAAATCCAATCCTCAAAACTCAAGGCTTCAGGGAGCTCCTGCAAAAACGCGATTCGAGTCCCACTACTCCTCCCACTGTGATTGGACAGCTGGGTTAACAGTGACAGTGACGAGCGCAGCGTTTTACCCAAAGTTCAACCTTTTTTTAAGCACAGATTAGCCGCTCAGCGCCTCGTCATGCTGCTACCATTTGTAGCATAGCGTAAATATGCTACGCTGCCATTGCAAAGCATTAAAAATAAAACCGTTGGCCTCAGGAAAAAACTGCTTTTGTGGTCAAAAGGCCTTAAGCTACAAAAAGCTGCCCCTGGCTGCTTAAAAGTGTTCTTTTGTCATGTCATGTCTGGTAGTTGAGGCCTCTCTGGGAAATGTTGCAGCAACCTGCAGAAACCACCACTATACTGCAATTTCCTAAAACACTCCTTCAAAGTCATATAGTTTTTGGCTGTTATGGAGTTTCAACTCCTCATAAGGGTTTGCTGGTGTGTGGTAGAGGGATTAAATGATTTTTTGATGAACTGCAGGTTCTTTTAAAACACAAAGTGCAACGTTTGGCACAAGAGATGGGGTTTCACATGCCTCTCCTGAATGGGGAGACATCTATGAACCTCCCTGAAAATTTTGATTTAAACGTATCCTGAGCAGGCTTGATCAGGTTTGTCACTAATCCATAAACCAATGGCTGTCTAATGGCGTTTTCCACTGCATGGTACCTACTCAACTCACCTCAACTTTACTCGCCTTTTTTTGTTTTCCATTATGATAAAACGTCCCTTGTAAATGCTAACAGGTATGTTTTTTAGTACCACCTCAGTCGAGGCGATACCAAAAGGTGACGTCAAAACCTGCAGACCACTGATTGGTCGGAGAGAAACGTCAATCAATGTTCACGGTGTCATCATTGCTAGCAACGGGGGGGGTCCTGAAAAACCTGCTTAAATAGATTCTCCAGCTGCTTTTGAAACTAAATGTGTCTTCTTGCTGTGGCGTCCAGCTTGACTCGCTGCTTTTCAAAAACTCACAAAAATCTTTTCAACTGACAGTATCAGTCTTACATTGATTCATCAACTGCATAAAAACTTTTCAGAAACACATTTTGGTGAACGACTTTTGTAAAAAAATAAGAGAAAGTTTCCAAAGAACCACTCAATTGGTCTGTTTAGAAAACCGGGAGCAGCCCACAGGTGAAGCGTTTGTCCAATCAGGTGCAGCCCTTGCGGTTGTAGGAGGGTGTAGCCTGTTTTCTTTGCTTGTCAACTTGAATTGCTGTTTTGCACAAACAATGCATTTTTCTGCTGCTAACTTACATTTCTACAGTTTTAAGGCCACCTTGTGTTTTACTATTTAAGATAGCTTTTATAAGTTTTGCTTTTATACGTATTTTTACTTTCTCATTGTCCTGTTCACTTAACTTTGTTCCGTTTATTCATTTACTTTTTATGTACACTGCTGACGATTTTCCTTGTACTCTGAGCACAATGACAATAAAGATCAATCTATCCATCTATCTACTATCTATCCATCCATCCATCCATCCATCCATCCATCCATCCATCCATCTCTCTATCTCTCTCTCTCTCTCTCTCTCTCTCTCTCTCTCTCTCTCTCTCTCTCTCTCTATATATATATATATATATATATATATATATATATTATACACACATCTATCAATATCTCCCTCTAAATATATTTTTTAGTCTCTTTTAATCTTATTAATTATTTCTAATATATTTCTTGTATTTTCTGTATGTGTGTGAGGTAGTATCTGTGTACTGTATGACTTTGGTTATTTGTAACCTGATGCTGTAACAGAGCAATTTCCTAATTTGGGATTAATAAAGTCCATCGATCTGGATGCTGCCAGAGTCTTCACCCACATCAAGACCTGGCAGCACATCACCCCAACCCTCATCCACCTTCACTGGCTCCCATTTAAGTCCTGCATCACATATAAAATCTTCCTTCCTACCTACAAATTCTTCCATGCCCAGGCCCCACAGTACCTCTCCGACCTCCTCCATCTATACACCCCACCCAGAAACCTGCGGTCCTCAGACGCTGGCCTGCTCTCCATTGTACCTTTGGAGACCTTTAGTGTTGTAGCCCCCTCCCTGCAGATAGTCAAAATGCTACATCCCATTACATTTTAAAAAAACACCTGAAACACCACTTGTTTACCACAGCATACAACCTCCCTTAGCTTAGCCGCAGTATTTCTGTAAAGTTTCCCTGGGTTTTGTGAAAGGCGCTATATAAATAAGTTATTATTATCTACAGTATCTATCTATCTATCTATCTATCTATCAGCTGAAGACATGAAAGGGGGGTGAGAGGGGGAATGACACGCAGCAAAGGGCTGCAGGTCAGAGTCAAACCTGCAGGAGTGAACCTCTATATATGAAAAATGGAAAACGGAAATGGAAATATCCAATACGTAAAAAAGTAAAAGTCCAAAATCCTGTATCAGGCCTTTTTAGCTCATGTACCATGTTCTTTTTGTTGTTTGGGGTTCAACTTTTCTTTTCCTCATACCTTAACTTTACCATGAGGCTGTTAAACTGACCCCGGCTGCACTGGATGCTCGGAATACTTGAGATGATTAGTTTGTTTGGTTCTATGAACATTCATCAGCTGTGTGTCACCTCAGCAACCAAAGATACAGGGAGTATTGTGTTAAAATCTTTCTTAATGTAGAGTGGCTATTTATGAATGGATTTTCTGTGAATAGATAATATGAGAGAAATATGATTTTTTTTCAGCCTGTCTTGATTTCTATTCTCCAGAATAAAAATAAAAAGATCTTACAATAAGCAAGATGAAAGAAAGATAAAAGCTGCACAGTGGTTAAACGTTGCCATTTTCTCATGCTCTCGTCACAGTTTTAGTTCAGCTCAGTGTAGTCTACTCCGAGAGCAATTGACTTCACAGCATCATTTTAAATTGTGAGTCAGCAGCCATTGCACGAGTCAAAAGTTACTTTTACATGTATTTAAATTGTCATATTGTACCACAAAACGCATAATGATCCAAAACAAGCAGTGTGTGCAGTAATCTTTCCTCAGCTTCATATGCCATAGAGTTACGGGAAATGTCACTGTTACCATGGCTGCATCTGAGACTGCTGGTACATCTGCACAGTACCAGTTTTGAGGACAATGCGATTCAGAGGCTTTGGCATTCCACATCCACTGAGTTATAACCAACAAGTGGTAACACAAATGGGATGCAGGAATATATGACTGCCTTTGAGTCTTTGATTTATACTAAAGTACCCAAACATCAGCATTTTCCTATCCGGAGCTCAGAGGAGTGTGAGAAGAGTGTGTGAAGGCTTGAGGGGGACATCTTACAATTTAACCCTTTGTTCCTCTCTGTCGACTTTGCCCTGAGTCAGACACGCATCCTTCAGGTCCGTGCTGCAGAGGTTACACAGCTATATGAGAGGCAGTTTAGCAAAGGTACAAAGGCAACACAGTTACAGCTACACACCTGTATATGGAGGCACAGAGCAGACTGATGGTCACAGTAATATATCAAATGAAATTGGTGTAAAGTCTGGCTGCAAAATGAGAAATTAAACTTTATATTTGCAGCCACTGATTTGAAAATGTATTATTCAACCTGAAAAAATAAATAAACAATAAAACCTTAGTATCATCACTCAAGCTTTAAAAAGCTTGAGTAATGATAGAGTGATGATAGATACCTAACCTCTTCCTTTCTCTTCTTTTTACACATGTAATGCCGTACAGGTGTTATTTTTGGTACTAGGGAAAGTTCTATTTAAAAGAAAGTAGGCACAGGCCCTATTGTTTCAACTCCTTTTTCCTGTGGCGCAGCTTTTGCCATCAATTACATTTTACATACTTCCTCACAATGTAGAGATAACTGGGTTTAAATTAATTTCATAGCTTGTTTTGTTTAACACTATATTGTGCAAGGTGTGTCTTTCATTGTGCCTGTCCACTAAAGTAACTCCAAGGGTGATTTGATACACAATAAATCCTGCAGAGGACCTACTACATGTGGTATTCCAAAGACACTGGTGAGGTGTGTCTAGGATATCAGTCAATATTGCATATTAAATGTGTTGAATGCATAAAGGAGTTGGAGATAAATAACAACGTTTTAAGCTTGAAGGACAATGTAAGAATCTAAGCAAGAAGAATCTAAGTCTGTAAGAAGCCGCAACTCAATATTATGCCTGTAACATTTGGTGCAGTCATTGTATTTTCCTACTTATTTTGATGAAATTCATTGTAGACAACATTGTTGAACACTGAGGCTGTCAAATCAAGAACAAGTTGTAATCAGGTATTCAACCTCATCTTCATCAAACATGTATTCTTTTTTTTCTGGCCATTTGGGAGCAGTGCAACCAGCTGTACAACAAAACATTGACAATCAGGTTTGATTGACCTCTCGTTCTGAAACAGAAAACCCAGTTTCCCTCATCTCAGGGTTAACAAAGTCAGTTTTCACTGAACCTGCTTTTAGAAACGGCCCCCCCTGGTGTGTTTTATCCAGTGAAATGTTTTCAGCAGATAAGCAAAAGAACAAGCAAGATCCGCTGCTCATGTCAGTAAGACGTCATCCATGTGACTTTGAAGTGTGTCATTTTCACAGTTTAACAATAATGCAAGATTTTCTTCGGTTGAAAAAGTATCTTTTCAATTGACAAACATTATATTTGAAATCCATGGCTCAATTCAAACGGTGTAAAAAAATAATTTGCCTCTCCCAGTTCACTACCATTCATAAACTTTTTAGAAAGATAGGTCCAATGGACCGGAAGTAGAAGGTCGTGACTTCGGCTCTCTACTTACTCATGTAGCTGTGACTTTAGTTGGTAGTTAGCCATACGTAAAAAATAAAATATAAGAGAAAATTGACAACAAAGGAGACAAAACCAAACAACAGAAAACAAGTGAAAAAAAATCAAGATTTATTTGTAAAGCACTTTTCACAAAATGCCCTGTAAATATATTAGAGGGACTGTTAAAAATAAACAATAAGTTTGCTAAAAAATAAATAAATAAACTTTCTACAGTCCTATTAAGGTTAGTTTCCCATCTGCTTTAAGCGATGGCTGGAGTGTTAGAAAGGTTCTACCTCTAAAACAGACACATTAACTCCTCCTGCATCCACGAGCGCCGTCTCTACAGCGGTTACACTGTCTCTACGGAAACAGCGTTGCCACTGTAATGTGTACTTTTGGTCCATTGCCAGGAGGAGGCTCAAACTTAATGAAGCACTCATTTATGTGTGTGAAAAAAAACTAAAAATAAACTGAGGATGAAAGAGACACTAGCAGTTCTTACTGTAATCTGCACGTGTGCTCCTTCTTTACTTTACCAACATAACCCCCCCATTGCCTCTGTAGCATCTCTCTCCATAGATAGCATATTGTCCGTTTGTCTGCTTATTAATTCCCACCTAACTCCACCCACATTGATTGCCAAACCCACACACAAATACAACTAAATGTGACAGAATGTAATGGATCTAAGTGTTGAATAGTGAAACGTTAAAATGTAAATGTCACCAGTGGCTAGAAAATGTCACCAGTGGCTGGAAATGGCAATAGGTGTACACTGAGCCCTGGGTATCCTGCTCTGCCTTGGAGAAAATGAAAGCTCAGATGGGCCGATCTGGAATCTTGCCCGTTATGAGGTCATAAGGGGAAAGATCACCTCCCTTCTCTGAATTTGGCCAGCCCATGAGAGAGAGACATCATGGTTTTCAAACGAGCAAAGTGGCAGTTGGTCAAGGCCACACCCCCTCCCTCCACCTTGCCCCCCTTCTCTTCTCCTCAATAGCTACAGACACAGAAATGGCACATCCTAAGGAAAACTCATTGTGGGACTGGCTCTAGTGGCTGCAATTCTGTACCAAGGCAGAGTTTTGGGAAAGAGACTTCAGATATGGTATTAGGGGACCACTAAGGTCTATACAAAAGCATCCAAAGAGCACCATGTCATGGGACCTTTAATGGCGCTCTGCCAGCTGGGCTTAGTACGCTGAGGTATTGATCCCCAAAGTGAAAATGACATCGTTGACCCATGAAATAATCAACAGCAGGAAAATGCCATACTTTGAATTGTTATATTACAATGTCCCATACTGGTATATGCACATCTGTCAATCTGACCAAATGATGATTTAAAGAGCAATGCAACTTCAAAAGCAATTGAACTCAACTACCCAGAGATCCTGTGAAGTCAGTAGACTGCACACAGCATGCTCGTGTTTCCCACCACAGCCGGTCTGTTATGCTTTAGACATTAACATGTAACGTAAGTGCATGCCTGAACAGAAAAATGGAACTTCTATCTATAGTTCTTCCTCCTTTCTCTGAGGGATTTAGTTGTTTTAGTTTTACTGTAAAAAGGATAAACACAAAAACATCTCTAACACCAATATCTTCAATCACCTTCACTCACTTCCTACAGCAGCATAGATGACTTTAAAACCACACTGGGTCACAACAACAGAGAGCAGGGCTGAAACTCAACAAGACACTGAGTAGTGTGCGACATGCCACACCGCCAACCAACGAGCAGACAGCAACCCAAGACTTTTACAGAACCAAACCAAAGGTTTCCAATACAGCTTAATGAATCTGACAAAACTAATCTGGTTGCGACAACTCCAACTTTTACTTAAAAGCAACAGTTGGTTCCAGAAGACTAAAAGTGGAATCTTGCAGGATTAAAAAAACCCTCCTGGTTGCAGAGGTCTAGACTTGGTTTACAGCTGACTACGGCTGACAGCCGACTCAGACACCACCGAGAAAATACTGCCACAGCTGACAGTTACAACTTCATTTGCTACAAAAGGCACAACTTGCAAAACAAGTTTCTGATGAGGGATGATATTTTACAGGAAATTATTCACACAAAAAAACAGTAAAATAAAAAACAATTAATTCAAATACATTGTACAAAACAACAACAAAGCATAACAACCTACAATATAGTAGTTAGTGACTAAACATTGTCCATACTTCATCAGGCTCCTAACTACACCCCGCAGACAGAGTGTGTGTGTGTGTATGTGTGTGTGTGTGTGTGTGTGTGTGTGTGTGTGTGTGTGTGTGTGTGTGTGTGTGTGTGTGTGTGTGTGTGTGTGTGTGTGAGTGAGAGAGAGATAGAGAGTGAGAGTGGGGTGAGATGGGTCAACAGAGATCAAGCTTCATTGGATGTCAGAGCCCAGAGATCACTGTTGGTGCAACCCGATTGGCCCCCGGCTATAAGTAAAGGGCGGGCCTTTTAGGTCGCCTGAGGTACCACCTCCATCACCTTCTGACACAAGGCTGTGGTCGAGGCTGCAAAACACACACACACACACACACAAATGTGATTACCCATGATGTCAAGTAAAGTTACAGTTTTAGAAAGTCAAACATGCGAGGAGACAGGCGTTATACTCACAGATTCCCTGCAACATCCACTTGGGTTTGCCCTTCCACCACACGCCAATTAAATAGAAAGGAAGCCCGGTAGCGATGATGCCGAAGCCAATCGCACACTCCTTTGGAGTCTTCCAGAAGGAGACAATGATGAGGAAGAGGCAGGCGAGCACAAAACTCACTGGCAGCAGAATATTCACCTGCAGGGAGAAGAAATTTCGATTTTTTTAACAGAAACTCTAAAGATTCCGACTCATCAGACAAAGTGAGGAGTTCCACAACTCCATTTTGGGGGAATAAGCTTAATCACCTTCTTGCTGAGAGTTATATGAGAAGACAGATACTATGAACTCTTGGACATAATCTTTTGTAAAAACCACAATTTGTTGTTTTTACACAGAAATGTCAAACGTTGTGGCCGGGATAGCTTAGTTGGTAGAGCAGGCACACATATATAGAGGTTTACTCCTTGATGCAGTGGCTGCGGGTTTGACTCCGACCAGCAACCCTTTGCTGCATGTCATTCCCTCTCTCTCCCCTTTCAAGTCTTCAGCTGTCCTGTGAAAATAAAGGCATCAAAAACCCCCAAAAAAAATCTTTAAAAAATAATAAGCAATAATTTGGAGTTATGTTATGCCACCTGATGAATGTCTAATATTAGGTCTTCTTTTGGCTCAATTTTTGGTCTCCTCCAACTCCAGAGGGAAATACCTGGCTGTTTAGCAGCTACAGTGCCTTGCGAAAGTATTCGGCCCCCTTGAACTTTTCAACCTTTTGACACATTTCAGGCTTCAAACATAAAGATATAACATTTTTATTTTTTGTGAAGAATCACCAACAAGTGGGACACAATTGTGAAGTGGAACAAAATCTATTGGATTTTTGAAACTTTTTAACTAATAAAAAAATGAAAAGTGGGGCGTGCAAAATTATTCGGCCCCCTTGCGTTAATACTTTGTAGAGCCACCTTTTGCTGCGATTACAGCTGCAAGTCGCTTGGGGTATGTCTCTATCAGTGATGCACATCGAGAGACTGACATTCTTGCCCATTCTTCCTTGCAAACAGCTCGAGCTCAGTGAGGTTGGATGGAGAGTGTTTGTGAACAGCAGTTTTCAGCTCTTTCCACAGATTCTCGATTGGATTCAGGTCTGGACTTTGACTTGGCCATTCTAACACCTGGATACGTTTATTTGTGAACCATTCCTTTGTAGATTTTGCGGTATGTTTGGGATCATTGTCTTGTTGGAAGATAAATCTCCGTCCCAGTTTCAGGTCTTTTGCAGACTCCAACAGGTTTTCATCCAGAATGGTCCTGTATTTGGCTGCATCCATCTTCCCCTCAATTTTAACCATCTTCCCTGTCCCTGCTGAAGAAAAGCAGGCCCAAACCATGATGCTGCCACCACCATGTTTGACAGTGGGGATGGTGTGTTGAGGGTGATGAGCTGTGTTGCTTTTACGCCAAACATATCGTTTTGCATTGTGGCCAAAAAAGTTTGATTTTGGTTTCATCTGACCAGAGCACCTTCTTCCACATGTTTGGTGTGTCTCCCACGTGGCTTGTGGCAAACTTTAGACGAGACTTTTTATGGATATCTTTGAGAAATGGCTTTCTTCTTGCCACTCTTCCATAAAGGCCAGATTTGTGCAGTGTACGACTGATTGTTGTCCTATGGACAAGACAGACCTCAGCTGTAGTTCTCTGCAGTTCATCCAGAGTGATCATGGGCCTCTTGGCTGCATCTCTGATCAGTCTTCTCCTTGTCCTGGTCTGATACTCCTTCCATTTCAAAATGATCGCTTGCACAGTGCTCCTCGGGATGTTTAAAGCTTGGGAAATCTTTTTGTATCCAAATCCGGGCTTTAAACTTCTCCACAACAGTATTACGGACCTGCCTGGTGCGTTCCTTGGTCTTCATGATGCTCTCTGCGCTTTCAACAGAACCCTGAGACTATCACAGAGCAAGTGCATTTATACAGAGACTTGATTAAACACAGGTGGATTCTATTTATCACCATCAGTCATTTAGGACAACATTGGATCATTCAGAGATCCTCGCTGAACTTCTGGAGTGAGTTTGCTGCACTGAAAGTAAACAGGCCAAATAATTTTGCATGCACCACTTTTCAGTTTTTTATTTGCTAAAAAAGTTTAAAATATCCAATAGATTTCGTTCCACTTCACAATTGTGTCCCACTTGTTGGTGATTCTTCACAAAAAATAAAAATGTTATATCTTTATGTTTGAAGCCTGAAATGTGTCAAAAGGTTGAAAAGTTCAAGGGGGCCGAATACTTTCGCAAGGCACTGTAAATGCTCCGCTGTGTTCAACAGCTAGTCGCTAACCTTCTCTGTCTGCTGTTTGTGGCTAGGCAAGAAGTGTGCAGTGGGCCAAAAAAATGATGCAATGAAAGTGAAGCAAAATAGTAAAGTTGCACACTAGAAACCCCAAACAATATCTAGAAAGACGGCAAGAAAGACCCCGTTCACATTAGACACTTTTTTGTGTGTGGCATTTTTAGGCCTTTCTTTCGATAGGACAGCTTAGACTTGTTCAGAACCAAACCCGTGCTCGCTGCGTCAAGGACTGAGCTTCTGCCAGATGAGCTACCAGGCGCCCACATTACACACATTAACAAATGTGTTATTATAATAATATTGATAATAGCTGCTTTAAGACTGTGTCAACATGTTTTTCAAGGCAGTTTTTAATGGTTTAGACTAGACCTGTTAGATCCAGGTGACCACATACTTTTGGCTATGCAGACCTAACATGAAATTAAGGTGTTATGAATCTACCAGGTTACTGATGAACAGAATCTCTTAAACAAAGAGATACATTAGTAAATCTAATTGTGTGATTCTCTGGCAACTCTTCTTCAGATCTGTTGAACAGCAGGAATGTGACAGACAAAGAAAGGAGAAAGAAATAGAGAGGGTCAGCAGAGAGACAGTGCCACCACTGTCCCACCACTCAGCCACACACACACACACACACACACACACACACACACGCACACACACACAAACAAAGTGCAACAATGGCACAATGGTGTTCTGTGTTTTGGGAAGTCCTGCAGCAACTGGTCTACTCAGGAGGCATAGTGCGCTTCCTCTTGTACGACACACACACACACACACACACACACACACACACACACACACACACACGGCCTCAGCACAAGCTGACAAGCATCCAGCTTAGCTTCTGTCCTTTAATCTTCGATTCATCTGCTGAATGGATCTTTGTTGACCGCATGAGACAAAGTAGAAGTATGTCCTACTGCCGAAGCTAACTCGAGCAAAAGTTGATGGTGACAAATACCAAGTGACAATTTGATGTCCCCTCAGACTCAAATGTCTGTCAATGTCCCTCTTTGAACATCATCAGAAAGTCAGTAGAAATAAAACCTATTTGTCCTTTTTCTCGTGTTCCAATGGGCTGATTGTATCACGTTTGACTCACCTTGATTGGTCGCTCTAGCTCCGGCTTCTTATAACGGAGCCACATCATCCCAATGATTGCCATGGCGATGCAGAGCCAGTTGAAGAAGCTGAAGAAGTTTATGACGGAGAAGATGTCGTTGGAGAAGGCGTAGAGCAGTGTCATTATGCACTGTAGATAATAGGAGAGAAGCAATTAGGTGTGCAGTACAGTACAGTACAGTACAATGTTTACATCTACCCTATCCCACAGTTGCATTGCACTAAAGGTGGATTTATGCTTCGGGGGCTTTATGCAGAGCTTTCCCCGTAACCTACGTAAGTGGCCTGCCTCGTTCCAGTGTATCTCTTTAAGAGAGTAGCAGGGCCAACGTGTGTGTGTGTGTGTGTGTGTGCGTGTGTGTGTGTGTGTGTGTGTGTGTGTGTGTGGTGGTAGAGCGAGCGAGACATTTATTTAATTTGCCTGACTCATAGGGTAAGATGTCTGTGTTTTAGCGTAGATTGAATTAAAAAAACAATAGTACATACAGTGAATATGAGTGAGGGCAGCGGGGTCAGCAGGGTGGGGTGGATCATTGACAGCAGACTGGGCAGGTGACCCTCCCGGGATCCCACGAAGAATAACCTAAGAGGGAAGGAAGGACATGGATGTTTTTGAGCTCTCACTATCTCCTCAAACCTAGTCAAATAGTCTACATATGATTATTGTTTCTGGGTTTTTCATTTGGGGTTGTGTGTGTTCGTTTGTGTATGTGTGTGTTTGTGTGTGTGTGTGTGTATTACATTACATTCAGTAAAGACTCTGGACAAAGCCTATCTCATCCATTTCTATTGTCATCATACATTTGTATTGCAAATTGTAACAATTTCCTCTAAACAACAATTTCCTTTGTGAGGACCCCTCCTTTCCTCTGGAGCCTCTTTCTTATCTTTCTACTCTCAGGTCTTAAGAAGTGAATGGAGCAATTGTTAGAAAACATATATATCCTTGTGTGTCTCATTAAACCTTGAAAACATTATGAACTAAACCAAGCTTTGTGTCACTTTGTTCTCTGAGCTAGCCACTGCTTTTCAAAATCAACTCAGAGGACAAGCCAGTAGATGATAGGATAAGAACCGCAAAACAAGCTGGGTCGGATTGTGTTGTTAACAGTGTGTGTTACCTGGATGATGTGAACAGAGAGCCGTTGACAGATCCAAAGCAGGACAGACCTACAAACACCGGGATGATCCATGCCATCGGACCCAGGTGGTAGTTCCCAAAATCCTGCAATACACAGACACACACAAACAAATGTATAGATGTCATTACAGCCCCATTCTTATCTAGCATTAACATCCGTCCTGACTGGTCGGATCACAGGTGAAAACTCTAAGTCAAGTTAAGCAGCAAAGTAGGTCCGGTCCCACCAGGAAGTGACACAGCAAAATTCATCAACTCCAGGTTCACACAGTTCATTCAAAAGAAGAATTTATCCCGTTGACTCCTGTCTAATAACTGCAACAGAATATTGCTCTTCTATGGAAAGACTTATACTCAGACAGAAGTGTTAAATAAAAGTAGGGTTTAACAATAAGGGTTGCACAATGGCCCAGGGGCAAGTAAAACGCCACGTTGGGCAAATAAATATAACAACCAGGCAAGTAGAGGATGTTGATCAAACAACTACAATGTTTTGCAAAGTTTGCTACAAGTTTGAGTCCAAGGCAAATAAAAGTTAGCCTGGTTCCGCCCTCTTACATACTTGCGCTCAATTTTCATTTCCCTTCAGTACTACGTCTGGGTTTGCGGTATAGTCACTGGTTTTCTCCGGTCAAATCTTTACCGGTCCAATCAGCGAACAGAGGGAGTGGCTTAGAACGATGACATTGAGGCCGTGTGCTAGAGTTGTAGTTCCATAATGGTGGCAGAGAACGATCCGAGCGAAGCCATTCGGCTGCCGAACATCCAGAAGGTACAGCCCGAGCAGGAACAATCTTTGCTGAGTTTTTTTGGTGGCCATGATGTTGTGGCCTTCCTCCTCCATGGGGTTCAGGAAAAGTTAGATTTTCCAGCTCGCTCAGTTAGTGGTGACGGAGTTAGCTATGGCTAACGTTAGCGATGCTAATGCTAAATATAAGCCTTGTCGTCTCCACTCTCGTTGCCCATGCGCATGACATATGTCACGACCAAACGTTAGTGATTGGTTATGGCAGATCCAGAGTGGCTTTGGGCTAATCCAATAGTTTTAAACTTCAACAGAGGACCCGCCTTCAAGGAAGTTAACACTTGTCAATGGAGAGTAGCCAGACTCTCTGTACAAATGAAATGTATGAGAGTCTGGTAGGACCAGGCTAAATAAAAGTGGCTCAAATGTTCAAAAGGTTCCAACTAAAAATGTATGCGGTCAAATTACAAACCACTGTCTCTCGGCTAAGTAAATTATTAAATTATTATCATAATTACATATGATAATTTTTTTTATAAATAATAGCCTCCATTTTCAGTATGAATTCATCTGACACTGTACATGATGTTTTTATGGACAGATAGATATAGATAGATAGATAGATGCACTTATTGCAGTTGTGATGTCTAAGTGTCTTATCTAGCACCCAGTGATGATGTGGTAAAAAGTTGTATTGGCTGTGGTAGGAATGATTTCTTGAGGGAATGATTTCTTGTAGCGGTCCATGCGACAACGAAGCTGTCGGAGCCTCTTAGACAAGGTGCTCCTCTGTTGGACCAGTGTGGGGTGGAGAGGGTGGTCGGGGTTATCCATGATAGTTTTGTTCAGTGACCTCCGCTCCACCACAGCTTCAAAAGTGTCCAGTTTGCAGCCAATCACAGAGCCAGCCTTCCTGATCAGTTTGTTCAGCCTGTCTGTATCGCTGGCTCCGATGCTGCTGCCCCAGCAGATGGTGGAGGAGAACAGAGCACTGGCCACAACAGACTGGTAGAAGATCTCCAACATTCTGCTGCACACGTTGAAGGATCTCAGCTTCCTCAGGAAATAGAGTCTGCTCATCCCCTTCTTATACATTGTGAAAATAACAAATTTAACAATTTACTTGAGTTTTTGTCGTTATTTGAGAACAACTAAAACTATTTGTATAGAGGTCAGTAAGAATTGACTTTGGGCAAGTAAAATATTAGTAAAAGCCATATGGACCTTGTTTCTCTGTTTCATAAGACCTGTGAGTGATAAAACATGTGCAGGGCGTGCTGGAACAGAATGCACCCAGAAAGAACACTGTAACAAACGTAGTGTAGAAGTGCTTTTATCTCCGGACAAAAGAAAAAGAGAAAATCAATGTGACTTTTGATAGCACAAGTCTTAAAGAATTTAACAGAAATTAGGAGGAGACAGTGTTGAGATTTTTATTAACATGTAACTTTTTATATGGATCATGGTATTAAGGTTACGTTACATATGAAAGCCTATTTGGGCTCTGGGTATTCAGGTTTTTTATCTGTTGAACCCTAACATTTGACAAATCAACTAGATTTAATTGACATTGAAAATTTGGCTGGAGAAAACCCAACACTGTACCGCAAACCCTGAAGTAGTACTGAAGGGAAATGAAAATTGAGCGTAAGTACTTAGGAGGGCAGAGCCAGGCTACATCATGGCTACACTCCATCTGTATCATCTTTTAGTCTGATATGTTTAATTTTTAAATACGTACTTATTTATTTTGAAAGTATCTTTTAATGTTATGTAGCCTATCAATGTTTTCAATAAATAGTTCATAAACCTTTTCGTTTTTAGTTTTTTCTGCCACATGGCATTGTTTTGTCATTGATTACATCCCACTTTGCAACACAGTAATACAACAGAGACCTTATCTGTGATGTTTAACTCGTTCAAATGAGAAATAAGAATAATAGTAAACGTAAAAGTAAGGGACAATTCCCCTGGCATCCTGTAGGGGGACAGAAGAGGAAAAGTACTTTGGTGCCTACTGTAAAGGTGCTGGTTGACAAGCAAGTAGCTAATGCTAATGCTTGGTCTATAAGGTTAGCTTGGTGGGTAACATAAGGTTATGACATCGTTCAACACGCTCAGTTATTTTTAGTATGATTGTTTTGAACACGGTTAACAACTCTGGGCTAACCCATGATTTCATCAGTAACGCTAACTGTATAGATAGGCGACTATTCTAATGGTAATTTAGCTAGCTAGCACACCCCTGTCTTCTGCCTCAGTCTCCCGGTACTGCAAGGCTTCAGTCGGGATGAGAACTGAAACAGCGAATGTTGGAAGGGGGGTGTTTTAGATGGGTAAAACTGACATGTCTCACAACGGTCTAAACCCAGTTCACGTTCCCTATTAGTGGGTAAACAATCAAACGCTTGGTGAATTTGCTTCACAATGATAGGAAGAGCCGACATCGAAGGATCGTTCGTGGACCTGAGTGTTGCGATTTCAGTTTTATATTGCATATCGTTACTGCCCTACCTAGTATTTATTTACGCTACTTTCTTTATTTACCTGTGCTATTGCTGTCTTTGTGCTGCTGCAACATTTCCCCACTGTGGATCAATAAAAGTTCATCTTATCTTATGATTTAAGTAACTGATGTGCCAATGATGTGCCAGGAACACATTTATGATATCTGGGTCTGTGTTTTAAACTTCAAAGGTTAAGAAACAGCACAAATCTATCGACTGTGTTCGGCAGCCTTCATACAAAGAAAGTAGTAGTCACAGAAAATAAATGTGTTTCTCACCACAGCCACAGCCTCGGAGCCGAGCATCTGCTCAGGGGAGAGGGTGGTGAAATATGCCAGGTTGGTCAGAACGTACACTATTGTCACTATGGGCAGAGAGATGATGATGGCACGGGGAAGGTTTCTAAGGAAGATGCACAAACATTCTTAGTTACAACTCAGATTACAATTACAGACATTCAATCAATCACTCTTCCGCAAACAAGTCTGTATTTTGTTATAAAAGAATAAAAGTCACTCATTAATACTCACTTGTAAGGCTCAATCATCTCCTCTGTGACAAAATTCAAGTAGTTCCTGTAAGCAGAAGAAGCAAAAATCAGAGACATAGTGGGTATCAAAACAGATTTATACCATGGTCTGGGTGAATACTCTATTGTGATTGGCTGCAGGGTGTGTATTGAAAAGTGATATAGGACACCTACTAAGGATTTCCGGTGAAACTGATTGTTTAGCGTTCTAAATGAATGTGCTAGATCAAATGGTGAATGATAGTTATCTTAGAATTTTGCTAGCAAAACGGTAGCTTTCTGGCTCATTGCTGAGCCAAAGGGTTCTATGAGCTGAGTGGACTAGAAAGATCTCCCGTTGCCAGATCGTCCTATCTAATGGAGTCGTGAACGTTACCTTTGCATAAAAACCTTATATATATATAAAGATATGAAAAACTTAAAGTCCTTTGAACAAAAACACATTAACAAAAAATAATCAGTGTTGCTTACAGGGACGTTGTAGAGTGCCCTCTTGTGGACAAACTATGCAACGCCAACGCTCATAACGTGGCTGACAGTCCGTTTTTATTTTTGAAATATTCATTTATCAGAATAATTTATTTGTTATTATAAATGATTCAGATGAATATTTTTAAAAATAAAATATTGGCCTTTTATCGATAATATTGATCATATTTTAGCCGATAATATTGGCCCTCCGATATCAGTCGGGTTCTACTTAATGCCCTTCAAGGTGTCCATTATAAGGTAATTAATGGACCCGGGCGTACGCAACACTGCGCGTCGGACAGCTCGGGTCTCCCCATCGTCCATTAATTCCTGATAATGGATACCTCATTGGGCATTACCCAATGTGCCAATATAATTGTATGTGCTGTATGTATTAATCTATGACTGGAAAAGTATAGTAGTATAGTAGTACAGATAAGTTGAATCTTCCCAAACTGCATTAAAAACAAGAAAATTATACTTTATTTAGACAACAAAAGCCATTCTTAGATAAATAGATCTTTATTGTCACTGCATATATTTACACAATGAAACTTAGTTGGCAGCATTTTGTTTTTTTACAGTGAAAAGACAAGACAGACATTGAAAAGTTGAAATCAACTAACACTAAGGAAGGCAACAATACTAGGAAGCAGGCTGGGTGATAATTTATTATTATGGCTATTGGACATTCAGTGGAGTCCTACCTTGATGATAATGTCCTTTATTACTGTTTATAAATAAATAAATAAATATTGTTATGTTATTAACAGAATGTGATTTAGTCAAGTAATGATTGATGGTTACATTTGCCCATTTCCATAATTCCCCAATGAGGCGGTCACTAACTCAGCAGGACTAACTTTATACGCCTATTTTGTAAACTGGATAATGAACAAGCAGCGGAGGTAGGTCGATGTGTTAACTCACCAGCCACCATAGGCAAACAGACCACTGTAGAGTGCCAAGCCGATGCTGCCAAACTCATATTTGGACCCCTCGAAGGAATTTTCTGGAAGAAGTTGGTCTGTGTTACCTGGAGTAAAACAGGCAAAAAAAATTGGATTTGGGCCTTTTTGTTGTTTTCTTAACCCATCTATCTGCATTATTCCTCTGCAGGCAAGTCTACCAGCCAGTCTGGAGAACCTAAAATGTGGAACAATAAAGTTGCACAACACACAATAAAATCATTTGGAGGGGAGGGATAAGATTCATCTTAAATCTGTCTCGGTATGAGGATCAGGGAAGGACAGCAAAATGTAATGGAGTTAAGACAGGCTGAGACAGTCAATAAGTGACCCAGACTGTGTTGCGGTTTTGCGGATTGACCTGAGGCATGCATAGATCACACAACAGACAAACAAAAGGGTCTACAAAAAAGAAAAAGAGACAGATACACGTTTTATTACCTTGCTTAAAAGGGCAGAGCAACAGTAGTTGAGGGAAGGGACAGTATTTGACTACCAATTTATCAGCTGATTTATGCCATTTTGGCCACAGCCCCTCTTTGCTGACCTCCAGATTGCTGCTGGTTTAAGGGGATCTGTGCCACATTCCTGACGGAGCTGCTCCACACAACAAGCACACACATTCTCAGACACAGCAACGGTTGCTAAACCAACAGCCTGGGGCCATGTTGGTACTGGGAGGGTTAGCCCTAAGCCGGTGTGTAGCGTGGGAAGCTCCCAATTCCTGCGCTGTCCACGTGACTAACTGCCCTCCTAACAAACAGGCTGATGTGTGACCACAGCATCCTAAGATGGCGTTGCCACACCCAGTTAGTGCTGCTCTACCTACCAGCCTGACGGGGGAGCTGTGCTGGGGGTCTCTGGGTCCTGGTCTGTACCTCTAACAGTGTTCAACATGTACAAAATGTTTCTTTTTTTCCCATGTGAAAAAAAAAACATTTGGAAAAATGTTACAAAAAACATCAGAAGAAATGCCAAACTTTGAAAAAGAAGCGTAAATAAAAATTCCATAAAAAACTTAACTTCTTTCTTTCGTTTATAAACTCAATTTAAAAGAACAAAAAAGAAGATACAGTGAGGAAAATAAGTATTTGAACACCCTGCTATTTTGAAAGTTCTCCCACTTAGAAATCATGGAGGGGTCTGAAATTGTCATCGTAGGTGCATGTCCACTGTGAGAGACGTAATCTAAAAAAAAAAAAATCACATTGTGTAATTTTTTTACTATTTATTTGTATGATACAGCTGCAAAAAAGTATTTGAACACCTGAGAAAATCAATGTTAATATTTGGTACAGTAGCCTTTGTTTTGCATTACAGAGGTCAAACATTTCCTGTAGTTTTTCACCAGGTTTGCACACACTGCAGAAGGTATTTTGGCCCACTCCTCCACACAGATCTTCTCTAGATCAGTCAGGTTTCTGGGCTGTCGCTGAGAAACACGGAGTTTGAGCTCCCTCCAAAGATTCTCTATTAGGTTTAGGTCTGGAGACTGGCTAGGCCACACCAGAACCTTGATATGCTTCTTACAGAGCCACTCCTTGGTTATCCTGGCTGTGTGCTTCGGGTCATTGTCATGTTGGAAGACCCAGCCTCGACCCATCTTCAATGCTCTAACTGAGGGAAGGAGGTTGTTCCCCAAAATCTTGCAATACATGGCCCCGCTCATCCTCTCCTTAATACAGTGCAGTCGCCCTGTCCCATGTGCAGAAAAATACCCCCAAAAAATGATGCTACCACCCCCATGCTTCACAGTAGGGATGGTGTTCTTGGGATGGTACTCATCATTCTTCTTCCTCCAAACACGGTTAGTGGAATTATGACCAAAAAGTTCTATTTTGGTCTCATCTGACTACATGACTTTCTCCCATGACTCCTCTGGATCATCCAAATGGTCATTGGCAAACGTAAGACGGGCCTTGACATGTGCTGGTTTAAGCAGGGAACCTTCTTAGTGTATTACCAACAGTAACCTTGGAAACGGTGGTCCCAGCTCTTTTCAGGTCATTGACCAGCTTTTCCCGTGTAGTTCTGGGCTGATTTCTCACCTTTCTTAGGATCATTGAGACCCCACGAGGTGAGATCTTGCATGGAGCCCCAGTCCGAGGGAGATTGACAATCATGTTTAGCTTCTTCCATCTTCTAATGATTGCTCCAACAGTGGACCTTTTTCACCAAGCTGCTTGGCAATTTCCCTGTAGCCCTTTCCAGCCTTTTGGACAGCTCTTTGTTCTTGGCCATGTTAGTAGTTGGATTATTACTAATTGTATGGAGTGGACAGGTGTCTTTATGCAGCTAACGACCTCAAACAGTTACATCTAATTTAGGATAATAAATGGAGTGGAGGTGGACATTTTGAAGGCAAACTAACAGGTCTTTGAGGGTCAGAATTGTAGCTGATAGACAGGTGTTCAAATACTTATTTGCAGCTGTATCATACAAATAAATAGTTAAAAAAATCATATATTGTGATTTCTGGATTTTGTTTTTACATTATGTCTCTCACAGTGGACATGCACCTACGATGACAATTTCAGACCCCTCCATGATTTCTAAGTGGGAGAACTTGCAAAATAGCAGGGTGTTCAAATACTTATTTTCCTCACTGTAATTATGGTAAAATATATATTTTTTCTTTTTCCATTAAGTTTGACATGTGTGCCATGTTAGATAAATTACACATCAGAAAGTCAAATAATCAGTTTGACAGAAGCTCTTGCATCATTTTACAGTTTAGTTTCTGTGTCAACAAACATGTTTCATTCAAATAAAGTTTTGTCCCGCACTACAGGTTTATCTAAGGGGTGGCATGTGACTCAGAATGGTGGCCTTAACTTGCAGTTTACAGCTTTTTTTGGTTGTACAGTCTGAGTCATCGCTGACTCATGCTTGTATTCCAACTTATTCAACCCGTTCTGCCCACTGCAATATACAGCTTTATTCCTTCTTCTGTTACTCCTAGATCACTTTATACAACATTGGTCAGGAAGCACTCAGAGCTGCGATCAACAAGTCATATGATACCAGTACCAGGCAATGAAAGTGACAGACACACACACACACACACACACACACACACACACACACACACACACAGAGCCTCAAACAATGGTGAAAAATGCCACGGTGATGATAAAGGAAAATCATAATTACCAACTTGTCTCATAAAGTGACACCCATTAGCAGCAATTTACGGCAATTAACGTTACTTATATATGTATTACTATACGTGTTCTCATTTATTTATTCATATTTAGTGATATGTTAAGAGATTATCTCTTTTATGAGAACGTTAATGTTGTTAAAACTTTTCTGCACACACATACACACACACAAAGTATGTCCTGGCTCAGTCCCACAACAATAGCTATGGTGACCATGTGAAAGTTATGTTCATTACAGAGAAAATACCTGGATGGATGTTTAATAGAAATGTGGACATAACAGAACCTAAACAAAAATCACATTAAAGGATAAGAAAGTGTCATTTGTAGCAACTGAGAAGCAGCGATTGGTTGTGCTGAGCTACAAAAAACATTTAGAGGATTACTCATTGCCCTAATTCCCTACTTGCTGTAAAAACAAAGGAAATTGGCTAGAATTAAAAATGACTACCCTTCCATGTTTTAAAGATATTGGGCGTACATAGGGAATCTGGACAAGAAATATACTTGTGGATTATGGACTATGTGGATTAGGCTGAGTCAACAGCAAATCAAAGGGTGTGTACTTGGCAACGACTGAATTACCATTCTGTTCAAAGAGACCGTAGATCAGGTAAAGGCAAAGGCATTACATAGGTTTACTCTTAAGACTGAAATGAATGGAGTTCTCCTGCACAAGCAGACAACTTTTCCATGGGGTCAGAAAATATTGTTCTGTAGGTATAACTGTGTATGTGTGTGTAGTATCAAATAAACCATGTAAGTATCAAACAGATAAAAAATAACGAGAACCAGTGTTTCACTTCCAAACAGTGCCCGATTAAAAGGTAAGGTAGGCTTTACTGCAGCTAGGCTAATCAGATTACACTGTTCTCTAATCTGAGACATCAGCAGACTCTGACCTTAAAACACAAACACACACACACACACACACACACACACACACACACACACACCTGAGCAATGGCGTAAACACATCCCTGTTATTCAATAAGGGTGAGCAAAGTTATAGTTTTGCTACTACACTTCGTCGTTTTAAAAATAAACTTATTGTCACACTGTCCCCGCAATCAGGTGATTATATTTAAGCAGCGTACATCAATGACCATTTTACAATTATTAGCAACTGACAAAAAGTACAAGTAAAATTCACACAATTTTTTGGACCAACCTTTGAGTTGGTTCAGTCAAACCCGTTGCAAATTGTATGCCCCTGCATGCTTTGGCTGTCAATCAAATCAGGACTATGACTGTTAATGAAGGTAAGAAACCTGCCATTTACTGTAGCTTAACTGCGATCATGGACTAAAAAACGGAACAGAGGATAAAAAAAAACCTGCTTGGCCCACTGACTCCAGACAAGTAAGTAAGTGAGTGAGTAAGTAAAGTTTATTTGTATAGTACCTTTCACAGATAAAAATCACAAGGTGCTTTACAATAAAACCTGATAGAATACAACAATTTCAAATACAAGAATATTTAAATACAAACAGAAAACATAACAACCATAAAAACCCCTTGACTAACTAAACGCCTGCTTGAACAGCAAAGTTTTCAATTGCTTTTTAAAAAATTCAACAGAATTCACACAACATAGAGAGGGAGGCAAGTCATTCCACAGCCTAGGGGCCCCTGCTTGGAATGATCGATCCCCTCTAGTTTTAAAATGAGTGCGGGGGACCACTAAAAGCCTGACCTCGGACTACTGGTGGGAGTATGAAGCTGTATCAAGTCAGAGAAGTATGGAGGAACTTGACCGTGTAGGGCTCTAAAAGTAAGGATTTTGAATTGAATTCTATACTGTGAAGTGCTGCTAAAACAGGTGTGATGTGTACGCTTTTGTTAATGTGAGTCAAAAGCCTAGCAGCAGAGTTCAGAACAGCCTGGAGACAGTACCACTTCTTCTTATTAAAAAAAAAGGCTGTTGCAGTAATCCAAGCGTAAAGAAATAAAACCATGAATGATTAGTTACAAGTGTTCTTAATTTGGAAATATTCCTCAGTTGGAAGAAACAGTTCCTAATTAATTGTTTACAGTGGGACTCCAAGGACATAGCTGAATCAAAAACAACCCCTAAGCTCCTGAGGCTCAGCTGGACAGAAGGGCCTAAGTCATCAATGTGCTGCTTTATATGAGGGATTCGACTTTCATGGGCAATAAACCAGACTGGAATTTGTCAAATAACTCATGATTCTCTAGGAAAAGGGTGAGTTGATCTGCTACAACGATTTCAAAAGTTTTTGACACGAATGGAAGTTTAGTGGTTGGCCTGTAGTTCTTAGGTTGTAGTGGATCCAAAACCAGGCTTTTTAAGTACAGACTTAACAACAGCATGTTTAAAAAACTAGGAACAACACCAGTTAAAAGTTAAGTATTAAGCATCTCAAAAATACAGGGGCCAATAGAGGCAACAGCTTGTATAAATAGCACTGTAGGGACAACATCCATAGGACAAGATGAGGGTTTCAAAGTATGTAGCAGAGAGGTGATACCATGTAATGTCACAGGTTTAAAAGTAGACCAAGAATGAGCAGTAGACACATCACAGGTAGAATTCTGAGAAAGCGATGGTGAGATGTTTGCCCTTACATCTCTGATCTTATTTACAAAGAAGTGTAAAAATTCTCAGGGGCGGAGGATCTAGAGGAAAGTTAATGTCAAAGAACACACAGCTAGGATCACTCACAAGAACATCTTCCACACGTGCATTTGCTATATCTGGACCAAGAGAGAAGACGAGGTCCAGGGTGTAGCCCTTAACGTGTGTGGGTCCAGTAACATTAAAAGAGTCTGTGATAGAAAGGAGATCAGCAGCTGTGTTACATGTAGAATCATCAATATGCAGGTAAAGTCTCCAATAATGAAGACCTTCTCTAGTTTGATGATAGACGATAAGACATCAGTAAAATCAGTAAGAAAGACGCCTGCTGGGCCAAGAGGACGGTAAATTAACACACTGTAAAAAGCGTTAAAAGAACCTACTTTGAGCATCTGTGATTCAAAAGAGGAAAAACCTTCAGAGTTTATGGCTCTACATAGGAATCTGTCACGATGCACAACAGCAAGCCCACCACCACGGCGTGCCATTCGTGGCATCCCAGTTACAGAGCAGCCAACAGGACAGAGCTCATTTAAGTGAACAAACTCATTTTCCCTTTGCCACGTTTCCATAAGAAACATAAAATCCATATTCTCACTGGTAAAAAGCTTGTTAAGAATACACATTTTGTTAGAAATGGAAAAGTTTGTCTGAAACTTTTCCAGCTTTCAAAGATTCCTTCCATAGAAACTCTGATTTCCAATAACCAACGTCGATCATAAGTCCGAGTAGCAGATACACATACATTAGATGATAGGGCTGGACAAGTACAAACATGGAAAGCTGACACAGATGCGATGCAGCAAACTTTAAATTGGCTATAAGTAGGATTGTACTGTCTCAGAAATCTCAAACCGATTTGCAAGTAAACTAACTGTTCCCAGCTCATAGGAACACTATAGGCGGGCTTTCACCTGCGACCCGATAGCTGGTGAGTAAATATGCAGGAACACCAAAAGCGGGAGGGAACGTGGTTTAATAAGTGGATTAATACTGAGATATCTACACAACTGTGTGAGTCGATTGACTTCAAAAAGTTTGCCATTTTACTCGGACCAAAGTTCAAAACACCTGTTGATGTCTGTCTTCTTTAGTCTGTTGGCTGTGTAGGTTTTTCTCCTGGAACACGTCAAGCACATTACTGCAGCGTCTTGTGTAGACTGTTTACATATGTGTGCTCATCAACATATGTATGTTGTTTGTACTGGTGTTATTGTTGAATACATTGTGAATACATAGTTCTAAAATTGTATGATGTTTTTGTTGAGTTAGTATTACACAATACTTTTTCTGACCTTATCGAATCCCCCGACAAATAAGCCATATTACAGAAAAGACTAAATAATAAAAACTAATACTAAAACTATGCATTTTCACAAAATAAAAACTAAACTAGCAAACCCACTTTAAAAAATAATTAAAACTAAACTGAATTTGACAACAAAAAGTCATAATGAAATAAAAATAAAAACTAATGAAAAGTGCAAAACTATAATAACCTTGGTCCCACGGCCGGGCCGGGATTGGACAGATATTTAGAAATGATGTTTGGCCGAGCCTCTGGTCGGGTTCGGTCACATCAGCGCAATAAGGAATTTGTTGTAAAATGGTGCTGCGGCTCTTTTAAGAGAGTTCAGTGCTTGTGTGTGGAAAATGGGCAGAAGTTGCCCCCGTGTGTGCCGATGCGCTCATCTGTTGACATCTCCAAATGCCTTCCTACAGTTGCTTAATAAAAGCGGGCTTTCCACACAAAAACGTAGCCTACGCATGTCATTAAAATGAGAAAAAAAATGAGATTTTAACTGTGTCGGACGTGGGCCGAGCTCGATCCGGACTCTAATCTCAATGAGTCTTGGGTGCAATCACACTGTACTTGCTGCCCATACTGTGATTGGATCACACAGATCAGACTCCCAATTAGGTAAAAATGGGGCCTAACACTTTCAAGACTGGAGAAGATGACAATAAAGCTGCTATGCATGACGTCATAGTAGAAAAATTTGAAAAGTGAGAGTGGGAAATCGGAGATTTTGGCTCACAGGTTGTTTTTTTTAAATACCTCATTATTCTAAGCTTCGGCCAAATTTAATATGAACATCCGACATTGTAACATTATGGATATGATGTTTTTTTAAAAGGTTCCTGGATTATTCCTTTAATGTAACCCACTGATTAAATGCCCGAACTTTTCCGGTCTAGAATACAACACTCTAAATGATTATTTTTTCAGGTATTCAATGACTAGTAAACAGTAGTAGTAGTTTTTTTCTCTGTTTCTTTCTGAATCACATGGCTGATTAAACAATAAATACTCTAAAACAGAACTATAAACCACTGAAAACCCTCCACTCCAACTGCTAAGGAGCAGCCAGAGAGGCCGGCAGCAGTGCAGGGAAGACAACCTGTCAGGTGAGTTTGTTGATGTAATCACGCAGCCCGTCTTTGTTTAAACAGATCATCTGAGGTGTCTCGGATAAACAGCTATTAGAGGCACTATGATGATAAAGATTGTTGTTAAAGATTTAGGAATGCCACGAGGCTGAGTATGTTAGAAAAGCTCACCTTTGAAATAGCACACTAAAGGCCTAGAATTACAATTGAGTAGAATTAGTCTTCACGCAGCTATACACTTAAACAGGTATTAGGCCGACTAAGATGATTTAAAGAACAAAAAGGTGGATACAGTCTCCGCTTTTACTGACTGGAGGAGGATAGAAACTGGAGGAGGATCAGTTAGCTGAGATGGGCTCCAGCTCGATGCTGGAATTAAGGGAGGACAGACAAAAGAACATTTTTGAAAACTAATAATAGCAATTAGTGCTGTCAGACAATTAAAATATTTAATCACAATTAATTGCATTAATGTCATAGTTAACTCGCAATTAATCACACATTTTTATCTATTCTAAATGTCCCTTGATTTTTTTTGTCCCATTATATTTTCTCCTTTTAATGCTCTTATCAACATGGGAAAGTGGATCCGCTTGCTTTGTACTAAAGTTTTTTTATTGAAAACAACATTTGCATTCAGCCTACTGAAGAGTTCACTTTCACACGCAACATTCTCAATTGGAGGAAATAATCTCTAACACTATGTAACACTGTCCATCAATAAAAGGGTGAAAAAAATACTTTGACGGGGGCGAGTGTTATTTCAGACTGGACGTGCTGTGATGATAGCTCAGTTCACAACAACAAAACACACAGATCACTTTGGTTTCATCAATGGAACCATTTGGCAACTTTTAAAAAGTAAACTTTCCATCCAGAATCTTATTGGCGTCCATTTTGTCGTCTTGCGCTCGCCATCCACTCAAACGTTACTCGTAACTCACTCGTAACGTTACTACTCTTTGTGTGCGCCGTGCCCGTTGTTTTGTTTCCGGTCTAGAAAGGTCTACCGTTTGCTAGGTCAAAAAGAACGTTAATCTCACGATAAAAAAATGGACGCCCTTAAAATTGGTTTGTGTTAAAGTCGTTAATAATGCGTTTAACTGACAGCACTAATAGCAATTTTATTTATTTTTATTTATCATGGGAAAGGGTGATCCCTGTACAGATTTAGGACACAGTGGTGCAAATTCCCTCAAAAATAATAAGTACTCAATTTAACAAGTTCATTTTAATTTCTACAGTCACTGAAATGATGTAGGTTGACTGTAAATTAATCAAATGCAATCTTCAGAAACCCTAATGAACTTAATTAGATGGTTTTGCTTTACTAAACTCTACCAGTCCACTGTTAGTGGTGTGTCAGACATTAGCTACGAGGTACATTTAAACATTTTAAATGAACAAATGTTACTTTTTGTCATAACTGGTGTTTTGTTTAAATACTTTATTTTTATCATTATTTTGTTTGTCAGGAGCATTAATTAATTAAAAAAGTTAACATGCAATGTCCAGCTATCTGTTTGATTCCAATTCCTTACTTGAGCCCTCACCAACAGCCTGTTTCACACTGCTGAAATACAAACAACAAACTTCGAGCTAGCAAGCTACACAGAAAAGGTAAGCACCGTAAGTTCCACCTACGAGGAGTTTGCCTACGCTGAAACAGCATGTTTTGGATTGTGCAACAAGACAGGCCTGCTTGTTTCTTCTTGGGGAATGATTGTAAAGATTTACAAAGAATGTGTTTATGGCATTTCCTCTCTAACTGGGAGGTTTTTGGTGTGGACTTGCTATGGAAAGAATACACAGTGATACACTGGGAAGAGCAAATTACATTTATCCATAAATCCAGCTTATTTAAATAGCTCACGTAACTGTATTGTGCGAAGAGTTAACTTCATTTAATATTCTGTGTGCCGTTTTTTTTTTTATCATCAGGTGAACATGTTCCACCAAAACAAGTTCCTTCCCGAGGCCATTTTGAAGAGCGTCTCTGTGTCAGGAGCTTAGCTCCGCCCAAGACGTTTGGGAATGATTTAAAGACATGCAAACAACCCAGAGCGTTTTTTTTCTCTCAATCTTGGAATGTACATGTGGTGTAGCCAGACTTTACTCCACAAAGCGGAGGAGATACGACAGGCCATGCAAGACTACAGAATGTGTAACTTCTAAAGTTCCCGGACTCTTCATCTGTCTGCTAGTGTGAGGTCAGCGCATGAAAACATAGTTACGTAGAAATAGAAACGTTTTCATAAGGCGCACACAAACTTCAGACAAACAACAACAACTAGCTCACTTGTCCGAATCTCTACAAAAAAATAAAGATCTGTTGTGATGTCCCAGCAAACTCAGTGTTACCAGTTTCCCTGAAATAATTTTTACCATTTTTTATTTATTTGACAGGACAATGCTCCTATATACATATGTTGCAGCAGGTATACGTTTGATCTGTGGGCCTTGGGCCACTGATCTCTGCCAGTGAAACAACTATCTACCACATACCTCTCTCTCTCTCCCTCTCCTTCTACATCTCTTTCTGGTTCCCTTCTGAACAATTCCAGTCAGTGTTGAGGTCCTGTTTGCCCACTAGTCAGCTGGTCTGAGACCTGTGACCTGTGCACAAACAACCCACTGTGCGTGTGTGATGTAGGATCAAACTTGGATTGGGCATTTTAATCAAGAATCTACAATATTTGGTCTCTCATCCCTAAAAAAATAAATAAAAGAAACCTATTGGTTCAACTACAGTGACATAAAGAGGCAGGGTACCATCACATTTAATACAATGTCAACAGCCAGGTAGAAGCTCCATTTTAACTAAACATCAGCAGGTTTCAGGAAGGCAAATCCAGGACTTCTTAAAAAAAAACAGTATCTAAGAAAACCTTTAATGTTACGGAAGCTAACCTATTTCTCATTGAACATGCAGTAGTTAATTAACGTTCTGAATAAGAAATGGGCACAGTCATAACAGTAAAACAGAGTAAGAAGCTCAGTCAGTAGGGAGTTGGGTTGGGAACCGGAGGGTCGCTGTTTCAAGTCCCTGTACGGACTGGGTACTGCCAAGGTGCTCTTGAGCAAGGCACCGAACCCCCCTCAACTGCTCAGGGTGCCTGTTGAGCAGTCACAGCCCACTCACTCTGACATCTCTCCATTAGTACATGTAATGGACCTGAGCATGTGTGTGTATTTCAGGCCTGTGTGTAGTGTGTAATAACAGAGTGTAAATTGTAATTTCCCCATAGGGGATCAATAAAGAATATAAAATAAATTTAAATTAAATTAAGCTTAAATAAAAAATGTAATTGTATTAACTCTGTTCTGTAATAAATCACTACAAATCATTGCTTAAAAAGACTTCTAGACACAGTAATCCGTTTTTTTCTTTCGAATTTTACACAATTTTGTAGATTTCTTTCAGATGCTTTAACCTTTAAACTGTAGCTTTGGTGTTACATTTGAGTTAAAGTGAGACTGGCAAGAGAAATGCTGACTTTCAAAGCTGAATCTCTAGCTTGGCTGGGGTTCATGTCAGGTGTGAGGACAAAGGCCAAGAGGTCATAGGTTAGCTCAGTGCTACAGACAGAGGAAACCCACAGCTGAGCTCCATAATACCCCCTCAGTCTCAACTCCACTTCTGTTTAAACTCAGTGACATTTCACTTTTTTCCCTCAAAAGGCATCTTTCTTTGCAACCCAGTACAAATCTGATAAAACTGGAGACTTTTGTCAGCTTCCCGCTCCTAATCTATAACATTTCTTGCTTTGTGAGCTGCACGACTTGGTCTGCAGCTCACACTGTCTCAAATGTTCAACACACATGCTTACTGACATTTTCTATCTGCCCCAGCTCTCAGAGGAGGACAGCAACCCAAAACTTTGCCGCAGACAGAAAGAGAGCCGGCCATAGAGCGTGTGACTGTTATTGCCACTATTCATCACACCCCCAACAGGCTCGTCAGACTCCGCCTACCAAGAGCCTGGGTCTGTCCCAGGTTTCTTCCTAAACGGGAGTTTTTTTATTGCCACTGATGCACTATATATGCTTAAACTGTAAATTATTGAGTATGGCCTACCTAGACCTACTCTATCTGCAAATTGTCTTAAGATAACTCTTGGTATAATCGGATACTATAATTAAAATTGAATTGAATATTTAAGACTACAAACAATAGCAGTCTAGTTTCTATGACATTAGTCCATTTCCATTTCCATGATTGCTCCGTTGCCACCAAAAATTCCGCCGGGTGTCCTTTTTGGCTGGATTTCACTTGCATAACTTTTGAACATACACACCAAAACAAGTTTCTTCCAGGGGCTATTTTGCACCACCTATGATAAATTTTGATCGGTTTGATAGGTTCGAAGCCAAAAAACCAGAGCGCGTTTTTCTTCCATCCCGAAATGCTGTGTGGACTAGCCAGACCCTCCTTTGCAGCGCATTATGACATGAATTATATATATATATATATATTTTTCGTAAGAAAACATGTTCTATTGACCTATAGTGAATGGACACAAGTCCTTGCTTCTTTCAAACAGACTGTTGAGAGAGACAAGTGTTTGTGTGACTCAGACGTCTTGCAGCTAATAAGTACATTTCCAATGAAAAGAACTGTGTTCTGCTTAAGAGCCATTGTCTGGTCTCTGTGCTGTTCTGGCATCTTTGGCTACACTTCACATCATTCGGTGGCCTTAATGAGGGGTTGGCCCGGCTCCAGGAAGCTAAACACCAGTTCCTCCACTTCCACAGATTCACTGCTCCCATCAAACATAAACAACAGGCCTGGTTGAGATTTATTTTGGCCAGAATGGATTACACTGCCAGAATTTGATCAGATATAGTGTCGGAAGCAGTGCAACACAAATTTGGGGTGACAGAGGTTCAAATAGAGAAAGAAGTGTGATCATAGCCTCTGGATTATACAAAATCTCTTTAGCTAAACA